>OZ038483.1:71315493-71372993 GCA_964036315.1 Acanthosepion esculentum
TTCTTACCAGAGCATCACTACCGAGGATTACTGCCAGCAAGGGGATGGAATGTACTTTCAGTTAATCAAATTTCGACCGGTACTGGTTAATCGACGACAAAGCTAGGTCCGGTTTGGTTTGGTTTGTTTAACGGCATGTCAACACCTGATGTGTCATTTAATGCCAAAATTTAATTTTCTTGCGAATTTTTTTATTTCTTTTACTATTAAAATCTATTACATGAAAATTTTTACTATAGAAATGTATTTTTAAACTTTCATAGTGTTTTAAACCCAGGTTTTCGGTTACATGTTGCAAGGACAACCCAACAGGAATTCACAGACTTCGGTTGCGTGAGTTTTACCACATCAGCCATATTCTCCTGCTCTTTTGCACACTGGCTACCACTCTTTCAATAATTTTTACAAATTTTTAAACCAAAATATATTCTTTTGCAAAGAAGATGCAGAAACTGCATTCAAAGATTTCTTGGTGTCCAAACCTTTAGACCTTTTTACGCCAAGACGTAAAATAATCTTGCAACCCGATTGCAGAAAGGTACAGATGCTCAGCTATCCTATTTTTCTGACTTAAACATTGTTTAAATACATTAATATAGGTACATAACTTTATTCTAAAACCGGACATTATTTTCCGAACAACCTAATACTTGCCTCGAACGAAATCGATGGAATTGGTAATACATATTTTACTGACATTCATTAATATTCGAGACTATGAATTTCGTCCACTAATTATATAAAATCCATAAATTATTGTATGTTTCACTTTTGCTGTTTTTCCAATAATCTTCGAGAAGCTAGTAACAAGAAATCATTAATTATTAATAACATATTCCATTAACTTCCGCCTCCATTAAATTCGAGAAAATTTGAATGAATTATCTGAAAATATAAAATCAGTATTTCTCATATATTCGTTTTTAATAATGTTCGATATTTTTTGTATATAAGGCATAACATATTAAAAGGAATTTTCATTTAATTTCGCCTCGAATAATGTTCAGGATTATAAGCCAGCCATTTATGTGTCATTCGTGATACACGCTTAGGCGATCATGCATCGAAAGATACATGACTGACGAGGCATATTTTTCCCCGCAATAGGCTGCCATTTCTTTCTGCGGTAGACCAGTTGCCATCCAAGGCTATAGAACCCGGTTTGTCCTGCTATTTACCCATAACTGTGGGGGAGAAGAATAGGATTCATACCTTTCCCAAGGGTATTGGCAAGGTATGAATCATCTTAAAGGGAATTCATAAAATTATTAATGAATTTTTGTTTTACTCACACCTCCACTGAATTTCACGATTATAAAGAGATTCGTTTTGCTTGGTTTGTTTAACGGCACGTCAACTCTTTATGCATCATTTAATGCTAAAATTTAATTTCCTTAGGCGTTTTGATATTTTTTTTTATTTAAAAAAATATTACTGCTATTTTTGCAATGAAAATGTATTGCTGGTATTTTTACTATAAAAATGTATTTTTACATTTTCATAATATTTTAACCCCAGTTTAGGGGTTCACTATTTGCTCATAACTGGGAACCTAACAGATGCTACCATCCTGGATCAGGGTGGGCCTTGGAACAACAGCAATTAAGAGATGGTCCCACACTCCTGAGAATATCCTCCTCAGAGGCCATGCTGCCGGATGTAGTTTATCGTCATACACAAGGTAAGATTATAAAGAGAATCAATGAATGTATTAATGAATATTTCATTTACTTTTGCCTCAAATGAAATTCAGGTTATGGAGGGCATCCATAAAATTATAAATATATTTTTTTCATTTACATTTGCCTCGAGAAATCTTCAGAAATATGAAGAGAATCCATACAATTGTTAAGAATAGTTATCTTAGTTTTCTCGCCAATAATCTTCGAGAATCTATTAAAAGTATTTAATACTACCGGCTCTAATAATCCCCGTGAGATTATCGATTGCATACATTAAATAATTAATAGACACTCTGAATACAATTTCATGAACAGCGGACCGCATGATGTACAGTATATCATAAGACGGCCCGTATATAATGATAATATTTCATTAACGGTATCACAGCCATTTTCGCAACAAACGGCCATGCTAATAAACATCTGCCTTAGAAATGAAGAAAAGCCTATTTTCTTTTCTTTTCTTTGGAGAAAAGTTTTCTTCTTCTAAAAAAAAAAAAAAAAAAAAATGAAGTCTTGGTATAATATTATCCCCGATGACAGCGCGAGATTAGCACACGATGCTGTGTCGGATTTGTTTCTAAATTATTCATTTGAGTATGCAAGAAGTATGTATAATTATTTTCTAGAGAAAAGTAATTATCATTGACGTTTCTTGTTTCTGAAGCAAAAGATATTTACAAATGATCTTACTTAGCGAAAACGTTACTTTCAATAAAGTTTTAAAATTCACGAAATCTTGCACTGAATTACAGTGTAACCCGCATATAAGAGAGTTGTCTCTTATATCCCGGTTTATCTTATATCCGGGTTTGGTCTATTTTGTTTAGGTAAGTATGGCTCTAATTTGGGACCAGAGAAAATCTATCTTATATCCGGGTCTCTTATATCCGGGTTACACTGTATTGTTTATGTATGTGGTTATGCATAAGTGTGATCAAGTGAGAAGAAAAGGAAGCTAACGACATTTTAATAAACTTTATCTTCTTTTTTTTGTTTTCTTTATTTGCTCCTGAAATTAGGCCTGTCAATCAGAAAGCCAAATCGGACCGCCTATGGCCACTAGTCACAGTTTGTCCGTAACTGCTCCTATTGCATTAATCTCCATAACTTCGAGCAACTATGAATAAAATATATTAAATTACTAAAGTTAATATTAATTTCGTTTTTTAATAATCTTAGAGGGACCATTAATTATTTAGGGATTGTTCTGTTATTAACCGGATCAAGCTATCTGCTTAGAACTATCAGTAGAGTGACTTATAAAAAAAAATTTCTGCAATCATTAAACTCTTAAGAGTAACAAAAGTTTGGAAGTTCTGCGAATACATGATCGCCCACGTCCACAAGGAATTTGGGTTAAAAAAAAAAGGAAGAATATTCGAATAATCTTCGAGGGACCATTAATTATTTAGAGATACAGTGTAACCCGGATATAAGAGAGTTGTCGGGACCGGAGAAGCCGTCTCTTATATCCGAGTTTGGTCTATTATATATACATTAAGACAGGCTCTAATTTGAGACCAGAGAAAATCTATCTGATATCCGGGTTTCTCTTATATCCGGGTATCTTATATCCGGGTTACACTGTAGTTCTATTATTTACCTGATCCAGCTATCTTCTTAAAATTACCAGTAGAGTGACTGATAAAAAAAAAGTTTTCTGAAATTATTGAACTCTTAAGAGCAACAAAAGACAGGATGTTGTAAGAATTAATGATCGCCCACGTCCTCAAGAGACCTAGAGTTAGGAGAAGAAGAATATTCTTATTAATTTGTTCACCCACCATCTTCGAACGGGCTATGAATAGGATGGCATAAATTAGTTCTGGAGATTTGTTTTATTGCCATTCTCGATAATATTCGAATGGCTATTGAAAATGTTCTTTTAACCCTAGAACACAAACCATGGGTATATAGTACCCAGCGCAAATTTTCCTATTCTTACAATGTAACCCGGATATAAGAGAGATGTCGGTACCGGAGAAGAAGTCTCTTATATACGGGTTTCTCATATCCGGTTTTCTCTTATATCCGAGTTTGGTCTATTTTGTTTAGGTTAACACAGGCTCTAATTTGGGACCAGATACGATCTCTCTTATATCCGGGTTTCTCTTATATCCGGGTTACACTGTATTTACAATTTTCAGTACCTGATTTTCTTACCTAAATAATATGTTTTTCAGTTCCTATTAATGTTAACTCAAAGTACAAAGTATGAAGTGCCTGCATGTAAAATATTTCAAATAAAGATTTATATTTAATTTTTTTTTTTTATATTTTCAAAATCGGGTATGATATACCCACGGTTAGTAGTGGTGTAACTTTAATTGATGGTTAGTGTTCTAGGGTTAAATTAGTAAACGATTATTCCTCTTACTTTTGTTCCCAATAATCTTGGAGTGTTGATAAACAAGATATCCTAAATGGTCAATGCCTTTCTTCTTTTCCTCGTCAATAATAGAGAGAGATTATGAACTGCATAGGCTTAAATTGTTAATGTCAGTTTTCTCTTCCTTGAAAATCCTTCTAAGACTATGAAGAAAATAGATTTTTTTTTCAAATCTGTTTTCCCCTTGCTTTCTCTTCTATTATTCTTCTCCAGAATATAGAATGAATGCCGTAAATTATCAACTGGATTTTCTCTTCCTTTCTCTCAAATAACATTCGAACAACTAAGAACAGAACTGATTAAGTTATTAATGTAATTTCGCTTACTTGTGTCTCAAATTATCTGCGAGTGATTATCAACGGAATATTTTAAATAATAGATTTTTCTCTAACTTTCATCTGCAATAAACATCGAGGAGTTTTGAAAAGAACGTCTTAAATTCTCAAAGACACGTCATCTAATATTTTTCAACCTGCTTTCAACAGAACATCTTCAATTATAAATTTATTTACTTATTTTAAGTTCCAATACTCTTCGAAAGTCTATGAAGAGAATATCTTAAATTATTATTGATGGCTACTTCGCTTTTCGTTTTTTATTCATTTTCATTCCATCGTAGTAATCTCCTAATAGAAAGTAAAACACCGAAACTATTCATGGATTTTTTTATGTTACTGACGTCACCAATAATCTTTGCCAGACTATTGATGGAATTCCTTAAATTACTAATAATTTTTCTTCTCTAGTACTTTTTATGACATTATGAGCAGAAATCCTTAAAATATCAATACATATTTCCTTTGGTATGGTCTCTAGAAGAAACATAAGTCTAACGGCCGCAATGGGTTGAAACACAGGTTCCTGTACGATCACCGAAATTAAGCAACGTTGAGCCCCGTCAGTACCTACACGCGTGACTGCTTGGGAATACCAGCTGCTATAAGCTTGGATGTGTGGATGGTGTACTGGATAATCGCTAGGAATAGTTAATCGGAGACCAGAGTTCCAATTCCAGCTGGGATTGTTATATTCACTTACGCGCAAATGCCCTTGAGAAAATATATGAATACACCTCTTCTCCCCTCAACTATGGGTTAATTAGTAATAATTTTATCTCTAAATCATTATTATCTCCAGAAAAAAGAAAAGTTCTTACAATCTTCTTACAATAACCTGCAATGGGTTGATAATACGTAGAAAACGAATTTTTAAAAAAAGAAATATAAAAAGCGTTAATTAAATTCAAAATAAAATTTCTGTTACATTCTCGCTCAATGATATTCGCAAAATTATGAATCTCGACCTTAGTTCCAGTTTACTCCTGGATAGTAAAGGTCCACAGACTCACCATCCTAGTGATGCTCTTGTGGCTTTCAAAACAAGTAGGTGGCAATGATAACCGCACATTCAAACAGTTTTTAATTAAAGAACTATACTTTTTCTAGAACCAAGGCTAGAGTGTCCAGTCTATCCTGCTATTTAACCCACAGATGGGTTGTACAAAAATAGATTCATGCATTCCCCAAGAGTGTTCTAAAGTAACTGCAACGATCTAAATCGAAATTTAAAGACGGCAAACCGATTTCACTTAAAGCGCTGATAACCTCTACGCTACGAAACCATTAATAGATCCCCTTAAATTATTAATGAAGATTACTCTTACTACTGTTTTCAGCAATCTTCAAGACATACTTTGAACAGATTACATTAAATTAATAATTAATTTTTCATTTGATTTTGTCTGTAATAATCTTAGAAATATGAGAAAACACAAAAAGGCCTTAAAATATTAATGAATATTACTTCCGTCTTGAATGTCGGGTCTCGTTAATTTGTATTTACTTGACCACCCCACCATTGAGTCAGGTTGTGACACAAGGTCGGTTTTTAACATGGGGACCCGAGTGTCTTCACTTGGGCTGCTGGTATTAGCTGGTCATAGTTTGTCCCAGCTGGTCAGAGCTGGTCTAAGCTAGTCATAGCTGAGCATAGCTTGTCCAAGCTGGTCAGAGCTGGTCTAAGCTAGTCAGAGCTGGTCATAGCTTGTCCAAGCTGGTCGGAGCTGGTCTAAGCTAGTCATAGCTTGTCAGAGCTGGTCTAAGCTAGTCATAGCTGGGCATAGCTTGTCCAAGCTGGTCAGAGCTGGTCTAAGCTAGTCATATCTGGGCATAACTCGTCCAAGCTGGTCAAAGCCGGTCCAAGCTTGTGTGGTAACTATGATACTACCAGCGCAGGGACTGATGCCTGCGCGTGGTAAGTATCAATGTGTACAAACTACTCGTGAGAGTAATTTACGCATTCAGGTCTCGTAAATTCTCTACCTACGTGTTTTACCGGTTTCATATAAACCAGTACTACCTACGGTATGGTCCGGTTATCGGCGACTGAGACGGTTTCACTGGTGAGGGGAGTGGGTAGACACCCAGCAGGAGTAAAACAAGATCTGTCAGAGATCGGACGAATCTTCTTGTAGGTTCAACGACAATTTACCACAATTGGTTAAACTGGGCCCCCATGGTTATGTATAATACAAGTGCGGCGATGGCACGGCATAACTGACCAGAAGGCTTCATAAACTGAAGCCAACGACCAGAGCGAATAATAATCTTCAAGAATCTATTAAGAATATGATATAATATTACCGACTCTAATAAATGCCAGAAAAACTATCGGCTGCATAGATTAAATAATTATTATATGCTTTGTTGCGGGCATGAAATACATGTCTGTGACCAAGGACGCCGGCTGTTGATTGACCTGGACAGAGGCGGACACAGATGGGTCTACTTGCCCAAAACACGCTCTGCTTGAAGGAACTCGCCAGGTACTCAGCTGCACAGCAACCTTACGACGACTCCCGGTCGGGAGACAGATAATGAACGATGCCTTATACTTCCTTTCACCAGAAATAACACCTGAGATTCTTTTGATATAATCACTAAATCTGTTTATAGAATTTTTCTTTTTTTTTTTTTTTGCTTTTTCTTATTTTCGATTACATTCGAGAGGCAGTGAACAGAAAAGCTTAATTTATTTATGAATCTTTTCAATTCATTTTTTTTTCAGCAGTAATCTCTAAGAGATTATGGACAGAATATTTCAATTAGTAATGGCTTTTACGCTGACTTCCGCTTCTATAAATCGTCGAAAGATTTTGAAATGCATTGATTCTTTAAAAATTAACGGTTTTTGTTTCCTGTGACTTCCATACGAACTATTTTTATACAGGACCACTTGAATTGTTAACCATGAGACAATAAACAATATAATTTAAATTATTTAAAGAATTCATGCCTGGTTTTATCTATAATGTTAATCTTCTCTCGATGGAGACAACAGACGAACATCCTCTTTTTCTTAAGTTTATCTCCAATAATCTACTAAATATTATAAAGCGAATTACAAACATTATAAATTAATTCATCTCCGATAATCTTCGAGTGAATAAGAACTAAATGCCTAAAATTATTAAATGCGTTTTTTTTCCTGTCGACATAGAATAATGCAATTTCTTAAATCATTAATGATAATGATAATTCTGTTACTTCCGTACCCAATAAAAATTGTCGACAATATTAACTAAATTCCTTTAATAAATTTATTAATTAATATTTTCTTTAATTTTCGTCTCCACAAATTTTCACTAGACTATAAACACAATCCCTTAAAATAGTAATGGAGTTATTCCTTATATTCGGACTAATGTCCACGTCTTTGTTCTTATCACAATGTTTTGACCATTGTGGCCTCTGGCCTTCTTAAAATATATGCAGGATGAATAATAAGAAATAATATAACCTCTAACAAGTTTGGTTCTCGTGACTACTGGCGACTCTGTAATAAAGTGTTAAATAAGGTTAACTCCTCTAGCCCTCCTCTCTATACTCAATTCGAGGTGTCATCATCATCTGCTGATAATGCAAAATGCTTTGCTCGTAATTTCTCTTCCACTCCTACTCTCGACTCATCTGGAGACTCCCGAATAAATGTCCTCCTCAAATGGTTCCTGTTCTCTCTAAAATCTCCAATAAATGCTTCGCTTCTTCTTGCTGTTGTGCTTGTTGGAAATTATGCCCTGTCGTCCCTGTTTTTAAGAGCACATATGAACCATCTGGCCCTTCTAGCTATCAACGTATTAGCCTTCTACCTCTTTTTCAACTGTAATCAACTCCGAATTGGTTAAGCATTTCACCTCACAGGGTCTTCTCTCAAAGAATATGGATTTCGCTTCTCAAGATCAACTGCTGACGTGTTAACGGTTATTGCTGGCTGAAAGATTCTGCCAGATTTAGATAAGACTGGTGATGGTCGGATTTTTGTTTTAGATATTTCGAAGACGTTTGACAGTGATTGGCACGCTGGTCTTCTTCGCAATTTTGAGTGGTTATTGTATTTCTTGACGATTTTTGATTTGATTAAATATTATCTAATCACGAAATGAAAGTTATCTGGAACGGCTACTCTTCTAGATCTATATACATTAATGCGTGTGTTCCCCACGGTGTGTCCTTGGATCTACTTTGTTAATAATTTACATCAACGCCCCTCCAGATGTCATCATTTGTCGACTCTGTATCTATGCTAATGACACAACTATTTACTCTTGTCTTAATGGTAAAGCTGATTGGTTCTATAAGGTCAAATCGGTAGCTGAGCTCAAAAATCACCTTCAATATGTTGTTAAATGGGGCAAGGAGTGGCTTGTTAATTTTAACACCACCAAAACAAAATTGACCCTTTTTTTTCGTTTTTTTTTTCTTTTTTCGTTTTTTTTAAATCATTTCGCCCCAAGCAAGACGGACATGACACTATTGAAAGTGAAATAGAAAACTGACAATAAGGAGGACTGAGGAAAGGACAAAAGATGAACACTATTCAAGAAGACAGAAGATGACGATTAATGTTGCATTTAAATTTTTGAGGATTGTGGTTATCAAAGAAACAAGTAAACGGAATGGAATTCCACAGGTGGGAAGTGCGAGAAAAGAAACTGTTGGAGTTGAAGCGGTGCGTGCATGTAGCTATTTCAACAGAAAAAGTGGTGGGACCTAGATGCCAATCTAGTAAAATGCTTAAGCTCACTTAGTCGGGGCACTAGGGGAAAAAGCTCGTCAAATGTTGCTATGAAGATATTTGTAGAAAAGATAGAGAAGCCACGTCACGTTATTGAGAAAGTAACTGAAGTCGAGACGCCTGACCAGGATCGATTCCATTACAGATTCTTCCTTGGATTGTATCAAGAATCACAGCAGCAGCACCAAACTAAATATGGCAACAGTATTCAATGCACGGGCCATAGGTTGCCTTTTGTCTGAGATAGGCGTTTCTTCCTTCCATCAGTATGTTTCAGGCTAACCCCCAGGAGAGTGACTCATTGCAACTTCTTGGGTAAAAACTTTCCAATTATATGAAGTGGAATGATTATACTGTATCAATTGCTAGTTCTGCTACTAGGGAATTTGGTGTCGTACTAGACAGTATCCATCTTGCAGCTTGATAAATCTACTATTCGTCCGTGCATTGAATACATCTGAACTAGTGTTTCTGATATGTATCTAAATATTCTTGACAGATTCCAAAGAAGAATCTGCAATGTCGTTTCTCCTGACCTGTCATCGCGGCTTCAGTCACTTTCCAACCGCCGTAATGTAGCTTCCCTGTGCCTTTTCTATAAATATTTTCACGGTAATTGTTCCGATGAGCTTTCTTCTTTGGTAACTCCATTTAACGAAATTAAACGCTGTACTAGATTGGCAGTTAGGTGTCATCATTTTATAGTTGAAATTAGCACGGAAAATAAAAGTTCTTGAGACCGAGATATCGACGACAAATCTCTCGAAGATTATTAGAAACAAACAAGAGAAATATGACATGAATATTTTTTATCTTCTCAACAGACGCCACTAGAAAAAAAATACACGCACACACACACTGGAGACACAATTATGCATAAATAATTTAGATTATTCTGCATCTGACTATATTTATAGATTATTCTGTTCATAGCCTATCGAAATTATGAGAAAAATTCATTATGAAATTTAAAGGATTAAACTCGTATTTTCTCAAAGATAGCTGTAAGCGATAACAAGAGTAAACAGTATTCATAATTTTAAGGATATTGTGTATTGTCTCGTAATAGTTAAATTATATAATTGATTTTTCTCTTATTTTCTTCTGCAATCAGATTCGAGAGAATAACAGAATACCTTAAAATAATGGATTGCTCCCTTATATACTCCACAATAATCTTCGAGAGACTATGAAAGGAAATCCATTTAATTAATAATTAATTTTTACACATTTTCCTTTCTGGTCATGTTCGACATCCCAAAAAAGACTACCTTAAAATATTGAATGATTACAATAATATTTTCTCTTCCAACAATCTTCGATGGACTAGGAAAGGAATCCATTCAATTATTAATGGACTTTCTCCTATTTTCCTCTCTAATCATATTCGATAGACTAAAAACAAAAACATCATAATGTATTGACGGGTTTACTCTCTTATTTTTTTCTCGAGAAATCTTCGAGAGACTATGAAAGCAATCCATTAAATTATTAATGGATTTTCTCTCATTTTCTTTCCTAATCACGTTCGAGATTCTAAGAACAGAACACTTTACAATATTTACTTATTACGCTCATATTTTCTCCCCAACAATCTTCAAGAGACTATGAAAGGAATCTATTAAATTATTAATGGATTTTCTCTCATTTTCTTTCCTAATAACGTTCGAGAGTCTAAGAACAGAATACTTTATAATATTTACTTATTACGCTCATATTTTCTCCCCAACAATCTTCAAGAGACTATGAAAGGAATCTATTAAAGTATTAATGCATTTTCTCTCATTTTCTTTCCTAATCACGTTCGAGATTCTAAGAACAGAACACTTTACAATATTTACTTATTACGCTCATATTTTCTCCCCAACAATCTTCAAGAGACTATGAAAGGAATCTATTAAATTATTAATGGATTTTCTCTCATTTTCTTTCCTAATCACGTTCGAGATTCTAAGAACAGAACACTTTACAATATTTACTTATTACGCTCATATTTTCTCCCCAACAATCTTCAAGAGACTATGAAAGGAATCTATTAAATTATTAATGGATTTTCTCTCATTTTCTTTCCTAATCACGTTCGAGAGTCTAAGAACAGAATACTTTATAATATTTACGGATTACGCTCATATTTTTCCCCAACAATCTTCAAGAGACTATGAAAGGAATCTATTAAAGTATTAATGCATTTTCTCTCATTTTCATTTCTAATTATATTTGGGATCCTAAAAAAACATAGCATATTGATAGAATGCCTTCTTATTTTCTCTCCAACAGTCTTCGAAAGTCGATGAAAGGAATCCATTAAATTATTAAATAATACTTAAAAATACGAGAACAGAATAATTTTTTAATGGATTTTTCTCTGATTTAATCATTTATATTTCTTAAAGTATTGAATTATCTCTTTAATTTCTTCTCCAATAATCACCGAAAGACAGTGAAAAGCTTTCTTTAAATTGTTAATGACTTTTTTCTCAGACGATCTTCTGTAAATCGATAGTGATTGCGAACAGTATGTTAAGTTACTGATTGGTTTCCACTTTAATTTAGCATCTACGAATCTTCAAGAGCTGGTTCGGAAATAATGCTTTAAGTTATTAATGAATTACAAAAAAAAAAACAATAGACTTAGCAACACTATCAAGAAAATAATTGAGTTTTTCTCTAATTTTATAGCTTGATAACATGAACCCTTCAGGAATATACCTAGATTAAGGTTTTTCTTTTTTCTTTTATTTCCGCTGCAATACTGTTTTCAAGTGTAAGGCCATAATCAATTAAATTATTAATGGATTTTTTTTTAATTTCTCTCTCAATTAAATTCGAGAGTCGATTAACAAAATAATTTACATTATAAATTGATGTTTTTCACCTTCAACAATATTTGAGAGATTACGTAAAATTGTTAATATCTTTACTCTTATTTTAATTAAAATAATTAAAAAGGAAATTATAAACGCATTTTTTCTTCCTTTCATCTCCAATTATTGTCGAGAGATCATGCAATATTGCCTTAAATTGTTTATAATTTCACATATTCTTCGGTCACGTATATATTTCGGGAGGCTTAGGATATTATGTACAGTGTGGTGTAGTGCAGTGGCCGGCATACGAAATCGGAGAGCCGAGTTCCAATTCTAGTCTGGTGAGTTACATTCACTTACGCGCAAATACCCTTGGGAAAGTTATGAATCCATCTCTTCTCCCTCCAGCTGTGGGTTGAATAACAGGATAGACTGGATTCTATATACTTGGTTGGCAAGCAGTCTGTCGGCAAACTACTGCGGGAAAATTTTCTGTCTAGTTATGAATCAAAGGAGACATAATCGGCCAAGCGTGTACTACGTATGGTACTTAACTGCCCGACTAAAGAATATAATGTTTTAATTACTGATATCTTGGTTTTCTCTTAGATTTGGCTTCAACCAAGTTACGTTTTTTCAATTTCTTGTCAGATCTAGACTTTTTTATGGATGTCACAAATGGCGCCACACTCGTTCCAAAATCAGCTGTCAGCTGTAAATATTTTTTTTTCTCAGATCTATGGCTAAAAGTGACTGAAGCATGTAGGTCTTGGCAAGGATTCTTCTTCAACCGTCGAAGGGTTGGCCTTACATAATCACAAGCAAAGTTCAAAATACAAATAAATAGCAAAAAACCAGAGCACTTCAGCATTTTCAACATATTGATTGGCTGATTTGTTTAACTCCTTATGCGTCATTTAATGCCGAGATTAATTTTCTTGCGAGCTTTGAAGTAATAAGAATGTGTGGAGTGAGTAGCCATGGTCAAATGCAAAATAAGTAATAGAAGTGTCCAACAAACAGAATTGACTATTTGCAATAACAAGAAAAAGAAAAGAAAAGAGAAGAACAGGGCAAAAATACAAGCAAACAATGTATGCAAGGCAAATTATCAGTAATAAGGTAAAGCAACAGTAATATGGTAAAAAATTCATAAACTAAGAATTAGCGTTGACACAAAAAAGCAAGTTCGAACAAGCGAACATAGGGTTGTAACAAGACAAAACAGATCGGGACTGAGTCAGATAAAATCGCGAACCGGCCTATTTTATTGACTAAGAAAAATCCCAGCATACGTGTGCGTGCTTCTGCCGATAAAAGCGTAAGGGGAAGTATTTTGCAGTCATTCCTTAATTGGATGGATTTCATTCTTTGTTGGAAGATGTTTTACGTTAGCTGGAAGCCTTGTTATTGTGAGTGTTATTTTTGTTACGTTTGTCACTGTCGTTTTTACTGTGTTAATTTGTATACTCCCTTTTTGCTGGAACTCTCATGTTTATGTACTGTGAAGAGGCTAGGACCACAATGGCTGAGTCTCCCAATAAAAGGAACTAATGCCCACTCAGCCATTGACATCGGCAAATAGCACCTACGCCCCCCAAAAATGCCCAGAATACTACATGGGCCTAAGAGATGAATACAGTGCTTTCCATTCTGGGCTTGAACTTTTTTCCCATGGCTTCCGTTATAGAGATAGTGACAGCAAGGACACTCTCCCTGTTGGCAAAAATTTGTGACTGACAGCAGGAGGTTATGGAAGAAGCCCTAAAAACATTGGGGCCAAAGTGTTAGCCAGGAGATCCTACGCCATGTAGGACATTCAAGTGGCAACGGAAGAGGCGGCGAAGACATTAGCAGGGAGCATGCTCACCACCAAAACGCTGAGGCTCCAGACGGAAAACCCGCATAACTTTACCTGCAAGACCATGTGTATTAATGAGGACCATTTAGGGGTATTATTTTCATTTTACGGACCGGTGGAAGGGGTACCCTCAATCAAAGGCAAGTCGGGTATTGCCACCAGTAATTTTGATGTTCTGGTGACATTGACCCAACCCAAATTCAATGAGGTCCCTAATGTTATAACTTGCAGCGGCCAAAACATCTTTGTCGTCGTAGAGGGCCGCCGTCATCACTGCTGGTGCTTGTGGAGCTGCCGGACACTTGGTAAAACTGTGTCCAACTAGGAAACCGGCACAAACAGCACAACACCAGAGCAGCCTAGTGTGGAAGCACTAAAGAAGGCCCCTGGTGGTCCTAGCGAATGAACAGGTGGTGAGGAGGGGAGGCAAAATTGCTCCTTCCCAGCAGGATGGCCCAAGAAAGAAAGATGCTAAGCAGCAGCAACAACAGGTGCCAAAGCAGCAGCAATAGCAGTAACTGCAGCAGCAGCCTAAGGCACAGCGTCATCAGCAGCAGCAAAAACCTCAGAAGCAGCAGCGAAAGTCAGAACAACTGAGGCAGCAACAGTACAAGCAGCAGCAACACCCAGAGCAGCAACAGCCGGAAGGTAAGGAGCAGGAGATCCAGCAAAACCAGCATGCCGAGTAGGTGGAGGTCGACCTACCACAATTGGATTTATTTATGGAGGTGAAGGAAATGCCTCTACCTGGTTTCTCGTCGCTGAAAATGGGAAAGGATGAAGAGGAGAAGAAGAGGATCTCAAATACTTGAAAAGGGAGAAGAAAGCTAGTCGAAATAGGGCGGAGAAGGATCTGTGAGCAGCCAGAAACCAATCCACGCCTGCTACGTCAGCGAGAAGAGACAAGAAACTGCTTATGGTCAGACAAAGAGCATCCATTCCTTCTCTTCTAGGGCTCTGCTTTCCCCTCTCGCTCTTCCATCCCTTCTCAAGAGGGAAAAAAGAAAAAACCATTGCCCAAAGGGAAGAAAATTTGTGTTGTAGACCGAGAGGTCCTCGAGAGAGACCTTTCCTCTCAGAAGAAGACCCTCTTGAGACCACTATTTAAATGCACCTCCGTTGACATCCCGTCAACGGAGGATACAAGGAATTTTCCTGGTATAATCAAACTCATTAGGAACAAGGGGGTTAACCTTAATGTTTGGGACCATCTGCCTAGTGCCAAAGATGCGTTCCCAAAGCTCCGGATGGCCAAGATTGAGTCTCCAGAGCGTAAAAGACTTGCTCAATATTGCTCTGGGATGGTCCAGGTTTTACTCCACCCCTCCTTATATAGGATATTAAAATTAACGTTACACACAGACGTCGGAGGCATTACCTCAGGGGACGAATTATGGGAGTCTGGACAATCTATCGGGGTCTTGCCAACCAGAGATTTACGTCCAGTCTATGTTTAAGTAAACTAGGATTTAGAAGATGTCTATCAAGCTAGCTTGAATGCGATGGGTGTAAGAGATCGGGGTAAGCCTGACAGCATTCATCGAGATCTCTTGTCTTTCGGTGTAGATGTGGCTACGACCCAGGAGGCACACTTTCTTTGCGATGTTGATGCTCATGTGCTGTCTAGCGACTTTGTTGTCTATTCAGCATATAAGGACCAGTTGGCCAGAGGTGTTTCCTTGTTAGTAAAACGTTCCCTGATTGCGAGGGTGGACCTTGTTCATGTCGATGCTAGGTGGAGCGTTTGATCGTGGCCGATTTTGCCGTGAACAGTAGTTCGTTTCGGGTCGTTGCGGTTTATGCGCCCAACGACCAGGGGAGCGTGTCGAATTTTTTCCATCAGTTGGGGCAGTTCCTGGTTGATTCATGTCATTTAGTCTTGTGTCTGGAATGCCATCCTGGACCCCAATATAGACAAGGGGCGGTGAGTTATCGGGCGATCGTAGCCTGGTTGAACTGATCGGCAAGTTTAGGCTCGTCGATAGATACCGGGTCGATCATCCGGGGCCGGCGATGTGGACGTAGGCTCTTAAGTAGCCGTCTCTCCGGGTAGCCAGCTGGAAGTTCAAACTGTCTTTTTTGGACAGGATTGACTTCCAGCAACAGCTGACTAGATTAGTACAGTGGGAATTAGTGGGGTGTTTATTGGGTATATCACCAGGGGTATGATCGCGCTGTTGAAAAAAGGTCAAAGGTTTTTTGCGGGAATTCGATGATTATAGGCCCATAAATCAGCTAAACACAGAGTTAAAGATTTGGTCAAGATCGAATTCGACTTCTGCAAGTGGATCAGCCGCCTGTATCGCTCCCTCAGTGTTTTGCTACAAGTGAACGGAAAGCAGGTGAGCGGTTTTGCGCTGCCTCGGCCGGTTCTTCAGGGTTTTCAAGTGTCGCCCTTACTTTACGCTTTGGCACTGGAGCCCCTTCTTCAACGGAGGAGGGCGTGCAGTGCGGCCCTACGCGGAATGGCCATCCTTGGAGGTCGAGCCAGGGTTTCCGCGTATGCCGATGACGTGTCTATTTTCGTCTCGTGCCGTAGCGACACTCAGATAGTACAGAAGGCGCTTGAGCAGTACGAGAAAGTGACGGGGGCCAAAATAAATCGCGACAAGTCATCCGGCTTGCTTTTAGGTTCTTGGAAGGGTGTCGCGATTCCGAGGCCCTTATTTGGACAGACGGTCCCGTCCGCACTGTTGTAGTGTGGTTCGGGCCCGGTCTCCAGCTGAAGAAGAATTGGTCCGAAATACAGTCAAAAGTTGAAGCGGCTGTTCAGATTTGCCTTCGCTGGCGTTTGTCCGTGAAGGAATAGGTGGAGGCCTCTGCTACTTACGTCTTTCCGACTATCCTTTAACGATTGGCTGTACTTCCTCTCTGAAAGAACAGAGAGAAGGTGCTCAATCGCTTGTTGGCCTCCCTCTTGTGGAGTGGTCGCAAGAATCTAGTCTGTAGCGAGACTGTCTGTGTCATGGGGGCGGCTGGGAATGCCGCACTTCTTGTGTCATCTGCACGTTTCAAGGTTGGTGTTCCTACGCCGCGAGTTGACGGAAGATTCAATTTTGGAAGAGAGTGTTAGGGGTGCCTTCCTTAGCATTAACATCACTCTCTCCGTTTCCGAGACTGAGCACCATTGTAAGCCTCGGAATCAATCGAAATTCCGAAGGCATCATGTGCTGTTCTTCGGTCCAGTGACCTTTCCCGGCCCCGTAGATTATTGTATCGTGATTTGGCGGAGGGGTTTCGCGACAGACCGCCTTTGTGACCGGCTTGTTGGCATCGTTGTTACGCTTTCTGGTCTTGGGCGCCAGCAGCGAACTATCGCAGCAACCCTAAGTTTTCGCTTACCTGGCGATTGATTCGTAATGTGCTACCTCTTAATGACGTAGCCTTCAGATGGGGCTGGGCGGATTTACCCGACTGTCATCGGTGTGACCTTGATTTAGAAGAAACGGCTTCGCACGCTTTCTGTCATTGTCCTCGGGTGCACCTTTTCTGGGACTATGTCTGCGATTTGACGAGATATTGCTCCCGATCAGCTAGTGTCCATTGATCTAGCGTACACCTGTGACAATGTGTCGTCCTCTTTCTCACGTTGCTAGCCGTGGCAAGAATGGTGGTATAGACGTTGCAAATAGAGAGAATCTTGCGATATGAGCGTTATTCTCATCAGTATCTAGTTGGATTCTTTAGGCATCAGCTCAGGATGAAGATCAGATCTGACAGAAAGCGTTTGATATCGACAGATTCTAGCGAAAAGTGGTTATCTGTGGCGAGTCTGGTTCGCGTGAACGGGGCTAGCCTCGACATTCTCTTTTAGATCACCTTGTGCATAACTGCGCGGATTGCTGTGATCCTTCCCCTGGTTAAGTTAAACTGTTTTATGTTTTCCTAGTTAATGTGAGTATTTGTTGTCCCCAGCCTGTTCCCTGTATTCTCTTTTGTCATGATCCATATCGAGATTCCCAACCTGCCCAATTTGTGGCGAGTTTTGTTCGCGTGAACGGGGCTAGCCTTGATTTTCTCTTTTAGCTCCCCTTGTACACAACGGGACGGTTTTCTGTGAACCTTCTCCTAGTTAATGTGAATAAGTGTAGTTCCTGGCCTGTTTCCCGTATTCTTTTTTGTTATGATCCATGTCGAGATTCCCAACATGCCCAGTTTGGTTTTGTCTCCTTTTTTGATCTCGGCTGGCTCAGACTTTGTTTTTGCCCCACTCCAACATTTATTTTTCCTTCCCATTCCATTAGTGAGTGTGCTTCTTGATTCTGTCCACATGGCAGAATACAGCGGCCACTTTTATTATTTTGAGGGTTGGACAGGTCCTACTAACACCCGTTTTGTTTTAGTTTGTTTTTGTTTCATTATTTAGTTTTGTTTTCGGGTTCATTCCCTCCCCCATCGTCTACATAAGAATTTTGTTTTATATTTTTGTAAAAGAAAAAAGAAAAAAACAAAACAAAAAAGGTCTTTTATGAACATTTATAAATTTTCACACCATGGTGTGTTTTGTAAGGCCCCTTGTGAATACGTAGTAGTTTGATACATGAGAGGTGATGGACAGTTTTTGTGATGATATTGAATATTGTATTGAATGAATGGGTCCTGGTTATGATTAACTAAGACTAGGATAGCTACTGAGTACCAGCATCGGTTTGTGCCACAATCTTGTATCAAAAACACAAAATAAATATACATTCCTTAATTGGATTGAATCCAACAATATGATAGGCTATTCTGGTTTCATAATTATGTACAGGGTAGATATAGTGATTTTCTAAACGGGGCTTAGATATGGCACAAGACCGAAAGTATGGAGAACCCGATGAGGATCGAACTCACTACTCAGTTGTAATTGATCTAGCATAACAAGCTTTCTAACCATTTCACCACGGAGAGGAGCCCGGTACAGAGTAGATGTATAATAGAAAACATATGTGTGTGCAATCCGAATTATTACAGGTGATGAAGCATTTTATGCTTTAGTTTTTTATATTTTGGAATAAAGTTTAATTTAAGAACTTGTAGGACATTATATGGTTAATATCATAAAAGTGTTCTTTCATTATAGTTGTTCCATTTTGTTTCGCGGCATATGGTTTATTTAATGTCGAAATACAAATAACTTGAACAATCTTATGGATTCAAATAAATACATCTTGAAAGCAATTGTATGCCTTCAACAAAGATGTATTTCTGGTCATGTATTTTTTTTTTAACGTAAAAATTTACTGCCTGTCATTTTTACTATAAACAATTATTTTTATACTTTCATAGTGTTTTGTTTGGTGTTTCCCTATTTGCCCATAGTTGGGACCCTAACAAGTGCCACCACCCCGGTTCAGGTGGAATTGAAAACAACAGCAATTAAGAGGTGGTTTCACGCTCCTCAAAACCTCCAATCTCCCGAATAGAGGCCTTGCTGCCGGATGTAGTTTATCGTCAGACCCAGGATTACTTTCAACAGCGGCAACAACTAAAACGAATATCACTTGTTAAAGAGAAAAATAATGATATAATAAAGATGATGACGTTCAACGCTACTTGAAACAAAAGGTTAGGAAGGAAGCCAGCATCAATACAGGAAAGACTGTAGTAAACTACCGCTGGGGGAAAAGAGACACGGGGTTGCATGCATTTTTTCTAAGAGTCAATGTAACGATAGAAAAAATAGCTTACCTCCAAGACGAAAACGGATTCGAGCGCGTCTCACATGTGAATTATCCCATGAGGAAATATGGCGGCTTCACGAGTCATACATTTAAAACAAATAGATCTCGGAGTCGAATATACTCTCGTGAGAGTCTCTTTTTACATATGTAAATTTTGGCTGTCAATGAGGATATAAAAAAATGGTATAACGAGGCGACAGGCAAACCAGTTACTATTGTAGGTTCCCCTGAGAGGATGTGGCATTATGGAAGATTGATTGATGACGGATGGGTTCGTATGGTGAATGTGCGAATTGTAATGAATGAATGGTTCGTGAATCGGATTAGTTAGGTATAAGATAGTCAGTGAAGACCAGCCTTAACCCATTCCCCAGTTTAGGCCATGTGCCATAATTGTATTTTATACAATAAATAAAACGGTTACTGTTGTATAGACCAGGTGACACGTGTTCTGGTCAGTGTAGTGTTTGACTACAGGAAACGGATTGCAGGAATTGATTGCCAGCCAGAAGAAACTAAAATTTTACAATACCTTCCCTACAAGCTATTTTGGCAGTTCTTAATTTTTCTACGAGATGGCGGAGGAGGCGTTTGATATCCGACTAATACCTGAGTTTAGAAGCATTGCCACCGATTTGGCAATCATGGAGTGGATTTAGAACGTCGAGTTGGTATGTGAAGAAGAAGTATCCAGATAGTTCGATTGAGAAATGGGGTTCTCGCCGTATATCAGCAACTAAGTAAGGAGCGGAGGAAAAAAAAGTAGACTTTTACAAACTTTTCACTACAAAGACCGACAACAGTTAAAGAACTTGAGGAACCGTTTACTGAAAAAATGTTTTAAAACATTTTTTCTTTTCAAATTTCAACAGAACATTGCTCTGACTGCGAGGTGAGGGAATGACAAATGTTTCCTTACAAGGCAACAAATAATTTACTATTATCATTACCATTTTCATCTCAGGAATATTTTAAATTATTAATGGATATTCTCTGAAATTGCTTGCCAGCATTACACAATATCGACATGAAGATTTTAACGATATCTTTAAATGTGATGTCTCATAAAAATCTTCGAGAAATTACGAGAATAAATATTTAAATATTTAATTTTTTATCTTGGACTTTCTCTTCCAATAATTGTCGTATGTCAAGGAAGCGAATACGTTAACATCTTAATAGATGTTTCGTTTGCTATTGTCACCAATTATCATCACACGACAAATAGAATTTATTAAATTATTTATAGATTTTTCTTACGTTCTCTTATCTCAAGACACCATGAAAATGATAGATGAACTTTTTTTGTTAATTCACCTTAAATAATGTAGTTACTTATCGCAAATATTAATTCACCCCAAGAAATTATAAATTTTAAATCAAAGTTTTTTGGGTTGTTTTTACTAATTTTTTGCCACTCTTTTTAAAATTATAAATTTTAAAACAAAATTCGTTTAGCTTGACTCGCAACAACTCCAAACCTCCGAATGAAAAATTACCAAAAATCAGGCAGTTATTCATATTTCATATATGATATTCGAGGTACTTACAAGGATTTTTTTCACAGTTTAAAGAAATAAATCTGTTTTTGGCTTGCTGATCGGGTGAGCGTGAACGTAGACTTAGAAATGGAGCACATGAGTCGCTTACATTTGAGTCGATGGAAGACGTCAATCCAACCGGGGTGCATTGGAAGGGCCTCTCCCGGGAAGAATTTAGTGTGAATTTTAGTAAATACTAGCAGCATGGCCCGGCGTTGCCCGTGCTTGATTAAAAAATCGTACGACTCATACAGCAATCGCTATCACTTGACTTAAAATATTTTTGCGCTTCCTTGCCTTTAAAGAAGTGCCCTTTGCCGTGATGATGTTGCTACATGCCTTACTTCTTGCCTATCTCACACTGAGAATTTTTTCTAAGCTCTATACTAAACATCAAATCTGTTACGAAAAAATAACTAAACAAAATGAACACAAAACGATCAGCTTTAAAAAAGGACTCATAACTGGAAAAACCGAATGAAAAAAGAATGTTAACAATTTTTCACACCCAACCCAGTTCTGCGGAATCAGAATCAACGTTGAGTTTAAGCAAGCGAATGAGCCAATTGGAGTAAAGTGCCGTGCAGATTAAAATTTTCCCACTTGTGACGAATGCAGCTATCGATTTTTTTTTGCACGCTAGCATGCTATTTAACATTCGTGTCAGTCAGCTGTTGGCTCTCACGCTGGCCAATATAATCTTCCTGTCTATTCTTGGCAGCCAGCTATAGGCTGTCACTCTGGCCCGTAGAAAATGGCCGCAAACTACATGAAAACTGCCGAAGATGCATGAAAAATCTATTATTTGCACTATCGATGGGAGTTGGAAAAATGCAAAGTCGGTCTTGGCCTTCCTGCTAACTTGGAGCATGTCCATGTAAATTCTGGTGCAAATCCGTCGAATATTGCGGCCGTGCATTCGTTACACATACACACGCACATCCTACCTTTTATAGATAGAGATAAATTCTTTTTACTTTGGAGTTAATTAATATTTTTGGCGTGGATTAACAAAAGATCTACGATATTTTTTTCTCTTATGATGACTTTTTGTTAGTTTAAACTAATCATTGGGTGATTGTGAACAATATGATTTTAATTATACATGTGTCTTTTATTTCATCTCCAATAATTTTTAAGAATGTGCTATCATAGAGTGTGGCAGAATACCCCCCATATATACCTCCCACATAATAAGCCATTAGCTAGATGAAACGTCATTGCCACTCATGTTTTACAGTTATTTGGGAGGTATATGTGGGAGGTTTTTCAGCCGCACTCTGTATTATTAAGGCTATTACTTTGATGCTTACAACAATTTATGTGTGGCTCTGAACGGAATACTTAAATTTATTAATGGATTTTCCCTTGCATAGATCTCCAACGGTTTTCGTAATGCTCGGATCGGATTCTGTAAAATTCGATTTCTAACTTACATCTCCAATAATTTTTGTCATGCTCTGATCGGAATCCTTAAATATATTATTCGATTTACCTCTTACTTATCACTCTAATAATTTTTCCTGATTCTCTGAACAAAATCCCTATAATTATTAATGGATTTTTTCTTACTTTCGTTTCTAATAATCATCAAGAGATAATGAGCAGAATTCTTTAAAACATTAATTATTTTTTTTCTTTCTTCTCCATTTATATTCGAACGTTCATGAACAGAAAGCCTGAAATTATTCATATATATTCTGCTCTGTCTATATTAAAATCTCGAGGCTTCGAATAGAATTTCTTAAATGGTTAATTACTTAACGTAGCACATTGAATCTCACACACTTCAGCGAAAAAGCAATACCTCACATCGACAGTCAGCGTTCAAACAACACACCCTGCCTTGAGTTTGAACATAGGTCATCAGTGAGAAACACAGGCGATCCTATTATTGAATTAAGTAGACCACGTGACCTTAGAGGAAACGCATAAGTAAGAGGTTTCGTGACGTCTAATTGATCACTATTTCTTGTCTATCCTCTATTACTATTCCGATCGTTATTTCTATTCTGTCCTCTATTAGTATATAGACCGCTATTCTCTATACTATTCACTAGACTATATCTCTATTCGGATCACTATACGGATCCTATTCGAGCGAGTATTATCGAGCAAGTACTATTAGTGCGAGATTATTCGAAGGCGTCTGACACCAGTATTGTTCAACGGCGTTACTATAGTCGTATCTGCGATTACAAAGTCTCTACTACAACGAGCATTACAAAAGTGACAACGAGTATTCGTTGATATTAAAAAGTGGCAACGAGTGTTCGTTGACAACACAAAACCCGTATATTCACTTCCGAAAAAAAAATTAAAATTCATAAAAATATTTCAAAACTAATCATAAAAGATCCACGCAGCTTCAAACTTGAGTTCGTCTCGAACAGTATATAAACGAACATCAATTCTACTCCGCGACAGAAGCCTCATCCGCGGAACCGCCATTAAAAGCCTATCACTGGCTTATTGATCAGGCATTCGCCGAAACAACTATCTGTTGAAGCCCGACGACTAAGACTACAGGTAGCCACTATCGACTAAAGCCCAACATATACGACCTCAGGTAGCCACAAAGGGGCTCGGAGAGCGATGTCACCAAATGAAGCTGAGGCTACTATGCAATGAAAAATTTAATTCTACAATGAAGCTCAAACACGTGTATGTTTTCCTAACATTATCGTTCTTTACATCTAGGCTGCAATACCGACTCGTACGTATGCAATGGTTTCCCAAAACGACTCATCTAATCATTTTTGCGTATCGCCTGAAACGAAAGCGTAAATGAATCCACATTTTCACCTGATTTTCATTGTTGTGTGTTGCCTCTCATTTCGTTTTCTGTCAGTATGAGTCATGGTACCTTACACAATACATTCGAACAAAGTCCTTTCAGATACTTCGCAACAGAGATTTCTTCTTACTTTCGCCATCTCATTTGGGAATTTTAACTGATCAGAGCTACAAAGTTTCTGGAAAACTTTGTGCTGATCCTGTTTACCAAAGAACCCACTTTCCCGAAATGATGAAACGAGAAAAATATTTAGATTGCGCGTGCGAAAAAGTTCGTGTTGCTTTCTTGAGATAAACGAAGCAATGTTTTTATTTTAACGACACAGTCAGTTATGTGCCATGCGTGATACACACTTAGGCGATCATGTATCTTTCGATATATGACTGACGAGACAGATTTTTACCCGCAAGAGGTTGCCATTTCTTTCTGCGGTAGACCAGTTGCCAACTAAATCTATAGAACCCGGTCTGCCCTGCTATGTACACATAGATGGGGGGGGGGGAGAAGAAGAGGATTCATACGTGTTCTAAGTGTTTAGCACGTTGTAATGGATTCGACTGGAATCCGAACTCGGCACTACGATTCCTCAATCTGAGCCTCTATCCATTCCTCCAGCGTAAACTAAATGAGACATAACATTTTGGAAGGAAAAAATAATATTTTTAATTAAAATCTTTGTATTTGAGCTAAATGCCGTTGCTGGGTTACTTTGCTATATACAATGAGTAGCTAGTTAATACTCTCATCGTATGGGTGGGGGGCTTATTGCTTTTGTATTTCTCTCTCAATACAAATAAACCATTTCCCACACAGGTGACAAGCATTTCACATAAAGAAGAAGGAAATAGTTTCGCTCGGTATGGAGACTTTGGTGCAAATTTTTTCACACTCAGAAAATATATATCATTATACCTTTTCAAGGAGTATCACCTCTCTCTCTCTCTCTCTCTCTCTCTCCCTCTCTCTCTCTCTCTCAATTCCATTCTGGTTCAACCAGGCTTGGGTATAACGGTAATCTCCACCCAGCAAAAAGGCCTCTGATCGAGAGAGTGGAGATTTTTAGGAGCTTGGATCTACCTATATATTACTGATGTTCCCGGGTTCACCCTGTCTTGAGGGGGTAGCCCATGTTAAGGTTCGAAACAAAAAAAACACTATAAAAGCAGAAAAATACATCTTTATACTAAAATTACCAGCAATAGATTATAAAAAATACCAACGATACAAATTTATATTAAAAATAACAACAATACCTATTTACATTAAAGTTATTAACTATACATTTTTAAAACAACATGACCAACAATACATTTTTCTGTAGTTGAAGGCATATAAGTGTGTTCTAAATATATTTGGTTGAAGCCATAAAATTGTTTTCAACCTATTGAGATTTCGCCATTAAATAACCCATAGAGGTTGATATGCTGTTAAACAAAATCAACCAACCAAACATTCATCATAACACTTCTCTTATATTCTAAAACAAGAATCACCTCATATCTGTACAGTATGGCAAGAACTATACACAATAAAACAAATACTAACAAACTGTAGGAACTTCACAGAAATCTGTTTTAAATATTACCAAACAATCAACATGAAAGAACTCTTTTATGACATTAATCCATATAATATCCTACAATTTCTCAAAGAAATCAAACTATATTCCAAAATATGAACAAAACTACAACATCAAATACACATATCACCGCTTTTATTAATTATGTCCACGCCAACATATATATGCAAAAAATCTGAGTATTATCTACCATGTATTCAGTTGCGAAAGCAGAATAACATATCATATTCCTGTCACGTCAAAGCTGCAAAAAAATTAAAATTCGCCATTAAATGACCCATAATGTGTTGATATGCCGTTAAAAAAAAGTCAGCAATGTCAAGCAACTGTAGACATATCAGTGTCAGCCGATATCTTGTTAAAGAAAAAACATCTGAAAAATGCCGCAGAAATTGTTTCGATAGTTATTTTTTGGACGATTATCAGCGAAGTGGAGTGAACCTCACATGAAACCATGTCAAACGACGCTGACAAAGAGGCCACTGAGTGAATCCAGATCCGAATGAATGACTTTCTTTTATGGAAGGTGACAGGACAAATAACGTTTGTCCTCTATAAGACAGTGGTACCAAGCAGCCAAAATCAAAGGACCGCTTGCCACGACACGAAAAGGAAGGCTCACACCGTACACAGATTAGACCGCCTACCCATTTACCTCACCCCGCTTCGTTTGTCTACTGCAAAATAATAACCAGAATAAATTGTTTCTACTGCTACAATGTCGTCTCATGGTTTTATTTCGTGGATAATGATCTGACCACAGAGTTTTTTTTTGGGGGGGGGGGCAGGATATAAGCGATCATCTAGAAGAAGCTGCACCCTGAGAACAAATCTGGTCTGAGCTGCTACGCTACACAACAGCTATAGTGTCGAAACAAAATTAAATCATATTGCAAAAAAAAAAATTGATAATTATGAAAATTATTGATATTTGAATAAAAAAAAAATCATACACGCACACTCACCAAGATTACCAGGTGTAACAGCAAAATTGTCCAAATCGTGTAACAGCAAAATTGTCCAAATCGTGTAACAGCAAAATTATCCAATTATTAGATTAACCGTTGTATCTTAGAAATGATTAAATATATCTTACTGGAATTCTTCGATGTTTTTATAACACTATTGGATTCTGCTTTAAGCAATAAGAATGTATTTAAGTCTAAGTTGAAATGATGATCCCTCTTCTTGCTGTGAACTCCTGATCAAGATTTCCTCTCTACTGTTCCTTCTCTTTTAAACTTATTTACCGTTATCCTGATGGTTCTTGAATGAACTTTGAAGATGGAAGCCAGAGTATGAATGTTGGTACCATTACTGGATGCCTGAATGATCCTTTTCCTTTCACTATTGCTCACTTAGGAATACATAGTTGGTCTGACGATTTTATTCTGTTTTATTTCTAGCTGAATTACTCAAAGGGTTTTTCAGTGATTTTTACGACAAATGGTGCCAAGATGGCTAAACGTCTTATCTGAAAACGTGGGAAAAATGCTGTTACACAATTTGCCAATTTTATTGTTACACCTGCTAGGTATTCCAAGATAATACAGACAGATTAGCACTGAATAAATCCGAGTATACCCATAATCAAGAGTAAAGTTAACCTAGATAAACTCCCCCCTACTAATGAGCACAATAGTTTCATAGAGGAAAATACAGGATGTTGTGGAGAGCCATGGTTAATCATGATCTGCAATTACACGCTAAAAAATGAAAAATTTTCTTCGTATTTTTTACATTCAAATACAATTTTCAAAATTCTTTTCCTTAACAAAAGTGCAAGTCGGGTCCGTTAAATTTACTTACACGATTAAATGGATTCATACCTTTCGCAAGGTATGAACCCATTCCCTCTCCCAAGCTAGGGGCAAAATCATAGGACTTGCATATGGAAAAATCATTATTCAACAAATTGTTAATGCAAGTAATGACTTATTCTTTCAATACAAGATATTTTACGGCTTTAAAAACACTCCAGAAAGTGTTGGTAAGACGTAAAAGAACAATCCATTTCAAAAAGTGATCACATTATCTAACATACGTGGCTTTTCAATAAACAAAAACGATGCTTTTACTACACTCATTCTTCAGTATTCTTCTTCTATATATCGTGTATCTTAGGACGTGAGCGATCATGACTCTCCACAACTTCCGATCTTTTGTAGCCATAGTATGCTTAATGTTTTCACCATCAGCTGTTTCGCTCTGTCCCTCTTGCCTTCAAAATATCATGTGAGTGTCAAATTATTAAACCCTCTTTTCTTATTATTTACAAAAAATTTCAACTGTCTTTTTTCTTATTGTTGGCATAACGGTCCTCTTTATTTGCATTTCTCTTACAGAATACATGTTACTAACATACTCAATCCATGGTAATCTCAGTATCCTCATGTAGAACCACTTTTCTGTTGCCGCAAGTCTTTTCTTCAAATGAGAAGAGATTCCCATGCAGGAAGACTGATATTACATAACTTTTCAGCAAGCTTTTCTTTGTTTCTAACGATTTTTTTTCTATTTCTTAATATATTGCTTAACTTTTGAACTAAAATCGAGATGTCAGGCCGAGACCAATAATATTGCAGATTCTTCTTTGGATTCTATGAAGAACCTCTAGGTACATAGCGGAACCACTAAAACAATAGGCAATGTGCAGACGAAGTATTTTCAGTCTACATGAGAATGAAAAATCATAGACCGACAAGATTGAAGAGATCAGTTTCGTTTTAAAGGGGTTAAAATCCACGAATCACTTCCTGCCTCAAGTCATATAGTTAAAGTATGTTTCATTGAACAAGACAAACAAGTTTTTTATTATAAAGAACATTTTTGTAAACAATAAAAATAAATTGTTAAATTCTTTATCAGCTGTTTCCCAAAAAGCCTCTCCATGAACGAAAAATTGACGACTTCTTCGGCAGAACTGAGTCACTGTCAGTCACTGTGTGTTTATCTAAATCTAAAAATAAACACGCTAAAATTCACCTTCATCCCTGCCGTGAGCCGACGGCTTAGTGGTAGAAGTTCCGACTGATGCCAATTCAGTCGGGTTTCGATCCTAGCTAGAGGCAACCGGACGTCTAGCCCCACTGATGAGCTGGGAAACAGCGAAACAGTCTGTCTGTGGATGACAAAAATATTGGCTCCTGAAAAATTAATTTCGGTTGAGCTCTTTGATTTGAAGTGTGAGTTTGTAAGCAGTGACTATTTAAGCTAATATAGCATGACTCTTCGGCAGAATTGAGTTACTGTCAATCACTGTGAATTTATCTAAATATAAAAATAAACACGCCTTCACCTTCATCCCTGCCGTGAGCCGACAGCTTAGTGGTAGAAGTTCCGACTTACGCCAATTCAGTCGGGTTTCGATCCTAGCTAGAGACAACCGGACGTCTAGCCACACTGATGAGCAGCGAAACAGTCTCTCTGTGGATGACAAATATATATATATATATATACATATATATATATATATATAAAGTTGCTTTTATTGAACAAGGCAGACAAAATTGTTAATATGAAAGTTTTGGTAAACACAAAAAATGTTGTTAAATTCTTTATCTCTTGCCTACTGATGAACACACACACATACATATATATATATATATATATATATATATATATATATATATATATATATAATGTTCATCATCAGGCATATATATATATATATATATATATATGTATATATAATGTTCATCATCAGGCAAGAGATAAAGAATTTAACAACATTATCTCTTACCTGATGATGTGCGCTTCTATACAGATATTAAAACGAGCGGCATTTTGTATCGATTAATGATCGACTTTTCAAAATTACCTATATTCATTCACAGACAAGGAAAGTTCATTTCGGAAGAAAAGTACCGAAAATATGTTCGAAGCTTTCGACTTTCTTAAGTCATCATCAGGGTAGATAGAGACAATTGGTGAGTTTCGTAGAACTAGCGTGTGTTGTGTCGCAGACAAAGAGAGATTTGACGTATTTTTTTAGTTTACCAAAATCAAATGCATTGCAATTAATTTAAAACATCACACATAGATACATAAAACCAGACGATAAAAATAAATATATTTATTATTGAGTAGAAAAAAATATAAAACTAGCAAATTAGTTGTTAAAATTATGATATTCCCAAATTCCACTCCCTATGCCAGACGAAAGTCGGGTATAATACATATACGGAGAGTGTTTCTCTGTAAATAAAATCTACAAAACGTTTACATAGGATATACCACAACCACACTCACAAGGAGATTCACTTGCCACCTGTTGGACGATATAGCTATCAGTTGATACATTAATAGGCAGCATAAGGATTATAGTAACATTAGACAGCACCTCACAATAAATTTTAAAAAATACAAGCAAAAGCAAATAGTGAAAACAGAATTATGATCCTTGAAGCAATACTCATACATTAAAAACAATCATGAACAAATGAAAACAATTATAATTTAAGAAACCGCATCATTAAAAATAAAATTCACTCTCTCCCTCCCCCTCTCTCTCTCTCTCTCTCTCTCTCTCTCTATATATATATATATATATATATATATATATATATATATATGGGGCGGGGATTGTGTGTGCATGGCATTGTGGCCAAAGGATTAGAACATTCGATTTTCGGTCAATTTTGCCAGGAACGCATTTTGAATGTAACTGCATGGTTCTTGTCGAAATAAAATTGAAAGGGATTTTTCTAGAGTTGGCTCTTGACTCCACCACATAAAGTATATAGTTAACATGGCGGATTTCAAATTTTATCTTTTCACCATGTATGACGCTGGAGGATATTAAGTGACCTATACGCTTTGAAATCCGAAATATTGATCGATTTATATATTTTACGGCTTATGAAACCTTTTGCGTGTCACTTAAAGGCAGAAAATACTTTCACATTGTAAAAAATGTTCTTTAGATGATAACGATTTACTGATACAAGTCCATAGTCGGGGGAAGGACGTGAATTCAAACCTTTTCCAAGTGTATTTGCGTGTAGGTGACTATAACGAACCCGATTGAAATATGAACTCTGCCCACCCGCACATTCAAGTTTTCTGTACTTGATATTCCTAAGTGGTCACCCATCTAGGTACTGACCAGGCTCAACGTTGCTTAATTTCGGTGATCGTACGAGAACAGGCGCTTCAACATAATATGGCTAAAATCCGAAATATTTATAGAAATTCAACTCTTTAATTTATTTAACCCCAAGTAAGGTTTTGTTGTAGCATACTTCCGGGCGATAATGAGTATGTCCCCATTCACATAAATGCAGTAGTAAATACTGTATGTAGGTCTGCAGTTGGAGATTCGTCTCTGGCTGTGCTGGTCAAACTCTATGCTTCCGGGCAGAGAGGATCCCTAGACGAGGCTATGTCGAAGGGCAGAATCTCATCTCGGGAAACAGCTACTTAACCCCGTTTTATACAGTGTCTATGGGGAATTTTTGGTCGAGCCTACGGGCTCGGATACCCCACATTAAATTCGGCCTTATGCCACATCTAACTGCATGGGCGGTTGGAAGATATCCTGCAGTTGGAGATTTGTCTCTAGCTGTGCTCGTCAAACTCTTTACCATCAGGCAGAGAGGATCCCCAAACGAGGCTATGTCGAAGGGCAGAGTCTCGTCTCGGGAAACAAATACTCGACGCCCGTTTTATACGAGATCTACGGGGAATTTTTGGTCTAGCTTACGGCCTCGGATACCCTACATTAATTTCGGCGTTATGCCACATCTTACCGCGTGGGGTGGTTCGTAGATATCCTGCAGTTGGCGATTCATTGTGGAATTCACTTGATTCACTTCTATCAGTTGACTACTTCTTCTACGCGCGCCTGGCGAATCTTATATGTGTTGTTCGTGTCCTAAGTTTTATCGTTCATTACCAGCGTTCGTTTGATTATTCTATTCAGTAACTTTTCCTACGTTACAACAGTAATAATGCCACTACGACGCTAGGGGTTACTGGGAGTAGAAGAGAATGGAAATATTTTTGTGAGAAGTACAAAGAAAGGACAATAAATAACAGGTTTTAGAATGACTGGGTATGGCGTTGCATTTAAATTTTTGAATATTATAAGCGCCATCAAGACGAGAAGAGCGAGAACATAAACTATTAGAATAATGTATGCATCTAGATAGTTTTGGAGAATTGCTTTATTTTATCGGAAGAGAAGGTGCTGCAACACTTAAGTTGTTCACGCTGAAGTGTGTACAGCTAAATTTTTTTTTCAGATATTTTATCGTGTAAAACAAGGATCTTACTGACAAGATTGTCAAAAAATATATATATATTCCTATTACAATCCATTTTCTTCTTTCCTGTTAGCGGCAGATGAAGCAAGATAAACAAGATAAACAAACCAGTCTTTGTTGTTTGTTGCTTTCCGACATACTAAAATATTACAATGATTTTTACAAATACAAAAAAAAAAAAAAATAGCTTCCAGTACGTTGAGCAGGTGCTTCGCTACAAATTCGTTTGGGATTTTTCCATAAGAAACAGCAGTAACTTGAAAACATTGCCAGACACACAATCAGTTTTACTATTCTGCGTCTATAAAAATGGTTAGTTTCATTTTAGAAACACTGTCTTCCTTTTTACCCCACTTCGCTATTTTTTTGTCACAGATTTTATTCATTTCACTCTCTGCTACTGGTTAGCATTTTAAAGCTGCTCTTTCAAGCATGCGTTTATCATAAAACGCATGTCTTAAAACTTTGGGTGTTGTATACACAGCGCTTCTTTCTTACCTTTTTTTTTTTCATGAAAGAAAGAGAAAAGCTGATAAATATAATAATTCAGTAAGTGTAGATTTCATGTGGCACAAAGGTGAATGCATGACCCATCCAGAGAGAATCGAAACCATTATTCAGACGTAATTGATCTAGCTTGTTAACCATTACACTAACTCGAAGCGCCCAACGGTGATAAATATAAATAGATATGCGTTGCTCAAGTTTAGGTGTTTTTTTTTTCTCAAATCTATGTGAAATCTTTTTCGAGGACATTAAAAAAAGCTTTCAAAAATTGCTTTCCTGCTTAGACGTGGAGAGTGAATTAAGAAAAATACATCAAGTATTTTATATTCCTTTTCAGAAAATGACATAAAACTTTTGAAAATCAATTTTGCATCCAAGACATTTTCCAAAAGAGGGAGAAAAAAATTTTAAATGTATAAAAAAGAGATTTTTTTTAAAGAGCTTTTTAAGAGAGAGATTTTAAATATGTGTATTTTTTATCGAGCTCACTATGAAAAATTTAACTTGTTTAAAGAATAAGAAAAATGAGAAAGGTAGACTAAACCTTCTTTTCCTCTTTTATGTGCCGTGTCACTTCAGGACGTAGGCGATCATGGTCCTCTACATTTTCCTGTTCATTCTAGCTCTTAATATCTTTGAAGAAGTTTGAGAAGATTTTAATATGAAAAATATAACTGTAATCTATTTGTAGTTCAAGTTTAACATTATAGCTAAGTTTAGGTTTATATTTAAGTTTAAACCTGCTTTAGTCACATCAGATTTTCGAAAACGGATCAGCCACGTGGGTGTTTACTCACCCCAATACAAAAATTCTTATAGTGTTAAAAATTATGTAAAATATTGTCCTACTCCTGAAGAAAATGACATAATAGGTACTCCCTGTTACAAATATTTTTTTTTATTTTAGGTTATTAAAACGTTAAAAATCGCTACACAATTACAATTATATTTCAACGCCAAAAATGTGTCTCTTCAGGTGATGTTAAACTAATGGCGAATGAAGGATTAATTTAATTTCAAAAAGCAGAATACTTTAAAAATAGACTTGTGGCTTTGCCGTGATTAACCAATCGAACGTAACGTACGCTAAATTCAAATTCACCGGAATTTTTTAAATGTAGGTCATGACACGAAGTTGTCTGCATATAAAACCTAGACAATTTCCTCATGGACAGATACAGAATTGTTACATTATTGCATAAGATGTATCGAAAACTTCCCAAGAAGCAAAAGAGATTGGGAGATAATTTAACATTATGCTAGCCAGTTATATGCACGTTCAGCTTCTTACATAAAACTTTGCAGTTGATAAATAAAAAAACGCTTTACGAAACTGTCAAACAACTTAAACGTTCGAATAAAAATTGATCAAACATCAATAAAAAGGAAAAATAAATAAAAATGAAGCATACAAATAGAATAATACGCAATATAAGGTTCACAATAGTTCATCTACTGATTGTTAATATAAGAAAAAAGTATTATCAAATTAAAAGTTTAAACATATTGTATGGTAAAATGCAGACTATACCTAAAATTTACAGTTAAATCGCTTCTTTGTTAATTTCTAATTTTTCATGTAAACATAGAAAATAGGGTTCATTTAGAGATCTACATGTTCCCGTTTTTTGTTGTTTTTTTTTATTTTTTCCATTTTACCTTAGGAGTTTTATTAGCTTCTTTTAAATTCCAAAAATATTTAGAAAAAATGTAGTATTTTTATAAGTACTATTGGTGAAGGATTAGACATCTTGATACTACCCAATCTTAAAAGAATTCTTAGTACTACCAATATAAAATTTTTCAACAGTCGGATTCTCTATTGTAGAAGTAGTACCTAGATAAACGAGAGAGGTGATCAAACATTGGTTTCGTAATGGGCATTCGTTAGAATCCTTGCAATTACATTGTTTAATTACAATTACCTTCGTAACTACCTTACAATATGTTTAATCTTTTAATTTGACGAAACCGACCATAATTTTGACATAAAAAATGTTACTCTATTTAAAAGAGAAAATAATTCACTAAGACGAAAATGTCTAGAAAAGCAATGGTGAAAGGTTTTAAGAATATGGACATAAATTTGGATGACCTACCGATTAAAGCACTTTCTATACATTTTCTTTTCAGTAAACTGCTTTCTCTTTTGTTTAGTGTTAGCATTTTTTAAAACCAAAATTACAGTCAGACGCATTACGGTGAGGAACTAATGCATTTAGTTTTTTTTTTGTAAAAGAACTCTTTGTGTTCATATAATCTTTTATTTAAATTCCTTGAGGTTACACCTATATATTCCTTGTGACAATTATTACAGTTAATAAAGTAAATTCCTCCACAGAGTATTGTATTATTTTGTCTTATTAATTGTTTTAGAAATAGTTGTAACAAATATTATGTCAATCTTAAATTATATTCAGTTATAGCTGTGAAATTCTTGGTAGGTAGAACAATATATTTTGATTCGTTGTGTTTGTCAATAAGGGCCACTTTACGATTTTGAAATATTTCACGAGCCTTTTGTTTCGCGGTGAATATGAACTAAATTAGGGTGTTGAGGGCGCTTAAAAGCATTTTCAGTGTATTTCCCCTCACCAGGAAATATCGAGGGCTACAAATTTTGTGAGCACTTAAATAAAATCCGATGATCATTCCGGGTTTTACTTTATTTTTATGGCTTGTGAGAATCGAAGTGATCTTTTATGTTAGTTGATTAGTTTTAGGCTATTGTTAACACGGTGTAACATGATATCTAGGAAAGGTAAAGTTTTGTCTGTTTCTATTTCACAAATAAATTTTTTCGTATATTCGACTTTGTTTAGTTTATCTACATAGTCAGGTAAATTAATTTCGCGGGAATATTTCAACTGAGCGTCTTCAACAAATCGAAAATATGCTGATTGTTTGTGTATAATATTTTCAAAAGGACCAGATTCAAGATATTCTAAGAAAATGCGACACTTTTGGTAAATGAAGAATGTATCCTCCTAATTAATAATCATACGTGGCAGTTAATACATTTTCAGTACAGGAATATAGTTTATGGCAGCGTATACAGTGGATTAAAGAATATTTTCGTAAACCCGATAATGTAAGGTTTGAAAGGGAATTTGAGTCACGTAATATAATAGGGGTTCAAGTAATGTAATATCGCAATGGAGAAGTCTAGAAAAATATGATGTTAACTGACCTGCAAATAAGAAATTGGTTGGCAAAATTTCATTCTGTACAAAGGTCGTTAGAAATTGAACTCAGATCTTGAAGTTTAATGGAGTTTGATGATGAAACTCTAAAGTCATCTACCAATACCTATATCCCCATTCTCACCTTTGGTATTTTACTAGCCAAGTTGTTTTAAACCAGTGTTTCTCAACATTTTCTTAATAGTGGCCCATTTTAGTGTCAAATTATATAGGCTCACATAAACACAAATAGAAATTACATGTAACAGGAAATACATTTTATTTACAACGGAGTTTAACGGTACTGATAATTTTCTTTTTATTCGTTTGAGCTAGCTATCACATCATGACCCTGCATCAGAGTCGGAAGTCATTAGGATGGCATCCTGTGTCATGCATAATTGGTCAGTGTAGCTGATTGTTCGGCGACAAACCTGTCTTTCACCATGGGTAGGTGTCCAGAAGAGCAGATTATTCGCAATTTCTTGTCTTGCTCGCCAAGAGTGCCCTACAAATTCTGCGTTCACATAAGATTGTAGAAATATTGGAGTTTTATCAATAAGTTCTACCAAGCTTAGACTCAACGGTTTTAGTTAATGTCAAAGCATTGGCGCCTTACATTAAAACCGGCTCCACAGTGGCGCGAAAGAAGCTCCGTTTGTGTTTGTCTGGTAGATCAGATTTCCAGATTACATCCATTTTATTTAAGGCGGCCCAGGCTATAGGTAAGCTGTAGTTCGGTACAACCTGTCACAGTCAGGGGTAGATGGGGCTCCATAGTACTGATATAATACAGATAAATTCATGTTTTCAAAAACTAAAATTACATTTTAATTAACTGTGTCGAATTACAAGTCAATGACTCGCATTAAATGCATAAAAAATGTTGGTCTCAAATAAATGAAAAATAAATTAAATGAACACGATGACCTTCTAACGCCACACAATAAAGCAAAAATGTTTGAAAATGTAATTTATTATAAAAAGAAAACATCGAAAATCTTATTTAAATAATTTCGGAATTATTTGCATTTAAATATAAAGTAAAGCTTTCATAATTTTACGCCAGTGGAAAAAAATACAATTTCAAAGCACACCTATTTTCCTTGTGCCAACTCCAGATCTATTTTTAAAAAAATCCAAGTCAATTTGTGGGCCCAAATTCCCATGTTGAGAAACACTGCTCTACGATAATACTCCTGAGGTATGGGTGAAAATTTGAGTCACGTACAAAACTAAATCTTTGTTCTGAATTCGTGTAGTTTAATCTGGCAAACTGAGATAAAAAACAACAACACAATATTGCGATAAAATACAAGAGAAATAAAGAAAGTGCTAGTGAAAAATACCGTCTGGAATAATGAAAACACTTCATCGTAGATCCTCGGGGAAAAACGTCAGAAAAACCTTTATGCAAAAATTTTAATTAAGTTCATATGTTTGGGTTACAGTTTAAGAATCAAAAAAGAAAAAGTGTGATTTTATGTTTGTTTCCCGATTTTTTTTTTAGTTTATTTATTGGTTGTTCATTAGTGGCCCACTGTTCATTTGTTAACAGTTTTTCTTTAAAACATTCTTATCTCAAACTCAAAAGTTACTCTTTGAGAAACTTTTACAAAATTCAGATAGAATTCCTTTCCACGATTCAATTATTTCTTATCTTTGTAAATTTTCTCTTTGAACGATTTTTCCAATCTTGGGTCTGGCCCCCGAAGAGAAGGGATGATTTTTTCATAATCTTATCACAATCAGAATAGAAAATCTCTGTGTGACGATTTCAAAACCCGGAAATTTTCTATTTGTAACATATGATTACAATAATAATAATAATAATAATAATAAATGCACTGATATTAAAACAAGTATGGCTCCTGAATTTAACTGATTTGAAGGCATATATTAATTATAACTATTAATACTAACAAATATAATCATATTATATGATGATTCATATAATTTATACTACAGTGTAACCCGGATATAAGAGACCCGGATATAAGAGAAAACCGGATATAAGAGAGATTTTCTCTGGTCCAAAATTAGAGCCTGTGTTAATGTGTATATAATAGACCAAACCCGGATATAAGAGGCTTATTCTCCGGTCCCGACAACTCTCTTATATCCGGGTTACACTGTATTTCGGTCTTGTGCTTTACTAACCAAAAATCAGTAAGTAGCAGTGATATTGCATTTTGTATCCCTCGTACTTATTTTTTTATTTTGGGGCAGGGGACGCTCATGGATTCACCGCGGAGATCAGGAGAGGACAGTCCAAAAACGGACAAAAAGCAGTGCGGGAGATTTTAGTAAGCGTAGCTGACTTTTTCCACAAGCCTGACTGCATGGTACACACAGTGAGGACTGAACTCACTACTCAGTTGTAACTGATCTAGCCATAGTTGTTTGCTATCCATTGCACCACGCCAAAGTGAACCGACGATGCACTGTCGGATATAATATATTTATATTATATAAATAATATTGTAATAATAACGCAATAATAATAATAATGCAATAATAATAATAATATTGCAATAAAAATAATAATAATAATAATAATAATATTATTATTATTATTATTATTATTATTATCATCATCATTATTATTATTATTATTATTATAACGAATGTAATTTCGACGAACATCTTAAGGGGCACATTCTGAAAAAAAATATCCAGAATCCACCGCTACACTTAAAATGCATGAGGATAGTTACGTATGAAAACAACTAATTTCCCGACCCGGTTGAATGGACAGAATGACAGGAGAGTTCCATATAATTTATACCAAGTATTATCCGGAGATAGGGCCTGTTATAATTTTATGGGACTACACAATACACACAGACAGAACAATCAAAGCTAACTGCCCAGACACTGTTATTAGAGATCGCACACAAAAAAAATTGCCTCCTTATTGATATGGCAGTACCTGCAGGCTGCAATGTATCTTCAAAAATTTATAAAAATACAAGGAGCTTGAAATCGAAATCTCAAAAATGTGGCACATGGGAACATCAAAAATCCCCGTTGTAGTTGGAGCCTTCGGATTGTTTGGAAAAGATTCCAGTAGACTAATTGAAGGAATTCCTGGAAGCCCATGCCTTAAAGAAATACAAAAAATTGTTCTCACGAGTACAGCCCACACCTTACGAAGTGCTTTGTCTATGTAAAATATGTTTTTGTTTTTTTTTTTCAGTGGAAAATATCATGATGCCATTTCTAACCTTAGGTCCCTGGGTGGGACCCGGAAAGAAATGAATACACATCAGAAATCAAAGGAAATAATAATAATAATAATAATAATAATAATAATAATAATAATAATAATAATTGACCGGATGATGCATCAGGTACGGCTCTCATGGCTTATAATTTTAATTGAATGGTGCTGTTAGCATTTATTTGTTATGTCTTGGTGAATAATCCCGTTCAGTGTTAAAGATTTATTTATCACTTTCTGTCCATAAGCAGTTGGGAATGTCACCTATGGGGTGGCGCACTGGATATCTTAATTCCTAATCGAACGTAGTAGGGGGCACTTTGACCGGGGGTCGAGAGAGATTTTGTCTTAATGTTTGAATGATGCGGCATCCAAGGCGACATTGGAGTCGCATCGAGATATTTAGAACCACCCTTAATCGGAGAACATTTTAGGGAACCAAGTTAACATACTTGAAAGTGGTTCTAGGAACATTCGTCTTGCCGGAGGAAAACTCGCCTCATGATGTTTCGCCGTAAAAACTTTGCCGTATGAGATTTTTGCCGTATAGGGTTTTTGTCGTAAGACAATTTCGCCGCCTTTTTTTTAATATGCGAAGTGTCTTGTTATCTAGTATATCTGGCACAAACTTGTTACTTCGATTTAAACATTTTAATAAGCGAAGTTATAGGATCAAAATCATACATCATTCATCCTCGTCAGTGAGGAGCGCAAAAATGTCAACTTGACACCAGAACTTACGTCACGCAATTTCATATTTCAGACTTAACGTTAAACTTCCTGTTAACATAATATCAGTCTGCCAGTAATTCTCACTCAAGCAATATATACTATTTCAAACAAACTTAGAACTTGAATACACAACCAACTTCAATATAAAATATCTGACCAAACAAAGATAACCACTTCTAACTGTAAATAAGTCTTTTGAATTTTACATAAATTATTTGCAAACATAAACTGTTTTAAATTCACTATAAATACCTAAATATTGAAATATGCTAAAAAAAAATGGGGCGAAATTGTCTTACGGCTAAATTCCTATTCGGCGAATTTTCCGCGGCGAAAATTCCTGAAACGAAAATTCCTGCAGCAAAAATGTTTACGGCTAATGTTCCTGATAGGCTTGGAAGTATCTCTAACTGGACCCCACTTACTAGGCGAGGCACTGCTTTTATCAAAACTGTTACCATATGGGGCACATTTCACTGTGCTGCGTGTACCTTATATACACTATTCAGAGTCGGTGTAATGATGGGAATATTGTGCCCCAGTGTCATTATATTGACATGCTGTTCTCACAGTATTTTTTAATCAAATTCACCCCAAACATAATAGTAAATACACTAAGACAAAGGGGGTCACTATGTGTGAAGTAATTGGAAAACAGAAACACTACCAAGGCGTGAGAACAATACAAGAGTAATCAAGAAGACAGAAGACATTGCATTTATATTTTTGAAGATTGAAGTTGACTGGAATGCATGGAGCTGGAAGAGAGTTCCACAGGCGAGAATTCCGAGAAAAGAAACTGTTAGCATAGAACCTACGGTCACATCTAGCCAACTCCACTCCAAATTGATGAGAACCGGGTACCATAGCGAAGAGCGATATTTGTAAATATTTAGAAAATACGACACAAGGCCAAAAAGGGAAACGGTCTTCATCTGTCTTAACTTTAAACTTAGCTAGCCACAAACACTGACCCAAACATACCACAATATTCCTAACACCAAGAAACACATTTTTACTTACCTTTCTTACTACACCCACCATAATACCTCAGAGTCTCTATGAAAATCCTAACTAGTCCTCATATGTACAATTCATTGTCTGTGGGGAGGGATAACAATTTAAAATCTAGCCCCAATGAGTATTTACAATGTGAAAACACTACTATTTACAAGAAACTAGATAAAATAATGTTAGTAATAAAAAAAACGCAATCATTAAATGTGGCAGAAACATAAGTTAACTGGGTGAAATCAATAGGGGACTTTAAAAATATAAAACATTCATTCATCCCGTGGACTCACTCAAGCACACACTCATTAAAACACAACAACAAATACGAAAATCACACCCGAAACGGCATCTACGAGAGAACTGACATCACTGACCACCTAATGGAGGATGTGATGGGGAATTAAACTAAAGAAAAATAGGGACAGAAATAACATAGCGAAGAGCGATATTTATTCTGTATAAATTACAGAAATGTGGCACAAGGCCGAAGAGGGGATTGGGGAAAAAGGACGGTCTTCTTCTGTCTTAACTATAACTTAGCTAGCCGCAAACACTGACCCAATCGCACGAACAATATTCCTTACACCAAAACAGCGCATTCATACGTACCTTTCTTACTACAACCACCATAATACCTCACTGTCTCTATGAAAATACTAACTAGTCCCCATATTTACAATTCATTGTCTGTGGAGGGAGGGGAATAAAATAACAATTCTAAAAAACCTAACCCCAACGAGTATTTACAAAATGAATACAAAATATAGCGAAGAGCTCAACCGAACAATTACCATGAAAGTATTTATAGAAAAGGCAGAGGGAGGCAACTTTACGGCGGTGAGAAAGAGACTGGAGCCGAGGTGCCAGATCAGGACCGATAATATTGCTGATTCTTTTGGATTTTTATCAATGATCCCTAGATATATGGCAAGCGCACTGGACCATATGTGGCAGCAATATTCTAAGTATGGACGAATGGTAGACTTATAGACATGTAAGATAGATTCTGGAGAGAAAAACTGTCTAGGACACCACAATGAACCAACTTTCTTGGCAGCTATTTTTTGCAATGGATTTAATATGGTCTTTCCACTTCATGTCAGCCGAGAATGTTAACCTGAGAAGGCGCAACCAGTCACTCTCCTGAAGGTTACTTTCCGGCAACTGTGTTCTCCAGCTTTCATCCGATGTATTTTGTTCCAGGTTTGGAAATTTCAAGCTAATTTAAATCTACAGTTATCATTCCGCTGTAAATGTCTATTTTCTTTTTCTTTCATTTTTTTCCTTTTTTTTTCTTTTCGTACCGTTCAATTACTACTAAGCATGTTTCGACTGAGTCTGAGTTTGTACTAGCTAACCCAGGGACTGATCGCACAATTACTCTGCCATCAGTTCAACAAGCCAACTCTATAATTCACTAGGCTATTGTCCCTTGATGTATTCACAACTGAACAAGTCTGGAGAGGTGAACGACTGAAACGTTCTGAACAACAAAGTCGAGGACATGACGCTGAATGTAAATAATGACATCTCGTTCTAGAAAATTCAAAGATAAACAATTTTTATACTGTCTTTATCGGTCTAATATCTCTCTTCGAAGTATACCTTAACCTTTCACCCATGCCCCCCACCGTACAGAATTTTTTTTTTTTTATGGTCCATTTCAAATGTTCTACTCATCACTTACTGTTAGACACGCTGGCTGCAATTGTAGAAATATTACCGATCGAAGCAACAAGACCATTATCAACCGGTCGGACAGCAATATCAAAAAGAAGGACGTTGTATGGCAAAAATCAAAAGTAACAGCCAGCGAGCAATGTACAATGCGTACTGGAAATGTTTCCAACTGAATGCTTCATTTGTTACAAGTTTCAAAATAATTTTATTAGTAACAAATTTGTATCATTATTCTACCTGATTGTAAGTCTTTCTCCTCCCCTCTCTTTCTATCTCTCTCTCGCTCTCTCTCTCTCTCTATCTATCTATCTTCATTTTCAACGCTGACGATGAGGTAATGTCGCCGGCAGAAAAACCTGCCAATAGCGTTGTGGAAAACTTGTTTTGCCTTGATAAAACAAAAAAAAAACAAATCAACAGTCGAGGTACATTTTGAACGAAGAGGCCATCATCCGATCACAATGAACGGCCTGAATTGCAGGCGATAACAATATTAATAATACGTCCAGGCATGTTTGAAGAGCAAACTGCTTTTATTCCCGCTTTTGTTAGTTGATCTCTGATGGCTTCATTTTACATTGTTGGCAGACTCAGAGCAGATATCATCATCATCAGATATTATCAACAACATCGATATGGTCGTGTGCGCGTTTCGAGCTACAACGATAGCTAGTTTCATATCTATTTCAGAGGTTTTATATCTATCTATCTCCGTCTCTTCATATCTATCTATCTATCTATCCATCTATCTATCTTTCTTCGTCTCTTCATATCTATCTATCTATCTATCTATCTATCTATCTATCTATCTATCTATCTATCTCCGTCTCTTCATATCTATCTATCTATCTATCTATCTCCGTCTCTTCATATCTATCTATCTATCTATCTATCTATCTATCTTAGTCTCTTCATATCTATCTATCTATCTATCTATCTATCTCCGTCTCTTCATATCTATCTATCTATATATCTATCTATCTATCTATATATCTTTATTTTTTCATATCTGTTTATCTATCTCTTTATATCTGTCTGTATCTTTCTATCTATTATTATACTTTTCGGTTCGAGAATATTTCAACAACTGATGTGTATATTCCACCCTCCCCCTACTCATATCATCACTTCAAATGTATCTAATTTGTAACGAAGCTTAGCACAACATTAGATTTTAACGTTCCTTCTAAATGAATTTTTGGCCTTTCATTTAAAACAAAATAAATAACAAAACATATGTATTTTTTTCCTCAGTTTCTTTAAATAATTTTATAATTTTTCAAACTTAGTACAGATTAAAATTAAAATTGGTTATTTGCAATTTGCAATTTTATAGTAAAATTTAATATTGGTTAGTTAGAATGATTAGAATAAAACATTAAAGCATTAATTATTATTGTTCGTTGTCAAGTTTTTTGAATTCTCATATACTTGTATTTTGATTGGTCATTCCAGCTTATGTAACAGCGTTTCCCCTGGCGAGGGGTGTTTCTTTGATTTGTTTTAAAACCCTTTATTCTACATTCAACAACATCATTTGATAAGACACCAGAAGTATTGAAACAAAATGGCTGTTTTTTATAATGATTTTATAACATATTTATGTTATAATTTTCGAATAAATTATATATATATATATATATATATATATATATATATATACACCCATGTGCAAAAAATAATTAAAACAAACGAATAATTCAATTAATATTTACTTTTTTCGTATATTTCGATTGAAAAATGAGCCATTGCACATGTTAGTCTTCCGTATGCCAATTCCACAGCAGTCGTTCCTTGCAGATTGACCACAGATTCACCATTGGATTTAAATTAGTTTTTCTGGACCAGTCTATGATACTTTGATTTGCTCACTGGTAAGGCCTGCCAATGTGTTCGTGTAGCGTTAAAGAGTTTCGTACGGTTCCTTAGAGTAACGTCCATCACAGACAATGGCCATAGGACAACTGACTGACAGTCGGGACAATAGTGTCTGGGCGTGATAAAAATCTGATGTAATCACGGATGACGCAATATTATTCAAGGTCAAACAAATTAATGAGACATTTTAATGAAGACATTCTGCCAAAATATATATATATATATATATATATATATATATATATATATATATCACTGTTCGCATCTCGTCAGATATCTATGCAATAATTTATTGCAGTTCGTAATGAAGTTCTGAACTGAAATCACGGAAGTGTTTTTCCAGACAGATGTAAACGGTGGGACATGTTAGTTAAAGTAATAACAAACAGTTCAGAACAATTTACGATATAAACGGATTTCGTCCAACAACAACGCTAACTCTTCAAGTTGACATTCACCGTTTATGGCTACATTTTTATCTGTGTAAGACTTCCTGATGTATCGTGGGTATCGTTTTTTTTTTGTTTGTTTTGCGCCCAGATTACACTACGCCTTTCAGATCTATAATCAAACTAAAACAGATACACCTGTATGGATTCTAAAAGACCTATCGATTTCGGACACGCATAGGAACATATATGCGAGCAGATTAACATATGCATGTCGATACAGATCGATAGAGATAAACAAACTCTGTTTGATATGAATAGAGATACAAATATAAAAAGAGCGAGATTGATATAGATTCGTGCGTTCATATGAACTATTGATGATTGCACGCACACACACACGCACACACATACACAGACGCATATATATATATATATACATATATATATATATATATATATATATATATATATATATATATATATATATATAGTCTGAACTACGTTCTGATTGCTAATGGGTATAAAATAAATAGGTCCTTTCGTCTCTCTTTTTTCTCCCTCTTTTTCTCTTCATTTCTCCTCTGACCACCCTCTCATATCCAGACTTACACTACTTCCTTGTTTCCATTTGCAATTTTTTCTTTTTTCCATTTTTCTTCCTTTCGTTCTTTTCTCTTTCTGTTTGGCCATTTTTATTTCAGTAGTTTTTCATCCATTGACTGGTTTAAAAAATCCTTGTGAATTTTATCTCAATTTACAAAGTGAAAATGATCATTAACCTAATGGTAATCTTAATTCCTATTGTATGATATATATATATATATATATATATATATATATATATATATATATATATATATATATATAATGGACTCTCCCGTCGGTTTCGACGTATGAGGATCTGACAGCTTAGTTGATTCAGTTATGAAATTTTGTGCGATAATCTTAAGTGTCATTTAAGACCCGCTAGTGATTTACAAAGGAAGCCACATATGGAGCAAGAGTGAGGATTGTGAGATGAGATCACTGTTAGATTGGCTGACCTTTTAGATCTTGCTCTCGATTCTTGAAGATGATTCAGACAAGCAGATTTTAAACTGCTGAGTCCACTAAAACACGTTGATCTCTATTCTGCCCGCTCCAAGGCTAAGCGCTCAAGGGTGTTATGTGGTATATTGACAGCTGACAAGTTGCTTTTCAGATTGTCTTTGTATCTTAGCCGTGGGCGTCCTACATTCCTGTAGCCCTGATCTAACTGGCTGTACATTAAGATTTTGGGTATCCTGTCATCAGACATTCTCAAGACATGACCAGTCCACTGTAACTGAAACTGTATGAGAAAAGTCTCGATTACTTCAATATTACACGTGTATATATATCATGCATAGCAATCTTTCAATAGCAGACTATATCATGCATAGCAATCTTTCGAAATCGACGCTTGTTTACCTTGGATTCCCCCGATATCCATCGTTCTTTTCATGTTTTTCGAAAGAAATGTGTGAAACAGGCTGTGAATCGGTAACAAAATAAAAAAATGATATTCTCATATCTATTAAAATGTTACTTGCTTTTAAAATGTTTTGATGTATATTTTACGTGTATATGGGTGAGTGCGCGCGCGCTCGCCAACGCATCATGCGTTAGTTATTTAAGAACAAAGACATCAAGATATTGTACAGAAAATTTAACCATTTAAAAAATATATTGTACTTTTGTTCAACCTTAAAAAACGGAACAGTTTATTTAATAAAAAACACTTTCATTTTGAACACGGCTTTGATGGTGTCTCTGGAATGACTATCTGCCTGATTTATCTGTTTCTCGCTCATGTTGTCTTTCACGGCCACGCTAAAGTCAATATGTAACAAGAAAATTCAGAACTGAGTCACTTCGCTAACTAAATAGATTGACAGATAGATATGAACAAACAGATATGAAAGTACTGAGATAGATAGATAGATAGATAGATAGATAGATAGATAGATAGATAGATAAATAAAAGCTTAAAAGGACTGTGTATGATCTCTAAGTAGACTTATAGACTAAAGAAGAGCGTGGAAGATGATAAAAATTTTATGAAAAATAAATATCACAAAAGCAGAGAAACGTGAAGGTGAAATAAGTAACACCAAAATGCACGGGAGTTGGCGCGATTCAAATGTAACCGAGTCGATACAGTCAAACGGCGATATGACACGAGGTGACGTCTGCAAGCTGTTATTGGCAGACCTACTTTACACGGGCAGCCATAAATCGAACGACCAGTAAAGCGTGGATTGTGAACAGCAAGTCATGAGAAAGGAAGGTTTCCACTTGACTTCACACGGACATGCGCCAATAAGAAAGGACACGCAGTCACTTGTACCAGGACATTGGAAAAACACACATCAAAATAGACGCCTGTAATATCACCGATCGAAACGCCATTTCTTTTCGATTAAATGCAGAACGTCACTTCGCATTTACAGCAACACAAAAAAGTAAACGATTCCTGTATTATGTAGGAATATTTTGATGCCATAATTCTTTAGGACGTAAGCGAACATGAATCTACAAAGAGGATTCTATATATATATATATATATAGTATTAGGATTTTTATTTTTATTTTCTGTGAATATTTATTCATTGTACAGGCACGGTGAATTAATAGATAGCGGCTCGTATTGAGAAATCGGAGAGCCGGGTTCGAGTTCAAGTCAAGTTCATTGCATTCACTTACGTTCATAGATATCGGGAAAGGTATATATCCATCTCTTCTCCCCTCAGCTATGGATAACTAGCAGAACAGACAGGGTTCTATAGCCTTGGCTGGCAACCTGTCTAAGAGAAGGAAAACTCTGAATTCAAATCTCCTGCTGCATTGTTGGTCTTGCCTGTTTAACTTCTAAGAAGAGGGACTAGGTAACCTTAACATTCCCGGTGCAAATGGAACCGGAAAGCCATTGCACTATTCTGTCTTGAAAGCCACCATGAACCACATTCGTGAGATGGAGGGAGGTGGTGATGACAACGACTTAAAATGAGGTAACTGAATAAATGATGGTGATGAATGATTTATGGATCCTTGCAAATTATTATGGAGCTGTTACCGTTTCCTTTTCCCGTGGTTTTTAATTCAGTGTTTTACTTCTTCTAGGCTGGTTGCCACCCAAGGCGTGAGTGTTGACTCTGCTATTTATTTCATGGTTGGAATGAAAAGGGATGAATTCATACATTTCCCAATGTGAAAAAATGAACACAAACAGATTGAACCGGAATTTTAACTCGGCTCGCCGATGTCACTAACCGGTCCGAAATTCCATCGTATATCACCTGAAGACGCTCGGAGCGTACAACGGCCGAAACGTCGTGAATATGGCAATGAAGATGAGGACAACGTAAACAGTGTATATATTTCTTGTTTTATAACACTTTTTAGCCAAGACGTTCTGTACATTTCCTAGGTTTTTTTTAATGCCAATAGTAATGACAAGGAAACATTTAGCATTCATTGATCGAGCAGCCAGTCTTGCTTCCTTTTGAAATTTATAAATATTTCTCTTAAAACGCATTTTTTAGAAAAACAGCTTTCTCAGGTAGCTGTTGTCACACTTTCCATTATTGATGGGGGTTTCTTTCCTAACATTCTCTCTGAAGTGGAATGCTAACATCTTGATTATGTCACTATTTTTACTTCAAGTTGCGTGTCGCCTTTACACCCTCCTCGGTCTTACAAGACATCCAACATCGCAGCTGATGATTGAGATGATCACTTCGATCCAGGTCATGTCCTATCCTACGTTGGGATTTGCTTTGATCATAAGGCAGCCAAGATCGAATCGTCGTCAGGTATCTTCGTATTGGGCTGGTCCAAGCAGGGAGAAGACGCAAAGAAAGAAAATAACAATCGAATAAATTTTTAAAAAATACTATTTATATATAAATACAGTAATTAGTTAATTGTTAAAAAAATAAATACTATTTATATATCAGTACAGTAATTGGTTAATTGTTATAAAAATAAATACTATTTATATATCAGTACAGTAATTGGTTAATTGTTATAAAAATAAATACTATTTATATATCAGTACAGTAATTGGCTAATTGTTGTTACATCCAAGGGTTTGCGTGCAAACAATTATCGGCCGCTTCTAACCCGGACGTGATATTTTTGTTGACTTGGTAAAGTTTGTTTTGTTGATTTGGTAAAGTTCGGCACAAGGCTGATGTCGGAGGTTCTCGTCGGCAGATAATCACGTGAGTTGTCTCGTGTCCGGTGGTTGAAACTCTCTCTCTCTCTCTCTCTCTCTCTCTCTCTCTCTCTCTCTCTCTCTCTCTCTCTCTCTCTCTCTCTCTCTCATCACTTCGGGGCTTTTGCATTTATTGACGGTCGCCTTAAACTGGCGCGGGGCACGACGCAATTGGGGAAGTAGGTGTTTCCCCCGGCCTGTCATCTCCATTGTCTGGGTCCTGCATAATTTCGGGGAATTCCCCTCTTCCACGGGTGATGGTTACAGACATTACTCTGCCTCATAACTTCCACTTTCTCTTATTATCATTTCCCACTAATCTTCCTCAGTGGGCATGGGTGGCTCCTCCACCTTCTTTGGTGTCTCATCTGCGCCCGATACCGCGGCCACCCTCCGACTAGTAAAGATTAATTCTAAGTTCGTTGTTTACGCAGAAAAGTTTCTCATTCACAACCCGTATTTTTTGCTGTGTGTGATCGACTAAGTGTCAATCATTGTTGCCATTTGACCTGTCACATTTCAAATCCACTTCAAGTCTTTGTTTTTCACTGTTCAAAACCCCGATACACAATTCAGATGGCTATCTACATGAGAATTAAAATCTTCAATCTTTCCCACGTGGTTTATACATTAACCATTCTTATTTTTTATCAGGGGTCTGTCAGTATATCGTCCCTTCTATTAAAAAAAAACCTTCTTATGATTCTGATTTTATTAAAATAACTTTTGAAAAATGATAATAGATTTTTAAAAGAATTTCAAACTGAGATTTTCATTTATTTCTAAAATGGAAAAAATGATTGAAAATGATTGATTATCTGCCAGTTTTGAGTAACAAATAGTGTCACAACATGCGCTATCCATTTTATTTGTTGCTTCTCATGGTAGTCCTCAAGTGGTGTGGTTTCTGTTACATGGTATAGTTTATTGTGATTCTGTAGCGCCAATCCACAATGTTTAAAGTAGGGTGATCTTTGCCAACATCCACATGCTTTACTTTCTCAAAGTCTTTTTTTCACCAGCGGTCTTAGGAAGCATCTGTATACAGCTGACAACTTGAATATTTTTGAATGAGCTTGTCTCTACGCATGATATTCATATGAAAGTCTTGATATTGTCGAAGTTATTTAAGAACATCTTCTGCGATACACGATCATTTGTATAAGCAACTTAGGTTTTTGACTAGAAATCGGGTTGCTTAATGTTCGTGCAAGAATCAGGACACGAATTACTTAAATAGTCGCTACAATATTTTAGACTTTTGTCTAAGAAATGGAACGGAACGACATTTCAGTGTAAAGAAACTGGTAGAATTGGTAGTATTCTTGAAGACGGTATAAAATAACGTATTTATTAACAATTTTTTAATTTTATATTTTTCTTTTAATTATTGCTTTATTTTGTTTTTAGTTGCTTAAATCACACTAGTGTAAACACTGGACTGTGTTAAGACTTGGTAAAACTTTAGTAGAGTTGCTTATAAAGGTGTTAGTCATTCAAAACCGTTTATGTTGTCTTCTGTTGGATTCAAGATATTCATAGGCTGACTTAGATTACGGTAGATTAACAGATATCATGACTTCTGCAGGATTTAATAGAATAATTTTCATATATTGACTGTTGTAGAATTTATAGTATTTTGTAGACATACTGTAGACTTTTTAATGTTCATTAAGCTTGTGAGATTAAATTTCTATCGCCTATGCGCTAGAAATTTCCTCCCAACTTTTCTTTTTTAAAGTTATAAATAGTTAATTTCTGAGAGCCAACTTTCAGTAGCCAAAGACGAGTAGGGGTGGTGGGGTCTGAATGTTCAAAGTATAGTTCCAGAAGCATCAGCAGATAATTGTTTTTCCTGGATGATCCAGCATGAAAGAATCCTAACAACAAATTCTGTAATCGAATTAAGAAATAACAAAAGAACTTATCAAAGCCGTAACAGCGGCCGACTAGGAAACAGTAACTAGACTTTATCGCCATGTTAAAGCTGATAAGGTTTTATGGAGTCATCGCTCTTGAACAAGTCGATATATTTTAAGATTTAAACTCTCTCTCTCTCTCTCTCTCTCTCTCTCTCTATCTATCTATCTATCTATCTATCTATCTATCTATATACATATATATATATATATAGAGAGAGAGATAGAGAGAGAGAGAGAGATAGATAGATAGATAGATAGAGAGAGAGAGAGAGAGAGAATATATGCTCCTGAAAAATTTATTTCGGTTGAGCTCTCTGGGGAGGATGTGTGGATTTGTAAACAGTGATTATTACGGCTAATAATGCAAGACTCTTCGGTAAATCGAATCGAGTTCTCTCAGTCACTGTGTGTTTATCTAAAAATAAATACGCTTAAATTCACCTTCTTCTCTGCCGTGAGCCAACGGCTTCAGGGTAAAATTTCCGACTGACGCGAATTCAGCCGGTTTTCGATTCTAGCCAGAGGTAACCGGATGTCTATCCACACTGATGAGCTGTGATACAGCGAAACAGTCTGTCTGTGGATGACAATATATATATATATATATATATATATATATATATATATATATATATTGCTCTTGTTCTCTGTGAGAGCTTACAATAAATGCATTAATTTTTTAAAAGTTCTTAAAGGCAATACGCAATTCTGAATGTTCATTTATTCAGTCGTAAATATATTTTTCTATATAAATGGAACGGAGTTATATCGATTAATTACATGCTATAAACATTTTTAATAATGGATCGAGTGGTAATAGAAAAAGGTTTATTTTTTATTTTTTTTATTTATTTATTTGTTTTTGTTTTTTTTAGCATTTCACCCCAAGCAAAGCGGGATGCCACTAGCACCCAAGTGGTTACAGAGATTGGGAGCGAGAGTAAAGAGGCGTGATAGAGAAAAGGATGAAGAGAAGGGCAGGGAATTGATCAAGGCATCTGGAAATGTCGATTGACATTACATTTGAATAGTTGGAGATTATAGCTATCAGGGAAACAAGTAATAAGAAGGGAATTCCACAGACGGGAGGTGCGACACATGAAACTATTGGAGTAGAAGAAACAGCTACATTTGTTTCGACAGTGAAAGTGTGGGACCGTGATGCCAGCCTAGTAGTACGTTTAAATTCATGCAGTCTGGGAACTATTGAAAGTAGCCCGTCGAAGCAGTTACCTTGAAAGTATTTGTAGAAAAGACAGAGGGAGGCGACGGCACGTCTGTGTGAGAGCGACTGTAAACGAGATGCCAGATGAGGACCAATCACTTTGAAGTCGAATATGGAGCTGTGCTGATCTCTTCTCTGATTTAGCTCTAACAGCTTAAGAAAAAATAAGGTTGTATTATTTCATTATCACTGTTCATATCTTAAGTTTTTTCCCCTCGCAATGAATGACTTCACTCATGTAGAGATCATGTATACATTCCATTGTTAAATATGTTGGAAAATTATCTGCTATTCTATCATTCCCGGAACAATTCGACTCTTTCTGTTACGCTTAATATCTACAAGAGTCTGAATCGGTCGAAAACTGCTGCTATAACTGGCCAGAGGTTTCTTAATCCTCACTTCCCGACGCTGACAGAGTGCCAAATCGTTTTACGCGGTCTTGAGACTGATGGCACTTTCCTCTCTGCGATCTCTTTCCCACAGATGCAACGTTGCAAGGTTCAGTTGAGTTTAACGGCTTTAAACATTTCAGAGATGTACAGCTTGCACACTCCATGTTGCGTCCACGGATTCGAATCAACTTCATCTACCCCGTTTCCCGAATGTAAGAAACAAGTTCCACTACATCAGGTTACTCCCAAACACCCGCGAAGTTGCTTTCCTGAACACAATCTTCTTCAGTCAGTCGTTATCTATCCTCATTCATCGTAACCATTTATACAGTAAGTATCTACCTTGACCGATTCTCAGGCCTTGCATTAAGTTTTTTTTAAAGAAAATACTGAAATTATTCAATTTGAAGTCGAATTAATACTTTATTTTTATTTATTACAAGTTAACGAGTCTTCTCATTCGTGTGTATCTGTAATATGGTTGGGGACTATAAGATTGTGGCTGCATCTGTAAAGCTGAAGGCTAAATAAAACTGGCGGATATTATATCGAGCTAACGTATGTATATTCAGACCGATACAGAGGTACCCCGGCAGGTTGTTCTCGTCAAAATCCAAATATCATGACTTGGCATCTTCAATCATTTTCTCACAGACGTGATATGGCTTCACATGGCAACTGCTTTGACGAGCTTTGTTCCTTGGTGCACCGACTACATGAATTTAAGTGTGCTACTAGATTGGCATCTAGGTCCCATCCTTTTGCTGTTGAAATAGTTAAATGTAACTGCCACTTCTATTCCAACAGGTTCTTTTTTTTCACTTCCCGACAATGGAAGTCACTTCCTGTTACTCTGCGGTCCATATAACATCAGGACAACCTTCAAAAGCTTGACGACACTTCGCAGATATCTCTCCCGAGTAAGACGCCCCATAGAGGAGAATATGACTAAAGACTGTGTGTACGCTATCCCGTCCAGCTGCAGAAAGAAATATAAAGGAGAGACAGGCCGCCCTCTCAAGGTAAGGCTTCAAGAACACCAGAAAGCTGTAACACGAGGGGAGGTGGAAAAATCAGGCGTGGCTGACCACATATGGGGAGAGAAGGGAGATCACCGTCCTCTGTAGGATCAGGTTGAGATTATAGACAAGGAACACCATTGGAAAATTCATAAAATAAGGAATCAGCAGATATGCTAGGCCACAAAAATCTCCTGAGCCGACCAAGCATAGAAATAAATACAATATGGGAACCAGTAATAAGGAGTGTCAGAGAAAAGCGATAATAACAACAAAGTTGCAATATGAGCTCTGGTAAAAACATGATGATAACAGCAAAAATTGCAATATGAGCACTGGTAAAAATGGTTGCTGAAGACACTAGGTTTATAATACCCAGAAATTCATACAAAGATGTACTCAATGACACATGGCACAGTGGATAAAGGAGTTGGTTAGATCCAGTGACAGGACCCAAAGAGTATGGTTCAATACCCGGTTAAGGCAGTGGAGATCTTTTCAGAAGGAAAATTAACTGACATCCATTAGACATGGCCAGTGAGCGAAATAAAGGGTTCAGTTCGACAGCCCAAACACCTGAAGAAGGTGTTGTAATAAATATGGCGACAAAGATGAGGATAGTTCGAATAATGTAAATAATGTACATAATACCGCAACTCAGAAATAAGGGTATTGTGTGAATCAGAGCCAAAGTATTTGTGTCACTCATGGGAATTGCAAAATCTGTTGTTGAAATGGCCTCAATCATCTACCTCCAATCCAAGCAAAAGATGTTGTTGAGTCGTTATGATAATGACTTCAGTCTAAGAAGCCCTTCCTCCAGTCGCTTGCAACCCTAGATTCTGGTTTGTCACAAAGTATCAATGATAGATCACTAGTCATCGAACTCTCTACCTTTGAAATGGTCTGTACTGATACAATATACTATCTCTCTTCAGCATCTGTATCTTTTTAATAATTTGCAACAAACCTTTTTCAGTTGTAGGCTGCTCGAAATTAATATTTGGGAATATTATCCTCAGACCAGACAATCCAAGTAAAGAAGGCCAATTGGAAAATTATACGAATTTTCTTACGATTAAAAGACATTATTCATAATCCAGCGTGCATATGAATCATCTTTACTAAGTCTTCCATATTGTTTTACAAGGAGATGATTTTTTTTTTTGTTGGGTGGCGAGGGGGAGTTATGACATCATTTAATTGTGACTAAAACCTCCGTTAGCGACTGAAAGCCGTCAGACAACAATTGGTCGAGACTCAATGGACATTGGCGGGAACGGCAGTACACAGTTAATTCTCTGTCGGCTATGATTAATTCTTTCAGAACGAAGCAAGAGGCTTTTGTTATATCTCCACTGGAACGTGACCAGCCGCAACCGATTTTTCCTGTACTGCTGTATATGATGTTGTATAAGCGTTGCAAGGCTTCAAGAAATTTTTGCCAATCATGGTCTCAGTATCAGACAAGTAGTTTAATTTCCTTCCACTCTATCGGCTGTCAAATACGGTGCGGATGTTTCCTCGAGGATCGAGGCGGGGGGAGGGACCAATACTGATTTAATCATTTTGAAAACTTACAGGTTGAAAAGTTTGTATGTCAAATTTGGCAACTATAGCAATGAAAATAATATGGAAGCCAAACCAGTAAACGCTGATGCTTAGAAATGGAATGATGAGCTGGGAACGGTTTCTTGTGGTAGAGTTTTTAAGATATATTCCTTTGGCTTTCTACGAGGTCAAATACGACAAAAACAAAGCCGCCCGGTGTCAAAAAGGCAGAGCAATTTACAACCCTCTTTCATTTTTTTCCTGATGGCTCAAGAGCCACTCCAGGTAGAGAGTTAGTGAATGAGGTTTGTGATATGAATGTAAGAGCAGAAAGTGAAGATTATGTTCGTATGGAGGATAGAATTTGAATACGGGAAACAGAGGTCGTTTCGACTCCGTTGAGACAGCATGATGAGTAATAGTTTTAAAGGGCGTAATTGATGGGACTAAAAATTGAAGCTCGTCTGAACATTTGCCATAGCAATAGCGAAAGAGTTCGGAGAGGCTTGCGACTTTGCGACTGTGAGGAAAGAAGATGTAAAGTGGAAAATAGGCCATCCTTCGCAAAGCCGAATAAACAACTTCGGAGTTTATCAATGCTAGAGATTTTAGATTCAGTGCAATGGAAAGGTTCTACCCTGGTGTTAGAATCAATAAGATCAGGAGTGTTTGTGTATTCTGAAATTCTACGACAGAGTTCTATATATTATTTAAATGATTAATGCTCTTTTTGATTCAGTAAATTTGCGTCACACAACGCCCTCAATGTTACAGCATTACGTCATATTAAAAAAAAACTACTCAATTCATCCCATAAATTATACGTAATAAATTCATAACAATCGTTAAATTTCGGGCTGGTCTATTCTCGAGCTATCATCATATTGTCATAGACTAATAATAGCCGGTAGTTTGTTTCTGGGTATACCTGGTTGCCAGGGTAGTTAATTCCTGATGTAGGCACTTACTCTTGTACATACAAGTTTCTTCAACACTCGCAGAGCTAACTTGTGGTTGATACCTGTGCTGAACAAACTACAGCTATATTTTGCAGCCTTTGCAGTGTTTTACAAAGCTTTTCCCAGACTATTTTATATTCAATATCGTTATCTTCTATACGAAATTTGTTATAACGGTTCTATATACTGAGGTATTTGACATCTCTCTTATTTGTTGATTTCATATGCTGATTTTTTTTTCTAATGGATTCAGAGTATTACTGTTTTCATTCCAATTCAAGATCATAATTTCTGTTTTGAAAAGGTTTATTTTGATTCCTACTTTTTGGTAGATAATTTTCATCTTTTTATCCAAGAACATTCTTAAGCCAATTATAAATACTTATGTCATCAGCAAAGCTCCCCTCATCATCATTATATCGGCCTATATATATATAGAAAACATGAATGCTGTTTTCTTTTGGTAGATTTCTTTGAGATGCGATATGGAATACTTATATCATCAGTGCCCATCTCTTTATATCTGTGCTTGTATCTGCGCAGTGCATAGTCCAGGAGTTCTCATGCCTTCCTTGTTGATGTTTGAAATGATTCGATATTTGGGTCTTCACCAGGCATGTACGATTTTGTGGGCTGAGAAAGTTCCTCTGGAATACCTATAATGTCACGAGCATGATGAATATAAATGGTAATGGGACATTATATAGATTGAATTGGATACATGCCTCTTTGAATAGTAACAGAGTGAAAGTGATGAAAACAGTACCAGCCAGAATATCGAACCTGGTTCGTTAATTTCATTTATCGTGGTGATAACTCCCCCAACGCCGCCTCATAATCGGGCAGCATTATCTTAATTAAACTTATTGTAACTGGTACTATTCGTACAAGTTACATAATTAATGGCGGCTATACTGGTCTGCTTATTTCGCTTATTGGAAGAGTCATTTTGATTATTAGAAACTACAACAATCTTGATGTTGGGCGGATTAGTATCAGTGTCCATTTCAATCTCTTAAAATCACAGTTTTGCTTTATGTTTCGTTGTAATGAACAAAGCGGCGAAATAAAGGATCAATTTTGTCCATTTTATTTGCCATGAATATGAATGCCTAATCACCATTCCGCGGGGAACCAGAATCGCTCATCAAATATCGAAGCCTTTTCAATCGGGGAAACCATTTCGTATTTGGCGTCATAAATTATTTCGCACGATCAAAAGAAATCAATCACCATTATGCAATTGAGTCTTTGAATAATGAAGTCAATCAGTGAGCAACTTCATCAGCACCAATTGCAATACTCTAGACAGCAACACACTCTCTCTCTTTCTCTCTCTCTCTCTCTCTCTCTCTCTCTCTGCCTAGTCCCCTGTGCTTGTCTCTCTTCTTGTTACTCCCAATCGCATCCAACGTCACTCCTTCTACAGTGGCTGTCGCTACTATCACCCTTTTACCATTCACAGTTCGTTAATTAAGCTGGACGCTTCCTTACATTGGATATATCTATGAATAGTCCAATGAAAAACAGATCTTGAGAGATCGTAACTCTTCACGACTTCCTGCCTTTTCTTATATTGCTCTAAGTAACTTTTGACCCCTTAACTCTGTGTTCTATCCATTCACACAAGCTCATTAAATAGGTTATTCGCTTTTCTTTTCTGCTGCTAACCTTGGTTTCAGAATATCCTAAGTGTGTTCAATTCGCCAGGCCCTCTTTTCTTGTTATATATCCAAGTAATAAACAAGAGACTTCAATCAACAAAAAGTATGGTTCTGCAGAAGGATGATGAGAATACAATGGACCGAACATTGGAGCAATGACGAAATTTGAAAGAAAATAGAAACAATTGGAAACTTATACTAAACACCAGGAAGAGACAGTTGAAAGTTCTCGGGCACATAAGGAGGAATGAGGGCT
>OZ038483.1:71375493-71437993 GCA_964036315.1 Acanthosepion esculentum
CATCATGCCTCTTTCGATTCATGGCTAATTAGACTTTCCCGCTGTGCGCTGACATTTTTTCTGTGGTAGACTTGTTGGAAACCAAGGCTGTATGACCCGTTCTGTCTTTCTAGTCATGAATTCATACCTTTCCCAAATGTAATTGCGCGTAAGTAAATGCAACGATCCCGACCAGAATTTGAACTCGGCTCTCAGAGGTCTCATTCCAAACTGTTATCCATTATACTGCACAGAAAATCCTTAGTTGTTTTATATAATTACGGAGATATATAATAATATATATTATTTTATATTTATATAAATTATTCGGGGCTTTTTTTTATTAATTATTATTTTACGTTTGATATGTTCCTTTTTAGTTCTAACAGAAATATGATTTTGGATTTCCTGGTAGTTTTCATAAGTCGTAGAAAATATTTTTCGTTTATTTTATTTTATTTCCACTTGCATATATTTGATATCATCACTGGATATTTGGTAACTAAAAAGGAGCATATCAAACACAAAATAATAAACTGAAATGGAATAACTTATGTACACGTAAATTATGCAATATCTCCCTAATTATATAAAACAATTCAGAAAAAAGATATAGATATGGTCCAAAGTGCTTTTGACAGACTCATCCACGGAGAACATTTGGCAATCAAGCGAGGCTGAGTAGTCCCTTCAAGCGAAAACCTTCTCGTCAGGAATTCCCGATATTTCATACCTGATCCAAATGTAAACAAAGCAATATTTAAAGAAGTAATGGATATTTTAAAAATTATATATCCGACAATTTTAAACGTTATTGTTAGTGGATACTCATATTTTTGTGGACACTCAATTTATTTATTAAACAGTATATTAATTTAACCTTGCTTGCTCGACACAAGTTCTTCGTGGCCGAGTCGGCACGCCTGATCTAACGACGGTTCCCTCTGTACAAAGGAACGCAGATTCATATGTATACCGGGTGTAAACGCAAAATTGTCCAATTGATAGATTAAGATTTGAACCGATGTATCTTAGAAATGATTAAAGATACCTTACTGGAATTCTCCGAGATTTTCATAAAACTATTGGACACTGCTTTGAACAATAAGAATGTATTTATCTTTAAATTGAAATGATGATCCCTATTACTGTTGTGACCCCCTGATCCAGTTTTCCTCGACACTATTTCCGTCATTTTAAACCTTTCTCTTGATGGTTCTTGAATGGACTTTGATGGTGGAAGCCAGAATATGCACGTTGGTACCATTACTGAAGGCCTAAAGGATTTTTCCTCCCACCATTGTTCAGTTTTGAAAGATATAGTGGGATTGACACGTAACGATTTTAACCTGATCTCTTTATAGCTGAATAACTCAAAGGGTTTTTTTTCTGCGATACTTACAACAAATGGTATCAAGATGCCTAAACGTCTTATCTGAATACCTGGAAAAGAGAAACACAATTAGTCTAGGGTTTTTTTTAGATATTAAACACTTTGTGAGATGAACAATTATCCCATGCTGCTACAAGATTTGGACAATTTTGCTGTTACACATGGTACATATATATATATATATATATATATATATATATATATATATATCAATTATGTAGTGCGTATTCAATTTATATAACGTAAATCATTCATACGAAAATTATTATTATTCATTATTTGTTTTTCGTATGAATGATTTACGTTATATATATATATATATATATATATATATATATATATATATATATATACACTAGGCCCATTATGGCTCTTTCGATTCATGGCTAAGTAGACTAGCCACACTGATGAGCTGTGATACAACGAAACAGTCTGTCTGTGGATGACATATATATATATATATATATATATATATATATATATATATATATATATATATATATATATATATTGTGACGTTGCACTGAGTTTACTAACCGTAGATGCTACTGGCAAATCAGTGAAGTGGCAGGGAGCGCCACGCCGTTGGTTTATATACCACCAAATTCTTCTCCGTCTCCCGTTTTTTGTCTGTCCGGAGGTGAACTTATGGGTTAGTAATTATCCAAAATTGGATGATGGGATTTTCTCGATTATCTTCGTTGGCTCGGGGGTGGGGGTGGTGACAAAGCAACAACACTGATGGACATCAAATAATCAAAGCAAAACAAAAAAGAACAATGCATGTACATATTCATACATATATTTACACAATGACAAACACTTATCGACACAACATACAATATGAATAAGAGAGCAACACATTCGTGACTATATAACAAAAAATGTCTTTCTCTTTCTGTCACAAAGTTTATAGAGCCTGGCCAAATGTCTCTTATTCCTTTTCTTCTTTTTTTTATATATAGATCTGATCCTTTCTTTTTTTAACCCACGTGCGTTTACAGATCTTTTCTTTTTCTTTTCTTTTCCTTGGAAAATAGATCGAGTCACGAGGGTCTCGTTTGTTCTACTTTCCCTTCTCTTTTCTAAAGCCCGTTAATCTTTGCATAGGATATATGTCGGAAAATGGCGGTACTTATCTTACTCCCTTTTCTGAAGGGGGGGGTTGTCTTCTTTGTGGTAGAATTCTTCTTCTTACGGGGCTGGACGTGCCTCGGAGTTATGATGTCTTCGACCCTGCCTCGGCGAACATCAGCTCATAACTAACTTTCGGCTTCCACAATTTTCCCCACGTGTGTCGCTTTTTGGCGCCAACATTCTTCCTCTTCTCGATTGACCAACGTACCCACACTGACCCGACTGCTGGCACACTACTCGCTCAGAGAGAGTGGGCATTTTTCTCTCTCTTCGTTCGCCTAGGATTTGTATGGAGGGGACACGATGACTCTTACCGATTCCTTTCCCTCTCTCAACGGCTGCTAGCTACACCACTGACCTCTACTTTACTGGTCAAAGGGGTTGCAAAAGGGAAGGTGGGTGTGTTTCTCCCTCTTGCCTTCTACGACACCTCGTCACAATATATATATATATATATATATATATATATATATATATATACGTTTCTTTTTTTCTTTTGGTGATTTGTCGCGTTTATGTAAATGTTTCCATTTTCTCTTCACGCCTTTTTTCTTCTACTCCTTTCTTTCGCTTTTGTCAATTATTTTCCATTTTTAATATTATATCATTAATATTGTTATAAAGTGTGCTTTCCTTCGCATTTTATCACTCCATGACTTGTCGTTTATCTCGTATACCGGTGAGCAGACCTACCATTACTGCTTGGGTATTTAGATAGTCTATGATTTAGTTATGCTTATTAGGCAATCATTTACATATCACTACAATTATTGTGTAGGTCACTCCGTCAGAAAGTGTTTCTGTATCCAGCTTAGTAGGACCAGAAATTGTACATATACTACACACTAACACTGTGTAGGGAAGGTATTGTTAAAATTACACCTTTAAGTGCCGAATCTAGGTGCGTAGTCAGTGTTGTTGCTCCCATGTCACTAGAAGTTTCGGGTCTAAATAAACAACAGACTTCTTCGATGGGCAACCCGACCGAATATGATCAGTATTCGGCCCGCACCCGGAGTAAATTTGCTACTAGCTTTAGGACGTTCTTTATATATATATTCCCCAGAAAACGGCAACTAATCAAGACTTCATTGGGCTATTCGATGTTATAGATCGGTTATGCTTGGTTGTACTTATCTTCCTACATGCGGCCGAGACGGGGTGTTTTTTGGAAGAAGAAGAAAAGAAAACACACCAATAAATATATATAAATTAATAAAATGAAAGCGATTTATTACATTGGCTCGTCTTACGACTTACTTTTCTTTCTCTTCTTCTCCTTTTAAATTCTTTATATCTTATCTGTTTGATCTTTCTCTTTTTATAACTTTCCTTTTTATTCTTAACTACACTTATCAAAATGTTTACAATAGAGCTATTAAAATGACTTATATTTACTCCTCGACCAGGCCCCTGAATGGTAGCTGGATGGCACTGGATGATCCATATCAAGCTCCGAGGTAATCCTAACCATCTACGGAGGAAACTGCTAGTGTTCCTCTCCAACGTCTCCATAGTCGAGATGGGAACGCTATATGTTTGGAGTGGCCATAACGCTCGCGGGAGCACACAGTGATGGTATAGCCAGGCTTTGAAACGCCCTGGCAATCTGGATTTATCTATTTTCGCCAGCCACGTGAGAAAATCAGTGCGTATAGCTTCGATAGCTGACGTGTCCTTCAGAGCACTATAAAAAGACTTTCCCTAGACTTTTAACAGTCTTATCGGGCAAAATATGTCCTTCCAAAACAATTATGTATTAATATCACTGACTGTCGATTATCAAGCCTGTCTTTCCGAGAGTCATTGTTTTCAGCGTCTCTGCACAGGCAAAGATGACATCATTCTTCTTCTTCTTCCCTATTTTTCCAACCACTTTGACAACAATTCTTGCGCTTTCGCTTCTGGCTCACAAAGACACTTAATCACTGGCTCCAGCATAATTACGGTCCTAAATCATGTTAATTAATTTCCCTTCATGTTATTAACTATTATTATCTCATTAGAAAACTTTTGACCGGTCATCCATCGTTTCGCATCGCCGATTCTTCTTTGACTGCGCCAATAAGTTTTATGATCAATTAACAAATTGCTGCCAAGTTTTCTTAAGCCAAGAAATAATTAATTCCTAATTAATATCATTAATTTGTTTCTCTGACAACGTTGGCCACAGCTCCACAAACTCTTTGCGCATCAGGTGATGACAAGTAAAAGAAAAGTTCATTTTTGTCAGTAAATTCACGAGATTACCATTTTTGAATTCAAAATATATTTGTCGTGGATAAAATTGTTCCGTTTAAAATTTAGCTGATGTCATCAAACCTTATATATATATATATATATATATATATATATATATATATATATATATATATATATATATATATATATATTGGCGTCAGTCGAAGATTCTCCGCTAAGCCGTTGGCGCACAGCAGGAATGAAGGTGAATTTAAGCGTATTTATTATTTATTTTTTAAAATATATATAATGCTTTATTTTACTCACCTGCACACACACGAACCCTACACAACATAGGAAGTGTGTGTATGTGCATGTATGTATATGTGTATATATATATGTGTGTGTGTGTGTGTATGCGTGTTTGTGCGTGTGTGTATGTATGTATGTATATATATGTATACTAATTACTCATAATAAGACAGTATGTATGTATAGAGAGGGAATATATATATATACATACGCATACTAGAAAAAACAAACACAATACAAAAAAAATGGAAATAGATCTAAGAATATACAGCGGTCATTAAAAGATAAAACTACAGATATCTTTCCTCACCTTTTCTCGGACCATTCTTGATTGTTTTATTACCCTTCATGCAGAAGAACTTTCTCACCACCAGTCCAAGAAAGACATTTGTATCACTACCACACAAAAAAGAGAATGTTTAACATCGAAAAACATAAGGAAAATTAATTCATTTTAATAATATGTGTAAATATTCACTCTTTGCCTGAAGAAGGTCGCGAGACCCGATACACGTGTTGCAAAATTATGGAAAATAAAGCATAATATTTTTTTTTAAAGTCCATATTACAACCAAAAACTTTTGCGGTTTCTCTCTTCTTTTTTAAAATATACACTTTTCTCTCGTTAGAACTACTATAACTTCTTCCCGATATATATATATATATATATATATATATATATATATATATATATATATATATATATATATATATATATAAGCATATCTTCATTCAAACATGTTTCATCGAATAATATAGACATATTATGCCTATTTATTTTTATGCTGATCCTTTCCAGTTCTCTAATCAGTTTATTGATGTTAAAATGAAATTAATCAAGGAAAGCACCATAGTTTTTTCCTGCCCAAGTACTTTCGATCTCACCCAAGATCAGATTCAGAGGCGAATTACAAAGACAAACTTATTGGAACTGTGATAAAATCTGCATTTTCTTGTGATGGTAATTTTTTTAAAAAATCACGCGAGAGAGCGCTCTGTTATAATTATTTAAAAATATTAAATTTATCCTTTGTAGCTATGGACTCATTTGCAAAGAAAGCGTCCTAATGTAAGGCAGCTGACCGGAAATACGACTATGTTATTCAATTAAACAATAGATTTAATTGGTATCACCCCATGCAAATCAGTAAAGCCACTAAAACCCAAGGGGTTTCAGGGTGTGGAAGAATTAGTAACAGAAACATTAATGAGTAGGGAGAGAAAAACATCAGGAGGGCAGTAGATATCGATTGACCTTACATTTAATTTTTGAAGATTAATGTTGGATGGAAAGCATGGAGCCGAAAAAGGCAGTTCCAGAAGCGATAAAAGAAACTGTTAGCATAGAAATTACGGCTCCATCTAGCTAGTTCAACTGTAAATTGATGAGATCTCGACGCCAGTCTTGTACTGCGCTTAAATTAATGTCGACTACGTACCATCGTAAAGAGCTCATCCAAACAATTACTATGAAAGTATTTATTTAAAAAAAAGGCACAGAGAGGTAACCTTATGGTGGTGGGTAAGTGACTGAAGCAGAGCCACCAGATCAAGACCTATAATATCACTGATTCTTCTTTGGATCATATCAAGGAGCTCAAGGACAACAGCAGGGGCACCGGACCATATGTGGCAGCAATATTCTAAGCGTGGGCGAATGGTAGATATGTAAGATAGATTCAAGAAATAAAAATTGTCTCGCACGATACAGTGAACCGACCTACTTCGCAACTGTCCTGATCATCTTCAGTGTAAACATATTTTCCCGATGACGCGGGTAAGCCAATAATAGATAGATTGATTGACTGATTCGTAAGGCCTTTTTACCCATTTCAGGTTATTTAAGGCCAGAAAATATATAAAGATAATAATGATTTGTATAAGTCCTACTAATTAATCCAGAGATGGGGGGAAGAGGTGGATTCATAACTTTTCCAATGTTATTTGCGCGCAAATGAACATAACGAACCCAACTGGCATTGGAACTAGACTATCTGGTTAACAATTCCGACCCGTTATCCATATCACCACCCGCATATCCGAGATTGCAACCAAACGGTCACCCATCTAAGTGCTAACCAGGGTCGACGTTGCTTAACTTCGGTGATCATACAGGAACCTGTGTTTCAACGTAATATAGCCATAGGCCTGCCAATAATGGAAAAATGCGACTTCTACCGAAATCCTGTCATTATCGTGCTGCTGTCAAAATGTATATTTTTAAAAGATACTATTTTCAAAAACACGGTCCTTACAATAGAATTGTTGGAAAGCAGATAGTAAGCACAGCCGCATGCGGAGGAATAAATGGAGACAAGGCGTAAATTACAAAAGGAAATAGCAGGACGACAGAACGGCTTGAAAGCACATATTAGCTAAAAACTTATGCGGAGGACAGAATGCAGACAACATGAGAGCGACGTTGCAATAGAATCGGGTATTACTAACCGACGTTAATAAAAACATGCAGACAAGGCACGAATTTCCAAACAGGGGACGTTACAACATAATTGTTCAAAAGTAGGTATTAGACACCGCCGTATAGACAGGACAAAGTTGCAGACAAAGCGAGAATTCCCCTCCTCAAAAGAAGGGGACGTTACAACAGAATCCCTTGAAAGCGCAGTCAAGGCGCAAATTTTAGAAGGGGAACTCACGATTAATTCTCTGGAACATAGGTACTAGTCACAGTCTTATCCGGAGAATAAAATGCAGAAAAGGCGCGAATTTTAAAATTTTTGTGACGTGCGGTAGCCGTTAATAATTAAGTATAAATCAAGACTTCAATGTTAAATAAAACAGTATTTAATTACAACCGCAAATAAACACTTAACACGAACAAAGAATTAAAAGTCAACCAAAGATAATTAACCATTTCAATGAATACCTTGTTATTAGCGCGGTTCGGTTTAACGTCCGGTAAATCCTAATCAAAACCCAAATCATCAACGCACAATAATTCACACTAATTCGACTAGACAGTTCCACTTAATAATCACCCCAGTCAGTAGCCTGACACCGCTATTTATTATATAACCTGGCGGAAAACATATATTCATAAATCCAGGGTGTGACGCTCGAATTTCGGTGTCGGCAGTTACTCATTTTCTCCCTATATGACAAAAATGTAAGACGTATGTTTATAACAAGTCCAAATTTCAAAAGGGTAACGTCACGGAACGAACGCCGCTTGACGGTTAAGAGGCGAAATAGCAAACAAATATAATGAATGACATTTAGTGTTGAACGTGTGAAGTACTTTCATTATTTCCGATATTTCTTCAATTGTCTTCTTTTTTGTTTCTTAAATGACCTCAGTTAAGTATTCTAATGCCGGTTTCTACTTTTATTATTTCACGCCATGAAAGGAGATAATGCCGCTAAGACGCAAGTGGGTTACTGAGAGTGAAAGAGAATGAAGAAAGACAATATAATAACAGAATTCCTGAAGACAGAAGATGGCGATTAACGATCTATGTAGATCTTTGAAGATAGTGGGTGGCGGGGAAGCAAGAAACAGGAAGAGAGTTCCACAGAGGAAAAGTACGAGAAAAGAAACGATCAGAAAAGAACTTACGGTTAAATCTAGCTATTTCAACAGTAAAATGGTAAAATCTAATTGCTAATATAGTACTGTGATTAAATTCAGAGAGTCTAGTTACCAAGGGAGGGGAAAATTCATTAGAACAATTGCCATGAAAATGTTTATACAAAACACACAGGGAAGATACGTCATGGCGGTTGGAATTTGAATAAATCGAGATGTCGCGTCAAGACCGATAACATTGCAGATCCTTCTTTGAATTTTGTGGAGAATCGCGAGATATATAGCTGAGGCACCGGGCATTTATAAATTTCCAAAATGTGTTCTGAAGAGAAAAATTGTCTAGGCCGACATAGCGAACCATCTTTCCTAGCAGTAGAATTAGCAACTGATTCAATATAATCACTCCACTTCATGTCAGTGCAACACGTGAGATCAAGAAGGCACAGTGAGCTGTTCTTCTGGAGACTAGTATCAGCCATGCTAATGGCAGGCAAAAATGGATTTCTATGTTCATTACAAAATAGCATTATCGTTTTGGACACGTTAAAATTTACAAAGGCATTTTAACCCCAGTTAACACCTGTTCGAGGGTCATTTTCGGGAGCAACGGCCCAGAGTGTCAAGTGTAATTCATAGAAGTCTCAAACCCCGTGCTGTGACAGCCGCTGACAATAATAAAAATTATCAAGTTCTTGCCAGTGTCTATAAATATAATGAAAGCCCGATTTGACGTTGGGCTGTGGATTCTTGAAAAGCAAAATCATGTAGAATTGTTGGATCAAATTTGCAGAAGTGTCAGCTGGAAAACTGGCAAGCTACAAGAACAATATTTGTGACAACACTTTACTCAAAACACTGCCATATTCTTTTTCTATGTACCGTATCCCTTCACGATCATGACTCTCCACAATTCCCTGCCCTTTAGAAATGTTGTCTTTTCCTTATCCCTGTTCTACCATCCATTTACATATGCTCGATACGGAAAATATGCGTTATTTTCCTCTGTCTCTCTTTACCTTTCTTAAGTGTATCAACTTTTCCTAACCCTCTTTCCTTATTATTTCCTAAAACATACTTATGTCTTCAAAAATTTAAATACCAATCGTTATCTTCTGTCTTCGTAATTCCTGTCTTTTCTTGTTCTTTCTCCTTAATAGTGTTTTTTTCTCATATTCTCTCACACTGAGTATCCCTTTGCATCTTAATGGCTTTGTAACTCGTTTTAAGGTGAAATGATTTTTTAAAAGCATTTTTAAAGAAAACTGGGAAATGCAATATAAATATTTGTCAGGGAGTTTATGTCAACATTCTGTTCCCAATACTACCATATTACCACATTTAAAATCTTATTAGGGCCGAAGAATAGGAGATTTGATACTAGATAATTTCATGAATGTGACTATTATAGGAGATGAAAGGAGTATAAATCTTTAACAGAAGGATCTAAGTTCAGGGATTTTTCCAAATTGAAGTATATTATTGATGCTTTTGTTAATACACGTACGAAGAATTTCTAGAGAATCTCATGAAATTGCCCATTATGAAGACGAGAGGAATAGGAATCCGTTTAACAGTAGGTTCGAAGGCTGAAATCTTTACAGTATGAGAAACAATACAGACAATGCGGCCAGATTCAGATGGAGCCAATGTAAACTGATTTCCTTTATGGTTATAGGCTTAAGGTCGCATCACGTTGAAACGCCGGTTCCCGTACGATCACCAAAGTTAAGCAACGTCGATCCTGCTTAGTACCTGGATGTGTGACCGCTTGGGAATACGAGGTGCTATAAGTTTGGACGTGCCGGTTGTGTAATAGATAACAGCTTGCAATTGTTAATCGGTGATCCGAGTCCCAATTTCAAAATGGTTTATGTTGGATACGCTACTAGGAGTAAAGTTGAACACAGACAGACAATTTTATTTTGAAACACTGTAATTTGAGAACAGTAATTTCTTCATTTGAATATGAGCTATTGAAAGGTAGAGAGTTGTGTCTCTTTAATTGTTTTTATCACTAGAAACCAATATGGTGGAATTCGAAAACAATCAAAATAATGAAAACTTGGGTATCCAAAATTTCAGGATTGCGGGTCCGGATAAGTTGGGCTGCAGCCTCTAGGAGATAAGTTGAAAAAGTGTGAAACAGTGACACGCTGACATTCGCATTTATGATATAGATATAATTGTTGGTTTTTAGTCTTTGCAATATTATTTCAACTGAATAATATTAAATACGAGTTTGGAATAATTTCAATTAACAACTGAATATTTGCAATGACTTTATTATTAACTCTGTACTCGCGGGCTACTTTTGCTCACCGATTAAGTTAACTTGACGTTTTAATTTGCTTCTCATAGTTTTTGATTTCTTTATGTTAATTACCTGATTGTTCATTTAATTACCATACTTTTAATTTATTGTCTCAACTTTTTATGAATCTTTCTTCTTGAATATAATTATCTGTCATTTTATATTTGATTGGCTTATATATATATATATATATATATATATATATATATATATATATATATATATATAGTCGCCTGACGATTGCACTAGTATGAAACAGACTGTCGCCTCCTAGTGCTGACTTCCATGTCCACTTTTATATTTACACACGCTCTATCTCTGATATTGAGCTCTTTATCCCATAAATATAGCACACTTTAAGACTATATTTCTTCATATATATATATATATATATATATATATATATATATATATATATATATATATATTAATTTAATTAGAAATCAGTCAACCTTAAGGTTCCGTTGATAATATTTTATTTCTCCAGGAAGGAGATTTTTTTTGCTTCCTCAGATCACATTTCCAATGATAAAAAATGTTTTAAATTTACGTATTATGTTATACACTTTTGAGAGGTAGTTTGAAGTTGATGTAAGGTAATAGGGAGAAGGAGAGGACGACGACGACAGGTATGGTCGAAATTAGAGAAGGAAGGGAGATATAGGAATAATTTTAAATCTATATTTATTAAAATACTTAAGAGTAAGGAAGCGAGTTAAGAACGAGACATTGACCTATTTAAGAAGTCATCTCACAGGAAACGAGACAAAGAGAAAAAAGAGAAGAAAAGATATAAGGAAGCAAATGTGGAAGCAGGGATGTGAGGAAAAAAGTGGGGAAAGAAGAAAAGTAAGAATAAATTAATACATATATATATATATATTAAAACAACACGCCTGGCCGCATACACAATTCCGGAAAATCCTCGTCGAAAACACAACTATACTTAAACATGAAAACAATAAACAAAAACTAAAAATTCTTGAAGCTATATACATAAAACAGTTGAAACCTAACCTGAACAAAATAAACTATGAAATCTCCAAAAATATCCTTAAATGCCTATAATTAGTAACAGAAGTCATTGGTTCATACCAACGGCTTTCCATACTCAATACTCATCGGATTCACTCTCGCGTGGTCATGTGTGACGTCATGAGCTGTTGCGCGATTTTCGCTTTCAGCGTTTTATTTGCACGTGTTTATCGTTGCTTGGAAATCATCAATGTAAACAAATAAGACTATCATCAATTTCTTGTTCGTGTATTGCATAAATATATTGTGTAATTGTCATCTTTGATAATGGCTTATGTAAGCCGAAAGCTTAGATTGGATTAAAAAAAAGTATGTATCAATATTGTGATTTTCTTTCATTGTTTAATGATAATGTTATTAAGATTATCAGACTATATGAAAAAAACTTACATAAAATATATAGACAACACTTATCTATATTATTTAATGAAACATGTATTAATGTTTATATATATATATATATATATATATATATATATATATATATATATATATATATATATATATAAGGGGCATATGCGGTTAATTTAAAAAACAGAATATTGATATATTTTGCAGTTAACATTTGACATTAATTTAAAAATGTAAATATATATATTTATAAATTTAATATATATATATATATATATATATATATATATATATATATATTAACTTACTTAAGGTAGTAAACGAAAGTGAGAAGAAAGGACTAAATATCAATTTTGGATTTCAGCAAGACAAACAACCGCAGTTGGAAACTAGGAATACTAAAATCATGTGACACCTATATCAGAACAAGCATTGGAATAGTGAAAGTTGCCTTCCAGAAGATAAGCAATGTATTAAGAAATAGGAGAAAGTACAGTAGAAACAAAGAAAAGAGCACTGTCATGTTATATATCCTAGGTAACAATGGACGAAAGACAATTTTCCTACAGATGAAGAAGTCCCGAGCCAATATAGATATGTCTCTACGGGAGATTGCTGAGAATACCATGGCCTAAACATGCAAATAATGAGGAGTTTTTTAATGAAAAATCGAAACAAACAGGACTAAGAATCAGAAAGATACTGTCGAGATTTCTAGTACTCATAATGAGGAACGTGGTCTTGGGGAATTTGATACTCACAGTATATACTGACGACAATAAGCAGAGAGGAACGAATAGTGGAACCTACTAAAACTAGCTTGTGTAAATCACTGGTTGAACAGTGAGTGGGGGGGAGGATGAAAAGATAAACTTTACTTCGAGCTACGAAGGACTGGAAGTTATGGAGAGACATGACCAGCGACGTTCTGAGGAATCGTAAGTTTTTATTTACTTGCCACACTTGTGTGATTTAACTTGGCTTACTTTCTGTACATCAGGCAAGGTTGAATAGGGCCTTTAAGCGAAGTCCTCTTCATAGGAACTGGAAATTTCATATCTCCTCAGTGTCGTATCCAAACGTATACAAAGCAATGTCTAAAGAAGTAATGGATTTTTTAATTTATTAATCCGACAGGTATACAACGTTATTTTAGGCAGATACTCATATTTTAATAGACGCTCTCTTTATTTATTAAACATAATATATTTATTTATTTTTGTCTACTGGCCTGAATATGAATTAATGAATAAGATAATTAATAACTAAAAAATCGATTACGTCTTTAGAAATTGCGTGGCTTACGTTTGGATACGAAACTGACACATATGGAATTTCGAGAATCTATGCTGAAAAGAATTTTGTTTAAAGGCACTATTCGACATTGCTTGATTGACAAAGCCCTTCGTGGCTGAGTGGGTATAAGCTTATCGGGTCTAATGTTGGCTTAATTAATATTGACAATTAATTTTTTAATTTGTCAGTCTTAATTTTACATTTGCTGGCTTAACTTTTGCATTTTCTTATTTTAATCGTTTATTTTTCTTGCCTTACTTTTCTCTTTAATTGCCTTACTCTTGTATTTTCTTGCCTTACTTACGTATTTATTTGCCTTAGTTTTCTATTTTCCCCTACTTTTGCATTTGATTGCATTTTGTATTGTTTACTTGTTCATTTTCTTTTCTTACTTTTCTTTTTAATTGCCTTACTCTTGCATTTTCTTGCCTTACTTACGTATTTATTTGCCTTAGTTTTCTATTTTCCCTTACTTTTGTATTTGATTGCCTTAGCTCTTTATTTGTTTTCCTTACTTTTGTATTTTTATCTTACTCGTTTATTTACTCATCTTGCCTTTGTACTTGTATTTTCATGCCTTACCCGCGAATTTTTCTTGCTTTATTTGCGTAATTGTTTGCCTTACTTTTGTATTCGCTTTTATTATTCTTGTAAATGTTTATCATATTCTCTAAATTTCTTGCTTAAATTTTATATTCTCCATTATTTTTTTAGGATTCATTTCATCCAGATTTCAAGCAGAAACCTGATATGTTTAACCTACATTCTCTTTTGAGCTAACCCTGAGGTCTGCTGGAAAACAACGCCTCCAATCAGATAGACTTACTTTTACTTATACTCAACTACCAGATCCATTTTTCGGTAAAAAATGGACCATCATGCCCGTAAAAAAGACGTAGTGTCAAAAGGACGGTTTTTCCCATGACACCGCTTTTACTTTAATTGCTTTCACTCTTCGGCAATGCTTATTGTTTAAAAAAAAAACGATTATTAGAATTGTATTAATACCTACACACATGAAAGTGAATTCATAAATTTTCTTTGTTCTTGAAAATTGACAACAGTAATAATAAACACTATTTATTCATCAGATTGTTTTTGGGGGTGTTTGGTAAACATCGTCTAATTACCAATTGATACGAACTTTATAAAATGTTAACTAATAAGGATTTCCATATTAGTTCATATATTTTAAGAATTTAGTAAATGTTTATAAATTTATGAATAAAAAATTATTTTCACGTTTATTTCTTTAAATTGATAAATAATAAAGAAGGGGGCACGGTGAAGTAATGCGTAGTGGCTCGGATTGAGGAATCTGAGAGCCGAGTTCGAATTCCAGTCGAATCCATTACATTCACTTACGTCAATCAAGTATGGAAAGATCGCCTAAGCGTGTATCACGCATGGCACATAACTGACTAAAATAATAAATATTTCCCTTCTTGTTAGTCTTAATACAAAATCATTAAATTTTAGAATGTTCTAAATATAAAAATATATGTATATAAATGTATATTACTGGAAATATAAAAATATTCCTATATTTTATAACAATCTAATAAATAAAGTGTTTATTATTTTTGTTGTAAATTTTCAAAAATAAAACAAAGGTATAAATTCACTCTCTTCATTTTTTTTAGATTTTATTACAATTCTAAACATCGCTTTTTAAAACAATAAAAACTGTTGGGGGTGAAGGTAGTTAAAATAAAAGTGGAAATTGCTAGTTCACCTTCCCACTAAGGCGTGTAGAAATCTGTTCTCTCGACTCCCAGATCTTTTTTATAGAGTATGCCATACTGAGCTATAACGTGGGGTTGCATCTTGTCTAGAAGAACAACTCTGCTAAAATTAAAACTGTGGAACAGGAAACCATGATCATTCGGAAGTCTGATATATATATATATATATATATATATATATATATATATATATATATATTAGGTTGGTGCAAAAATAATGTCGTTTTCTCACATATGTTACTTATGTAAATAACGACATTATTTTTGCACCAACCTAATATATATATATATATATATATATATATATATGTGTGTGTGTGTGTGTGTGTGTGTGTGTGTGTGTGTCTGTGTGTGTGTGTGTGTGCGTGTGTGCGCCAACGCTCAAATTTGGGTCTGTGTATACGTATAAAAGAGTTCATAAAGAGAATTCAATTGTGTCTATCAATATTAAATAGATATGTTCAAATGTACAATTTAATCCGACACATTTTTCAAATATATATATATATATATATATATATATATATATATATATATATATATATATATATATATATATACACAGACAGGACAGAAATGAATAGACACCAAGATAAATTTTATTTCTAATTTTTTTAATAGCCCAGATGAATTAACTTAGATTTTTTTACTAACCAAGATAAATTAACTTAGATTATTTGATTAAAATTGCAGATAACAATACTGGAACATGCCACGAACCAAAGGAGCATAAGACCTATCCGAATTTCAGCGAGAACGTATCTTGGGCTAACATGAAGGTGGTCTTAGTCAAAGAAAAATATCTGAAAATCTTTCAATACCCCTTTCTACTGTTAACAGAGTGATCGTACAATTCACCAGAGAGGGCACGAAGTGCACAAAACCTCATCCAGGCCGCCCTGGGCCCTCCGAAAGAATCATGCGTCTTGTCGAAAGAAATGTTGAACAGGATCCACGTTGCAAGGCCTCTGACATAGCAACATCTTCACAAGCTTGGCTACTATGGTAGAGCTGCGAGAAGGAAACCATTTCTCCGTCCAGCCAATATCAAACGCAGAAAGGATTGGGCTCATGAGATGGTGGAGAGACCTGTGACCTTTTGGACCACTGTCATTTTCTCTGATGAGTCAAGATTCTCATTATTTTCCGACAGTGGAAGAGTAAGGGTATGGAGACTCTGTAGTCAAGAGTTTGATTTAAAAAGACTGCAGCCAACGGTGAAACATGGGGGCCTGTCAGTAATGGTATCGGGTGCAATTTGGAGTGATGGTCGCTCAGAGCTTGTGGAGTGTGAAGGAAACATTAATTCAACCAAATATGTTTCTATATTAAAGAAAGGGCTCCTTCCAATATTCTCAAGTAGTAGAATGAGCAAAGTTGACTCCCTATTTATGGAAGATGGAGCTCCATGTCACACTGCTCAAGCAACGCAACACTGGTTGAGACAAAATGGGATCAATAAACGTCCATGGCCAAGTCAGTCCCCGGATATTAACCCTATTGAACACCTTTGGAGCATATTAGATCGAGAACTCCGCAAAAAGAACAGGAAGGCATCTTCTAAGCCCGAACTTTTAGGATTATTGCGTGAAACATGGCAAGAAATCCCTCAAGATGATATTCGTGAACTCATAGCTAGCATGCCTAGAAGGGTCCTTGCATTACAAAAAAGCAAAAGGGATGTCAACCAAGTATTAGTTATTAAATTTATGACCATTTATAATTACTTCATTTGTATAAATTACTTGTTTTATAAAATAAACGGTTTCGGTGAGCGTCTATTCAATTCTGTCATGTCTGTGTATATATATTTTTTCAAATATATATATATATATATATATATATATATATATATATATATATGAAGAAATATAGTATTATGGTGTGCTATATTTATGGGATAAAGTGCTCATTATCAGAGATAGAGCGTGTGTAAGTATATAATCGGCCTGACGATTGCATCTAGCATGAAACAGCCTGTCGCCTCTAAGTGTTGACTTCAATGTTCACTTTTATATTTATGTATATATATATATATATATATATATATATATATATATATATATATATATATATATTGACTCTCATTTTAACGTTTAAATACGTTTCTTCAGGACACTTAGACTCTATATTTATATATATATATATATATATATATATATATATATATATATGAAATATATTTTAGGGTATGCTTTCTTTATAAGGTATAAATGCTAAATATCTGGGAGAGAGATAAGATAAATATAAGTATGGAAATGCTAACACCAAACACCAGTATCGAGTGGTGAAAGTTCAATTAGCGCATATTAAAGAAGAAAAAAATCGAAGATGTGGAGAAGCGTAATCCCTTCTTCCAAAATATTATTATTAAATTGTGTCCAAACTAAGGACAACGCACTGACATTGCGAAGGCGGAAAACTTCAAAATGTTTCTGAAGAAGACATTTCACCCGAGATCGAAACTCTGTTTTGCTGACTAATTGGACTGATTGATGAAACCGTTGGAACTAATCAGGTGATGAAAATCGATAAATATCATTTTACTTGCTGTATCCTGTTTCTACTACTAATGGCGTTCATTACCTGAGGCAGCATTTCAATTCCCGCCCACCAGATATACTAAATACACTCAGCTACCATTTATATCCTATTGTCCCGTAGTAAAGCATATGTATTCTCATTCAGCGGAACCAGCAGAAGACGCTTCACAGAAACAAATTAACTGAGAAGACATACATAATGTAAATTATCACCCCTACTATAGACAGAGGAATGAGGACATTCAACCCACATGGGTGGAGTAAAAGGCTCAGTTCGAGAATCCCTAAAAGTTACCCAATAGTACAAACATATGAAGACTGGGGGTACAACAGTTGAAACGTGGTTATTATTTTAATCAAGGCTAGGATGAAAATTCTTCCAAATCTTTATTAAAAAATCAATGGGATGCTACCAATAATTTATTCTCTATTCTGCATCCAAATGAGGCATGACGGCAACAAAAAAAACTTCTAATATGTCTCCAGCCTCCTACTTAGAAGATAAAGATAATTGACCTTACATATTGCACAAAACGTCACACATGTTATATATACATAACAGTTTAAAAGTTTAAAAACACCATCATAATTATCATGAGATGAACTTGACAGAAGAGTGAAAACCTCCCATCCAAAAAATAAAAATGAGCTCTAAGAGTCACTGGAAAAAAAGAATGGAATCAACTATCAAACTTGAGAAACTTTTGCAACGAATGCCAAAAAATATTATTCTGCAGTAATCAAGGCTAATGGAGGATATTGTGAGGAGAGCAAAATTTAAACATAAAATGCTTTCTTTCCTTTTTGTCATAATAAAATTTCTAATAAAATGTCAGGTCTCAATTTTTAACCATGTATAATAATTTTCTCCGACTTAAAGTTGCTGTAACCTAGGAAAGGTTACTGAATGTGGAATAACCAAAACGGAGGTTGGAAATGAAATGGTAACCATTATAACATCAAAAAAATACAATACTCGCCAGCGGCGCGTAATATGTAAACCACAGCTAGTGACGGACTTCTTAGCATATTACGATGCTTACCTGCCTCCCCACGAGGTAGGATGCGGCAAAGGCCAAATTTAATGTGGGGAAATCCGAGCCCGTGGGCTCAGGCAAAAAATTCTCGTAGACTCCGCATACGCGGGATCGGGTATCTGCCTACCTCCCCGGACGAGACTCTTCCCTTAGGCATAGCCTCATCCGGGTTCCTCTCTGTCCCAATACAGAGAGATCGACACGACAGGAGCTTCCAACGCTGATAGCTCACGCTACCAGCTTAGAGAGCATATTTACCCCCACTTACAATATGGGGATTGGGACATACCTGCCAGTGTTCATAAGTACGGTATATAACAAAGGTACAAAGCAACTACTTTTGGGGCCAATTTAAGAACTTACCAGATGTTCCTCAAGCTTTTGAATTATAGTGTATCTGTAGCGTAGATAGCAGTATATATGTATAATGCATAGAGAAATTAAAAAATATATATGCAGTCCGCCAAAAAATGTACACACAGTTCAGGAAAGGAAAAACTTTTAATTCGTAAATTTATGAATTTGAAGGAATATTGTCTACTGTAGTACGAGAGTTTCTCGGCGAATGGCATTACCCCCAGAACAAGTGATGTCTCCAACATGGCGGCCGTACGTTTGTCCTTTGAGGAACGTGAGATTGTTTTAAAGTAGTATTTCGAATTCGAGAATATTGATGAAGTCCAAAAATAATGGAGCCGTCTGTTTGGAACGCAACCTCCAACACGTTTAAGTTAACGCTGATTTAACACCTAGAAACTTTTATTTAGGGGGCGGAGACTAAAGTATGTTGTGTGTCGCAGAAAACTTCAGACAAGAAATTGAAAATGCATGTGCAGAAGGTGATTTATATAACTATTTTAGAGAAATATATGAAAAAGTGGAAGAAGTTTTCATGTGTCGCATTTCAACTTTTAGAACCTAATCGGACTAAAATGATGTTTAAGTTGAATGCAACTGCACATGCGCACGAAAGGGAGAGAATTCTGGAAATATGTTTGGGGTGTATAGTCTAGCCGATTACATTTCGTCTATTTTTTTTTCTTTTTGCTTATATTTTTATTTAGTCAGTTATGTGCCATGCATGATACACGGTTAGGTGATTATGTATCTTTCAATACATGACTGACGAGCCAGATTGTTTCCCGCAGTAGGTTGCCATTTCTTTATGGGGTAGGCCATTTGCCATCCAAGACTATAGAACTCGGTCTGTCCTGGGGGTGGAAGAAGATGATTCATACCTTTCCCAAGGGTACTGGTAATTACTTTATATTCCACATTTTAATAATAGAAGGTTTTTTACTTTTCTTGGCCGATCTTCTATGTTGTAAGAACCTGGAGATAAAATTACTTAATAATTAATTCTAAATTAATTTATTAATTAATTAATTTATTAATAATAATTTATTAATTAATAATTTAATTTATTAATTAATTTATCAATTAATTAATGTATTAATTAAATAATTAATTCTAGTGATTAAAGCACTTTTTATAAATTTTAGTCTTAGAAAATTGTTTTCTCCTTTAATAAGAGTTGCATTTTTAAAGCAAATTTATACTCAGTCTCATTAATTTCAACAACTAATACATTGAGCCTGTAGGTTTGTTAAATATCCCTTCTGTGTTCATATAATCTTTTATTTAAAATACATGAGATTTCTCATATATATATATATATATATATATATATATATATATATATATATATATATATATATGTCAGAGCCCTCTTCAGGCTTTAGCTTTTTATTTAGTTTTGTATTGATTTTATTGTTTTAGAAGTAGTTTTACAAAATTTATGTCAAGCTTAGATAAATTCTTTTCAGTTTTAATTGTGATACAGTTGGTCGGTATAACAATACGTTTAAATTCATTGGGTTTGTCGGAAATACCACTCTTCTATTTTCAAATATTTTACGAGCCTTTTTTTTTTGCTTTGATCATGAAAGAATTAGAGTATTTGAGGAGGAGTAAAGTATTCTCAATGTATTTCTCCTCATCATGTAAATATCGAGGGTTACAATTCTGAGTTTTCTTAAATAGAGTTTGATGACTATTCCATATTTTATTTTGTTGTTCTGGTGAAAACAGAAATTTACGAGATCTTTATTATTAGTTGATTTGCGAGGGAAACTTAGTTTTATGTCATTCTCACTGCAGTGTAACATGATATCTCGGTAAGGTAAAATATTGTTTGTTTCCGTTTCATAAGTGAATTCTATCGGATTCTCGACTTACTTTAATTTATCTACAAGGCCAGGTAAATTGCTTTCATGGGGATGTATTAATAGAGCATCATCAATATATTGGAAATATATAGATTCTTTATGTAAAATATATTGGAAAGGACCAGATTCAAGATATTCTAAAAAAAATGCATGGCACAGCTCCGTGTAGAGGCGAACCATATACGCCTATATAATATTTTGTTTCATATACACATGGTGATTTTTTTGTGTATTGAATGAGTGAGACATGTAAAGTAGGATGAGGGTAATTATCATTCGCTAGAGTTTGTTTATATCAATCCGAAAAAATGGATAATGAAAACAGCATTTTTTATATAACAAATGAATATATTTTAATGAAAATTTATGCAGTTAGACACATAGAGTATATATATATATATATATATATATATATATATGTGTGTGTGTGTGTGTGTGTGTATGTGTGCGTGTGTATAAAAACAAAAATTTATTAAATCAAAGAAACGAAATAACGGTTTTTTTGCAGACAGCACCAAATATTCGCCTTAAAAAAATAGTAAATTATAAATGGAAAGAGAAAAAAAATTACAATAGAAATTAAATCTTAATATATATATATATATATATATATATATATATATATATATATATATATATACTCGATTCGACTCTCCCGTCGAATACGACGTATGAGGGTCAAGCAGATCAGTTCCTAGGAAACCGACAGCTCGACAACACCAAATGAGATTTGTAAAGGTTTCGTGCAGGACCGTCCACACTTTTTGAAGGACTGAATAGAGAGACCTGGTACACTACGTGCCACAGGATCCCCAAACGACCCTCCGTAGGTTTTGAATTCCGAATTGTCCTTCTCCTAGAGCATTCAAGGCTATAGAACCCAGTATGTCCTGCTATTTACCCGTAGCTGGAGGGAGAAGAAGAGGATTCACACCTTTCCCAAGAGTATTAGCACGTAAGTTAATGTAATGGATTCCACTGGAATTCGAAATCGACTGTCCGATTCTTCAATCGAAGCTGCCATCCATTACTCCTCCTTTTATATACATATAAAATTTGACAAAACCATGTATAAATAATTACACAATCCCATATAAAATCTATTTGCAAATTAAATTAATTTCGGACACATATAAAACTAAAGGATTAAAAATACAACCGAATCATATCTAAGCAAAGCTTTAAGAAACCATCAACGGAAAAAATCAACTAAACACCAAAAAAGACTGTAACTAGAACACCAATCAGTAAGTTTTAACAAATAGTCATAAAAACAACAGAGCTTGTGAAAAAAAGGCCATTGTAGCCAGACAAAAATCCCCCAACTCTACCTTACACGATACCAAAAATTGGACATACAATAAGCATACATACTTTCATCATGACAGTGACCCCTTGATGATGAAAGAAAAAAACAGATTACACCTCCATTTCCAAACTATAAATGCGCAAAACATTTCTCCAGTTAGTTATTCTAAACATCGCTTGAGAATGAAACGATACTCTAAAAGTTAAGTTTAATATTGAAATTAAACTTTAGGACTTGAGTCATGTTTCGAAACATAGTAATTTCTGTGTCGCGATGGAATAATATTTTTTTTAAAATAATTATAAGACACACATATATATATATATATATATGTGTGTGTGTGTGTGTGTGTGTGTAATGATTTTAACACCTAATCTCATAAATCTAAATCGAGATTGTTAAATAAGTCGGTGATCACACTTAATGAGGATAGATGAGAAATAGTGACAGCTATGCGTATGTAAAGAAAAACGTCATCCATAAAAAGATTCGCTTCAACAATGGCGCTCGCGAAATCAGGTGTTTGGAATCCTAATTGTAATTCACCCACGTGTCATCACCTCACGCTGTATTACATTAAGGACAGACGGCAATTTCAAATCTTAGCTGATTTTCATATTTTTCAATTAAACAAACATCTGTCTATATTTCTGAGATGAGGTATTACGTGTACACTATTTACATTATTCGGACTATTGTCCTCATCATTGTTTTCATATTTATCACAACGGTCTACCTGACTTATGTGAAGGGGTTATCAGAGAAAATACAAAGTATCTGCGGTCCATATAACATAAGGGAAAACTTCAAAAGCTGGACGACACTTCGCAGATATCTCGCCCGAGAGAGACCCCATCCAATAGAGGGGAACATGACTAAAGACTGTGTGTACCTCATCCCGTGCAGCCTCAGAAAGAAATATAAAGGGGATACAGGTCGCCCCCTTAAGGTAGGGCTTCAAGAACACCAGAAAGCTGTAACACGAAGGGAAGTGGAAAAATCAGGCGTGGCTGACCACATATGGAGAGAGAAGGGAATCTGTGGGATTAGGTTGAAATCATAGACAAAAACATTGGAAAATTCGTAAACTTAAGGAAATAGCAGATATGCTAGACCACAAAAATCTCCTGAGCCGATCAAGCTTAGAAATGAATACAATATGAGAACCAGTAATAAGGAGTGCCAGAGAAAAGCAATAACAACAACGAAAATTGCAATATGAGCACTGGTAAAAATGATTGCTGAAGACATTAAGTATATAATACCCAGGAATTCATATACAGATGTCCTCGCACAGTGGATAAAGACGTTAGTTAAATCCAGTGATAGGACCCAAAGAGTGTGAGTTCAATACCTGGTTAAGGCGGTGGAGAACTGGAAGAGGGGAATTAACAAGAAATAACTGATAACTAACATCCATTAGACATGGCACGTGGAACTAGAACAGTCTACCCCAGTGAGCGAAATAAAGGCTTCAGTTCGATATTCCAACCGGCCGAAACGTTGTGATAAATATGGCAACAAAGATGAGGACAATAGTCCGAATAATGTAAATAGTAAATAAACATCTGTAACGTACATATTTATAAACAGCCCATACACTGATGATGACCGACGCAACGGTCGAAATACTAGGACACACACTTCCTTTCAATTCAAATATGAGTTTCCATTTAATAAAAAGCGTTGGATTCGACACTAGTAGAACGTAGCTATATTTCACACACACATACACACAGACACACACACAGACACACACGCACACGCGCATGCACACACACCAACCCCCCCGACACACATATATATATATATATATATATAAGTGAATATATACACGCTCTATCGCTGATATTGAGCACTTTATCCCATAAATATAGTACACCTTAAGAGTATATTTCTTCATATATATATATATATATATATATATATATATATATATATATATATATGTATATATATATATATGAAGAAATATACTCTTAAGGTGTGCTATATATATCTATATCTATATATATATATATATGTATATATATACATATATACATATATATATATATATATATATATATATATATATATATATATATATATATATACATATATACATGCTATACATATATATATATATATATATATATATATATATATTCTGTTCATACATTATTTATATGGATACAAATATTTATGTAAATCTGTTGTATTAAATATATATACCGGCCTGAATACATATATATATATATATATATATATATATATATATATATCAGTTATTGAAATGTGTTCGGCCCGAAAAATATAATATGGATAATAGATAGAAAGATACAGACGGATATAAAAGATAAATAGATTTGAAGAAAGCGAGATAGATAGATAGATAGATAGATAGATAGATAGATAGATAGATAGATATGAAGAGACCTAGATAGAAAAATAGATATTAATAGACTGATAGAGATAAATAGATAGATATTTTTACGTAATTTAGACGACAATTTATCCATCGCACTCTGTACATAAGATACAAAAATCACTCGATGTGGCCAGAGCGCTTCTTATGATTCTGTTCTGAAATTGTCCTTGTCGGGCGTAGACCATGGTTTTATGTAATCTAAACCATTAAGTTATTTCTTTGGCTTATATTATTCTGAAGACATTACGATTACTAAGCAACTCGTTCTTCAATGGGCAGGCATTTACTGAGGTCTAATAATTTCTAATGGCGCTCTGGAAACCTCGCTTCGTTGTGACGTTATGGTGTTGTTAACATGTAAAAATTCGGATTTATCCGCGCCACACACACACACACACACATATACATAGTAATACTATATATATGTGTGTGTGTGTGTGTGAGTATATATATATATATATATATATATATATATACGCACACACACACACATATATATAGTATATTAATACTATATATATGTGTGTGTGAGTATATATATATATATATATATATATATATATATATATACGCACACACACACACACATATATATAGTATTAATAATACTATATAATAATATATACAGTGTAACTCGGATATAAGAGAGTTGTCGGGACCGCAGAAGAAGTATCTTATATCCGGGTTTCTCTTATATCCGGGTTTGGTCTATTTTGTTTTATTAGCACAGGCTCTAATTTGGGACAAGAGAAAATATCTCTTATATCCGGGTTTATCTTATATCCGGGTCTCTTATATCCGGGTTACACTGTATATATAGTATTAATAATATATATACTATATATATAATATAGTATATATATATATATATATATATATATATATATATATATATATATATTTATATATATAGCATTAATAATACTATATAATAATATATATATATATAGTATATATATATATAGTATTAATAATCTTATAAATATAAGTAGCTATACTCGCACGGCAAAACCTCAGTCTCCTTCCATGTAGAGGAGACTGAGGTCAGGGGAGGGAGAGTGAGAGTGGCCACATATGTAGGTAATAAAAACGTATGATTAAATTTTATTCATGTCTCTCAAACATTTAAACTTCGTATGTGGCTCTTACATTAAGCAGGTTTGACCACCCTGATGTTTATCATGTATAAGCCTCGTGAATTTAATCTGGCATCCCGTTCCCACCCCTTCACCGTTGAAACTGTTAGATGTAAACGTCTTTACTACTCCAATAGCTTCATGTCTCGCACATCTCGCCTATGGAACTCCCTTCCCTATTACTGTTTCCCTGACAAATACAATCTCCAACGGTTTAAGTGTAGCGTCAATCCTCATCTCCAATTGCCTTGATCTATCAACTTCCCTTCTCCACTTCCTGACATCTTTCATTCCTATCTGCTCTCGCTCTATATCTTCCGTAACCCCCCTGCCTTGATCGACCCTCCGTCCTTCTCTTTCTCCACATCCCTTCCGTTACCACTCCTATCTGCTCTTCCTCCATCCCTTCTGTAACCCCATGCGTGATAGTGGCCACCGGCCTTGCTTGGGGTGATACGCTTTAAAAAAAAAAAAACATATTACACGCACCCTTACACAGTCTCTGTGTATAATTCTTTTCATAATTAACATTATTTCTTTATTGTTCTCATGTTGAAATTTATTATCAAAACTCTTAAAATGTTTATTGTGAACAGTAATTTTATCTGTTCAGTTAGTTATGTGCCACGCGTGATACACGCTTAAGCGATCATGTATCTTTCAATACATGACTGGCGAGATAGATTTTTTTCCTGCACTAGGTTGCCATTTCTTTCTGCAGTAGACCAGTTGCCATCCAAGGCTAAAGAACCGGGTCTGTTCTGCTATTTATCCATAGCTGGGGGAAGAAGAAAAGGATTCATAGCGTTCCCAAGGGTATTAGCACGTAAGTGAATGTAATAGACGTGAGTGAAATTAGCTCGTGCTTTAATTATCCGATCTTCAATATAGCCATTCACATAAGCTGACACAATATGAGATTGAGTCGTTTGGTTTGATTTGGTTTGGTTTAGTTTGTTTTACGGCATATCAACCTCAATGGGTTATTTAATGCCGTTTATTTTGTTGTTTTTCTTCAAAATTCTATTCCTGGGAATATTTTTCCTTGAAGAAATCTATAGCTGGTAATATCTTTTTCAAAGAATGTATAGCTGTTTGTATTGCTCGTACTTTTTTTGGAAAGTATTGTTGATAATAATTTGTCCTTTAAAAAATTATTGCTGGTAATATCTTCTTTTATTACAAAGAATTTTTGGTATTAAAACCTATTTTTACACAAGTTTGGGTGTCAACTATTTGCCCATAGCTGGGACCCTAACAGGTGCTACCACCCCGAGTCATGGAGGATGTGGGAACGCCAGCAATTAAGAGGTGGTTCCACGATCCTCAAAACCTCCTGATCAGAGGCCTTGCTGATGGACGTAGTTGATCGTCATACCCAGGACGGAGATTGAGTTGCGAAGCAGGCTGTCGTGGAGTTCAGTTCGTTTGCCATCTCCAGATATATCGCCGTTCGAGTCAAAAAATAGCTAATCTCAAGAAAACACAACCTGACAGAAGACCTTTGCCAAAATCAACTGAAGTACAGAGAACGTCAAAGGTAAAGAACTGTGATATCAAATTGCAACGAACGCCACGAACAATGTGACAGACAGACGCTTATATACTTTTATATACGAAAATATACAGAGATTGTTAATGGATAACGGCAGTTTTAGCCGTGTCCTTACTAATATTCGGTATTCAACGACCGAGCAGACAGTGCTACTTTTGATTGAAACTTATACAATCTTTCTCTAAAAACAATCTATCAGGAAAATACGTCTCTCAAGTGCAGTAACACTTACCACGGTTCCCATTACTGCTGTAAAGGTTTCCTTCCTAACTTTTTGTTTGATGTAATGTAGAATGTTATCATCTTAATGATGCCATCATTTTCACTTCGATTTATATGTGCTATCCATTTTAGTTTTTAGCTGAAGTTAAACGTCCTCAAATGATGTGGTTTCTGTTATTTGGTATCGTTCTTTGTAATTCTGTAACACCTGTCCAACAGTTTCGACCGAGGATGGTCCTCTTTAAGACCTACGGCGTTCATTTGCACGAAGCCATTTTTAGCGATTGATCTAAGGAAGCGGATGTAAGTAACTGGCCATTTAAATCTTTTTGAACGAGTTTAACGCCATGCATGTCATTCATATGAAAGTCCTCATTTTCCTTCGTTCATGATTCAGTCAGTGGCTATTGTGTCGTTCCGTGATTAAGACCAAAAACAAACAAAAAAAACAAGAACGACCATTTGAAGTCAGTCACACCAAATATTAATCCCCAAAACTTGTTTTTGAAATCTAAACCATTATATTCAATGAAAGCAATTTTCCTGTGTCCCAAGTGAACAAAACTAAGAAAACACGACAAAACAGAAGACACTATTTACATTATTCGGACTGTTGTCATCATCTTTGTCGCCATATTTATCACACCGTTTCGGCCTAAGATATAAACGAATACAATATGGGAACCAGTAATATGGATATATAAGTGACAATAACAACTAAAATTGCAATATGAGCTCTGGTAAAAAAATGTTTGCTGAAGACATTAGGTTTATAATACCCAGAAATTCGCACACAGAAATCCTCAAGGACAACATGGCACAGTGGATAAAGGCTTTAGTTAGATCTAGTGACAGGACTCAATGAGGGTGAGTTCAATACCTGGTTAAGGCGGCGGAGAACTTGGGGTAGGGAATTAACAGGAGATAACTGATAACTGACATCCATTAGACATGGTACGTGGAACTAGAGCAGTCTACCCCAGTGAGCGAAATAAAGGGTTCAGTTCGGCATTCCAACCACCGGAGCGTACAACGGCCGGAACGTTGTGATAAATATGGCGATAAAGATGAGGACAATAGTCCGAATAATGTAAATAGTGTATAGATGACGTTTGCCAAAATCGATGTTTTTGTAGTTCAGCTACAGATGAAAAGAGGCACATAGTAATTATAGAAAAACAGATGGTCCTAATATACTACTATAAAATACGTGTTATATTTTGTAAAATAATGGCAAAAAAGACACAACACAACAGAGATCCTTCTAGAGCGAGGTGAACACATCTACTGCGAGTGGAAATATTCACTAAGTTTGGCGCTCGCCGCATTAAGGTATTAATGTCTATCTTTCCCAAGACTATTTGCGTGTAAGTGTTATAGTGAAAGACACCTGGTCTAGAGAATAGACTCTCCCACCTATGATAAGTAGGAGTCAGTAGTAGTCGAGAGAAGGAGTAGTGTTCAGCGACCACAACTTGATTACTCTGCGTAACACCTTATTACAAGTTTCTGTACGTTTAACCTATTTAGGACGCATTTGGTCCGACTACAAGTTCTATTGTGGAAATAACTCCACAACAGTAAGTGAATGTAACGAAGTTGGCTAGTATTCGAACTCGTCACTCCGATTTTCTCATCCCGAGCCGCAATCTATTAAACCATACGCACATCCATCACCACTGATTGATTCGTTGTCTATTACTTATTAACCCTTCGAAGGCTATTTAAAACCAGGAAATATTTTTAGATTGTAAGAATATTTTCTTGAGATAATAATAGTTTAATAATACAAGGCTTACTAATTGAGCCATAGCTGACGGGGGAGAGTTTAACAAAGTCAACAGTAATTGAAACTCTGCTCTCCGATTAACAATTCCGAACCATTATCCATTTCATCTCACGCATATCTAAGCATACAGCGCCTGGTATTCCCAAACGGTCACCCATCTAGACACTGACCGGGCTTGTTGTTGCTTAACTTCAGTAATCGTACGGAAACCGGTTTTTCAACGAGATGTGGTCGTGTGGGATTGTTACATAAGTAGTAGCAATGTTATGATGATTAAATTTCGCTACCGTCTTCGGCATGGATTACTTCTGCTTTCTTTTTTTTGATAGCTCCCCTTGTCATTTTACCCGACTTTAAGTTCTTTAAGGAATATATCGATTTAGGTTGTATATTGTAACGATAAAGCTTTTTTTCGATTATGCAGTTATGGATGTCGTGTGTAAAACAAGTGTGCATTCTGATTATGAAACTTTAGAGAAGGTTCTGGAACTTTTTTCTCTGCTCGCGATGATTTCAATAAAACTTTAACTATCGAATTCCGATTATGAACCATTCAACAATGATTGTGCCCGTTCGTTTCTTGCTGAAGTATTTCTTCTTTCTCGATCCTTATTATCTTGGCGATTTGTATTTTATTTTTCTGCGATGTTTTTTTTTTTCCATACAAATTTAAACTTGATAGAAATTTATTTCGCCCAAGGCTTGAACTTGCTTCCATCAAAACTTATTCTCCTCCAATGATTACTTCGTCGGCTCGAAGCAAAGCAATTTTACCGCTCAAATTGATCCCATTGGAGCACAATCGATTTGATCCGAGACTCAATATTATTATAATTATCTTTCCATTTAGCCGAGGAGATCCATCTCGAAAACAAACAAAAATGGAGAGATTTTTTTTTATTATTTTAATTGAGAAAATCGCTTTAAAATTAGTTTCAAATCAATTTTACGCGTCACAATAAAGTTGCAAAAAATTATCTGATGATTCTACTCCCTGCATTTCTGAATTAATAACATAAAAAAAATATTATATCCACCGATATGTTTGTCGAACTTCCTCAAGTGTATGTTGCATCATGTAGTCTTTAGAAAACAGAATTTTTTTCTGTTTCCTTCTCGCCATACTTTAACAATGCGTGTGTTCGCCTGTGTCCCGTAACCCATCCGAGTCGTAGTGGCACCACATTTACTGCAGCCATAGCAGTAGCGATGTGTCTAGGGCAAAATAGTATGACCGAGGCTGTTTTTGACTTGAGCTTTCCTTCCGTAATACTAGTTGCCGACTCTCCGCAAGAGAGCACAGTCTTCCTTGCTATTTAACCCATAGTTGGAGGAAGGTTGATTCATACCTTTTCCAAGGGCATTGGAGCGAACACGAACGAAACAGAATTGAAACTGAATTCGGCACACCTAATTCACGTCCCGCGCCGTTATCCATTACACATTATCAGCAACGCCAAAATTAGTGATACCAACATACTAATAGAGGCGAAACTAGTAGAACTATAGAAAAAATGTCTACTCTTATGAAATCATTAAGTTTACTTCGACATTGGGTTAACGTTTGACTATTACTACTGAATAATAATATCGATGCTCATTGGGCCCTCAATTCAAAAGATAGATATTAAATAACTCGATAAGGGTAGGCTTGTCATCAAATAAACTAAAGTATTCTAACGACTTGACAGGAAAAGATTTATTTGGTGACAGAGTATAAATTTTACAGGCTAGTTGAAGTCTCGAGTAATTAGGCTTTACGTTAACTAATTATTCGAAATGTCTGATTATTCGAAATGTCTTTTGATTAACTTGGAAAAGTTGAGAGTTGCAACTCATATCCGATGAGGATATTGGATTTTGCGGGATTTTAAGACGATTCCTCTCAAATATTTCTCTTGAATTTTATATAAGTTTAAAGACCCTTAATATCTATATGAAACCGAAATATATTAACCATTTTGAAAGTTCAATTAACACTGAAAGCAGTCGACGGTATATAATTAGATTTGGTTAGAGCGTGATAATGCTAAACTATCTCTAAGGATTATTTCTAATAATCGTGTTAAATAAAAGCAGTATATCTACCATTTACATCGTTCTGACTGTTGTCAAAATCCTTATTGCAATATTCACGACCTATCGGCCAATGTACGCTCAGACATTCATCTGGGGATATAGCGGGTGTAACAGCGAAATTGTCCACATCGTGTAACAGCAAAATTGTCCAATTGTTAGATTAAGATTTGAACCATTGTACCTTAAAAATGATTAAAGGTATCTTACTGTAATTCTCCAAGGTTTTTATAACACTATTGGACTCTACGTTGAACAATATTTAGCTCTAAGTTGAATTGATTATCTCTCTTGCTGTTGTGACCTCCTGATCCAGTTTTCATTTCTACTGTTGACTCTTTTTAAGCATTATTCACCTTTCTCTTCATGATTCATTAATGGACTTTGAAGATGGGCACCAGAGTATGACTGCCCGTACCATTACTAAAGGGCAGAATGATGTTTTCATTTCACCATTGCTCAGTGGGACTGACACAAAACGATTTTAACCTGTTCTCTTTCTAGCTGACTATCCCAAAGGGTTTTTCAGTGATGCTTACAACAAATGGTATCAAGAGGGCTAAGCATCTTATCTGAAAAACTTGTAAAATGAAACCCAATTAGTTTCGTGGTTGTTTAGATATTAAACCTTTTGTGGATGGTCAATTATTGCATTCTGTTACACGATTTGGACAATTTTCTGTTACACTCGGTACGTTGGACACATGACCCAGTTCATAAAAGCGTTAGTCGAGTAATCAAAAGAGTGACTTTACCCAAATTTGTGCATTCAATATCCGGTCACAGAAGAGGGAACAAAAGCTTGAAGGGTTCAGTGACTAAAGCGAATTATCTGAAACTTAGATATCCAAAAAAGGCATGTCACGTGGAATTAGAACAGTCTACCTCTGTGGACTAATGATATAATCAAATATAACTTTCCATATTACCAAAAAGAAATATTTTGGGAGAAAATCTACATCAATAAAAGAAACAGTGATAACAGTTAATCTGTTTTTAAGAAAATATTTAACAAATTTCAAACGACTGTAATACTAGATTTCCGGACAACAAATGCCGAAAGGAAATGGCTATCGTCATCATCATCATCATCCTCATCATCATCATCATCATCATCAATTCATTGACTGCTTCAATTATTGGGAGGGGGTGACCTAAAAGAAACTGACAACCTCCTCCAGGATGATCTGATGTTGGTGGTTGTCGGGAGTTCCGGCCTTGTCATTTCCGTCCACTCTTTGATGTTGTCTGTCCAGATTTGGCTTGGAGTCCTTGCTTGTTTCCGCTTTCACCGGGACATTGCATGATGGTCTTGCAGAAGATATGCCGTGTGACGTGGCCAAACCATGATACCATCCGACGATTAATGGTTGCGAGAAAAGATTCCTGTCGGTCCAGGAGACTTTTGACTTTACTCCATAAATAGTCATTGGTTTTGTGCTCACAATAGGAGTCTGGAGAGAAGAAGAAAGATCAGTATGGAGCGGAATTCATTGTCAGGAAAGAGATAGCAGGAAGTGTCATTATCTGTACTCCTATCTCCAGCAGAATCACCTCCATCTGTGCATCATCCAAACTGCATGACAAGACCGTCATCCATATTTATGATCCAACTTCAGACCACGATGATGAGGATGTCGGAAGGTTTTATGAATTTATAGAATCCATCATATCGTAAGTTCGCGGGAAAGACATAATTATTGCACACAGTATGCCAAATTAGGCCCAGATGATTACGAGAACAGAACAGGAACAGTTGAGTGATTTAGCATCGGGGTGACCAATGACAGGGGCCTTGGTCTGCTTGAGTTTGCGATAAGCCACCGCCTCAACTTCGCCAACACTCTACACTCCATAAGCTGTCTCAAACTACGACGATTTTACCCGAACTTTAACTTAAACCATTTCCACACGTACATGGGACCAGCAGTTAAGAAAATTCCAGTCCACTCGCCGTTTCCCCTTTGAGAAACGTCAGGTGCTAAGAAATAAAGCGTATCCCTCCACTGAGAAAGAGGAACTACCTGAGAGTACAGTACCCTGAGACCGCGCTTAACCATATGCCTCAAAGAAGAAAGACCGAGAAATGATTATATAAGAACATAATAAAGACAGTTGGGTGTTGCTTGACAAGATCATCTTAGATGTATTCTTTACCTGGTTTAATTAGGGTTAATAAGTTCCACTTACTTGCCACTAAAGATAAGCTGGCAAGCTTGGCTTTAATATAAAACAACTGGTTAAATTTTACCAAAGACAGAATTTACTTACAGAGGTACCGATAATTACATATGTTTCGATCTGGTACAAACAGGTACGATTATGCATAACTGAAAATTAAAAAAATAATTTACTATTACTCAGAATAATTTACTCATTACTCTTTTATGCAAATTCAGACAAAACAGAGTTCATGTGCTTTAATCAACAAAACTCGACCATTCCCTTGTCAGTTATGTCATCAAAAATGTTCGAGCGGTTCATCTGTCTTAATAAAGTAATGTGCAAAATAAGCGATGTGGACATGCCCATACAATGCATGTCTTATGATAGCGCCGCATGGAAACGACTGCAAAAGAAGTGAGATGGCATCTATCTATGTGTTTGTAGTGATGTCAGCTAAGTGAAGTGGACCTCTCAAGAACCATGTCAAAACTGCGGCAAAATAAAACCCTTTTTTTAAATTTATTAACTCTTAGTAAACCAAATAAATTACAGTAGTTTAAGAAAATTTATTAGTATTGTCATGGTAAACCAACATGATTTCTTATGATTAACAAACTATTTAACAGTATCTGTCTATATTTCTGAGATGAGGTGTTATGTACACTATTTACGTTACTCGAACTATTGACCTAATTTATTTAACATGTTTAAAATGCTCCCCTTCATGAGGAATACAACGCTGAACCAGTTCAGCAACACTTCTACAAAGCATTTGACACTATTCTACATTCGTTTCGGAAAATCTATCAGAAATTGATCTTTTTCATTCAGGATTTGTTTTCGGTTTTAGTCTGTAAACAAGCTCTTTCACCACACCACATAAGAAAATATCTGGTTCTGTTAGGTCTTGCAATTATGATGACAAAAATCAATTACCCACCGTCGTCCTATCCACCGCAGGTTGAAAAAATGGGCGTTATTTTTGCCTCACCATAATATGGTAAAATAAGGTAAATAAGGGATTTACTTAAGATATATAACATATTTAATCTTATTACTTTCCACAGTAAAATCGGGTTTTAATAGGTTTCAGTCTGTAACCCATTAACGAGAGGAGATATTAATCGTTTAAGGTATAAGTTCTACACATTTTGCTCAGCACAAAAAATAGAGTGATATGCAGAATTTTTCTTGTTCTGTCGAGAACACAATCATCGAAAAATATTCAGCAGTTTTATCAAAGGAATTGATAACGGCGCGAAAAAACACATATTTTACAATATATAAAGCAAATATCTCCCTTGACTTCATGGTCTTTATCCTATACTTGCCCAGAATCACGAAGATATATATTTCTTTTTAATCGTTTCACCTCAAGCAAAGCCACAAATACGAAAGGGGTCACTGCGTGTGAAAGAATACAACAAAAACGTTACATTATTAAGGACGGAGAAAAATAAAAGAAATGAAAGTAAAAAGATAGTATATAACGATTGACGTTGCATTTCACTTTTTGATGATCAAACTTGACTGGAACACAGGAAGACGGAAGAGAGTTCCACAGTGCGATAGAAGAAACTTTTAGCATAGAACTTACGGTGACATCAAGCCATTTCGACTCTAAAATGATTAGATATTGTCGCCAATTTAGCACTGCATTTAAATTTATAGACTCTAGGTACCACAGAGGAGAGTTCATCCGAAAATTTACCATGAAAGTATTTATAGAAAAAGGCACAGGGAAGCTACATGACGGCGGTGAGAAAGTGGCTTGAGAAGAGATGCCAGATCTGGACCAACGACGATTCAGATTCTTCTTTGGATTTTATCAAGGATCGGTAAATATATAGCAGGAGTACCAAACCATATGTGGCAGCAATATTCTCTTGGTAACCTAGGGAAGATTACCGAACAAAATAAAGGTTGGTACTTACGACGCGAACAACACATAAGATTTCCCGTGACGAGACTCTGCCCTTCGACATAGCCTCGTCTGGGGATCCTCTCTGCACGGAGGCAGAGCGTTTGACAAGCACAGCTGGAGACGAATCTCCGACTGCAGGATATCTACTAACCGCCCCACGCGGTCAGATGTGACACAAGGCCGAATTTAATATGGGGTATCCATGCCCGTAGGCTCAGTCAAAATTTCCCCGTAGACCCCGAAATAAAACGCGGTCGGGTAGCTGTTTCTCCGAGCGAGATTGTGCCCTTCAACATAGCCTTGTTTGGGGATCCTCTCTGCTTGGAGACTGAGAGTTTGACCAGCACAGCTGGAGACGAAATCCGACTGAAGATCAACATAAGGTATTTACTACTGTATTTATGGGAATGGGGACATGCCCATTACCGACAGTAGGTATGCTACAGCATATTCTAAGCATAGACGGATTGCAGACTTGTAATTATGTATGCATGTGAAACTTGTAAATATGTAAGATGGATTCAGGCGAGATAGTATTTTACAACAATTGAGAGCCACAATGAGTATAGATGTAATTATGATGAATAACAGACTGATAGAATAATAGAATGATAGAATATGTAGCCATAGATTTTTGCCATGGACCTACAGCAGCGAAATAAAATGTAGATATAAACAACGCCGTTATATATTAAGCAGTTTTTTTTTCTTTTCTCCAAGCATGAAATAACGAAATATTTTGTGACTCGCTTAACGAAGAAAGCTGGGGTAAAGCTACGTCTACTTTCATTCTGTGGCGTTAATCGGTATCAGTTGATAGATCTTTTGATGCGAACACACTAATCTCTACTCCCAGCTTGCGTTTTTTTTTAATTGTTTTTTTTGGGGGTTTTTTTCCTCATTCGTGTTTTAGCCTCTGATATGTCAAGATAAGAATTAATCTCATGTCCTGGATTTTGCTCGTTATAGTTTATTCAGCATTCATATCCCAAGATGCGTCAAAATACTGTAAGCACGGAATTTTAACTATCAGTTTCAACAGTCGACTGAAATGTGTCGCTGAAATCCGAAGGCGCGTTGAAATAACGAAAGATGTCTTCCAAAAGATAAGTAAAGTATTAAGAAACAGGAAAATTTCAACAACGAGTGCTGCACTGCTATTTAATATCACTCTTCCTACATGACAGTGAACGCAGGACAATTTTCTCACAGGTGTAAAGGACACTTAAGACGTTGTTCTACAGAAGGATGCTGAGAATACCATGAACAGAACATGGGAACAACAAGAAAGTTTCACGGAAAGTGGAAACGAAAATTACATTGATACTTAGAATCAGAAAAGACAGTACAAATTTCTGAAACGCATAATGAGAGGAAAGAGAGCTGGGAGAATTTAACACTCACAGGACAAGATGAGGGAAAACAGATAATAACCTATATAATGAGCTGGTTTGAATGGGCAGCAGAATAGGTACTTGGAGGAATAGTAAGTTTCCAAACATTATTAAACTCTACGTAGTTTAGGAAGTTGCCGACGTTTTCAAGTGACACGGAACATAAAAGAAGAGTTCATGCCATTGATAATTAAGAAGTGAGTTGTGTGAATGACTTTTCACCTTGTGTGCGACAGGAAGGTGGGACCTAAAAACAATATGACCAAAATGCTTAACATAAATAATTAATTGAAGCGAGGCAAAACGGATTAATTTCCTTCGGACAACGAGATTAGCGGAGCAGACAAAGAGGGCGTAGCTAAAATAATGGCGAATATAATTAAATACTCATTATTAATTAAGAAATAATTTCGGAAAGAAGGAAATAAATTGTGAAAACAAGAATAAGTATTGTCTAGACGCACTTAATAGAGTTAATAGCAAAAACAGTCATTTTTTGTTGTTCATATATATATATATATATATATATATATATATATATATATATATATATATATATATATAATTATTTATTTAAAAATATGATTTCTCCGCTACATAAGTTCTCATGTTTCAAAAACAAGAGCTGAAAACTTCAATATAATTATTGGAATTAAATTACCAAACTCTGTTTCATCTTCAAGCGAAAGTTTTGGAATCCAGTATTATATTTAGGCTTTACTTTTGTATCGAGCACTGTTTTTCAAAAATAAAATCAAAAATACTAAAGAACTTCGGATTATTTAGCTAACGAGTTCTTTCCTATTTTCTGTATATTTTCACACACACACACACACACACATATATATATATATTAATGCATGTTTCATTAAATAATATAGACAAGTTTTGTCTATTTACTTTAAGTAAGTTCATTTGATATTGTCTGATAAGCTTAATCACATTATCATTGAAAGACGATATATATATATATATATAAATACTAAAACTATGATCTTGTATGTATTAGGTATATGTGTTCATAAGATATAACTTAAACGATAGACAAATTAGGTACATATTGTTTTGAACCAATGACAAGTGTAGTGCCATTGTTCATTACACTTAGGCAGAGAGTTCTTGCGCTAGCGCCGTTTTTCTGTTCATACGGTATTTTTTATAGGTATTTTAGTATTTGTTTTCAATACACATTCTTATATCAATCCACAGAAATAAACAAACACTTACATATTATATTATATTATGTGTGTGAAAAAATAATAAACATACATTATACATTATATCAATATTATTAAATAATTTTGAATATACATAATACGTATCTATACAATTCACTACACGACGATAAAACCTTTTTTGTAAACAAATATCTCGGATATTTGGCAAGTACTTTATAGGTGAAGACGCTATGTGGGTGTGTCATTGTAAAATGCTCTGTATGACTAGAAAATTATGTCATTGACTTGATGGTAAATAAATAAATAGCTAAACACTGGTTTACCTACATTATATATATTGAAAAAAAAACGTGAGAAAAAACAAGAATTACTGCGTTTGATATAAGTAATATTACTGTATATAATGTCAGTAATAATAATTATTACGATAATTTGTATTGCAAATACAAATTAAAATATATGTAATAATAAAATAGATATAATCATTTTTTATCTTGAACTGATTTTAAATGGAACCCATACACACATATATATGTTATGTTTGGTTAAATAATAGAACGTATTATGATGTCTATTTATTTTACTTTTAATCCTTTCAACTCCACGAATTAATTTTTGGTGGCTGTAGAATATTGATTAAGACAATTTTCAAAATTTTCTTTCAAATCATTTTTATTTTCCTAAGTACTTTCAATCTCATCTGAGACCATCTTCAGGGATTGCATATCTATGGATGCGATATGCGTTAACAGTAAATTTGTTTTTACTTCTATACAAGGGAGGTAACTTATGTGTTTCTTTAATAATTCCCGTTATATTTTAAAAGATTTTTTATTTCTAGTATTTTTAATTAAGTATTTTTCTATAACACTTTGCTGCTAAAAATATTTAAGAAATTAGTTGCTATACTCTTGGTATAATTTACTTATTTTTGGATGCAATTTTCTTATATGAAGGGATTCCAACATTTTAAGTTTTCGCTTATTATAATCTTGATGGAGCACTGGCGTATTTTTAATTAATATTTCAACTGTGAATGTGAACATGAGTGTTACTTTAAATGTTCAGTGACTGAACTATGATCGTTCAAGTGAAACGTAAGTCTTCTTGTCTTCTCGGAATGTAAACATAAAAAATGAACATAATACGCCCTCAAATAAATCTAAACTACTATACCGTAATCAAATGGATTCTAACTATAAGCAAGAGGGAAAAAATCTAAAAAGACTAATAGACACTAATATATCTCCCTCTGATCCAAGTAAAAAATAGAATTAGCTATATACTATACTAAAGATAATGCAACCAACTTACGCTGTCTATATATATATATATATATATATATATATATATATATATATATATATATGGAGAGAGAGAGAGAAATTAAAGTTAATCGATCCGTTGGTATACAATCCAGATGGATCCTAGTAATGTTAATTATTAAAACTAATCCACAGAGAGCTCGATGTATTTATTATACCAGAACATATGTATTTTTTACGAAAGCTTTTTTACTTAAAAGTTACGATAGCCGCGTACAGAACATATTGAAATAGACTATGCTATATATTGAAGTAATTTTTGTTTTTTTGCTGAATATATATATATATATATATATATATATATATATATATATTGCGTCTACCACGAAACAGATTGTTGCCTCTAACTGTTGACTTCAATGTTCACTTTTATATTTACACACGCTCTATTGCTTATATTGAGCACTTTATCCCATAAATATAACCTCCTGATCAGAGGCCTTGCTCTTGGGCGTAGTTTATCATCTTTCCCAAGACGCGGATGTAGTTTATCGTCATACCTAGGACGGTGCACTAGCTGACAACTACCATGAAAGATGGATAGGTAGGAGAGGACAGGTTCCATGACTTGCATGTTCTCCCGACCTCAATCCTTTGGATTTTGATCTCTGGGGCCATCTAAAACAGTTAGTTTATACAAGAGACATTAATAATGCAGAACGGCTTTATCAACGTGCCATTAGGGCCTGCGAAACCATACAACACTGTGTGGGAGTATTTGAAAGGGTCCACCAGTCAATAAACCGACGGGTGCAGGCGTGTGTAGAAGCAAGCGGAGGACATTTTTTAACATTTGTGATGAGTTGATATGTTGAGGTACAACGATGGATTTGGGGCATTTTACCTTGTTTTAGTGTCAGGAACCTGCCCCCCCCCCCATTTTGGAAATGTATTTTTGGATTGAATTTTTGATTGTGCATTTAACAGCGTCTACCGTTAAGTTTGCAGACATATGTTTATATGGACTTTTGTCGTTGTTTTGGTGTGAGGGACCCACCCCCAAATTTTGTAAAAGTATTTTTGTTATACACTTTATATAGTTGTAGAATACTTTTAATTCGAAGGCAATCTATATTTCTAGAAATGTAATGCATTAAAATTTTATTAAAATCAGAAAACGAGCAGATAAATCGACTCGACGCGATAGGCAATTATCATTGTCTCGTTATTTCATATATATATATATATATATATATATATATATATATATATATATATATATATATATATACATATATATATATATGATAGCATCGAATGAGTGCCGATGGTATAATAACAGATATAAAATTTATGCATAATGTTTGGTATAAATCTCAGTTTTTGTACGTGGCTATCGTCAAGCGCGTATTGCAGACTTACCGTCGTAAAATTTAAATATTTATAAAATACTGTTAACATTGTGGAGCAGTTCATTTATTTCTGAGGTAATATATATATATATATACACACACACATACATATATATATATATATATATATATATATATATATATATATATATATATATATATATATATATATATATATATATTATCAAATAAATGGATTTTGCTACTATTGCAAGCAAGGTGGTGTTGCTGACTCCATCATGTCATTTTTGGAATGCTAGAATTCAAATCAATTCAAATATATACCCATTGGTATAAGGGACCTCATATGTAAAATGTTTACCAAAAAATAAACTGTACTGAAAAGAATGTAGAGATTATACGTATTATTATTAAATATGTAATCGATTCTAGCAAATACCTACAGTGTATACTAAATAATATTCTGGTATTATATTTATGGTATAATGGTTTTATATTGCCTGTTTGTAAAGTGACGATCGATATATGTACGAATATGTACACAAAAGTCTCAAAGTAGTCGGCTGAATTTCACACAACTTATATATCGGATTAAAAATAACTCCATTAATTATTTTATATATATATATATATATATATATATATATATATATATATATATATATATATATATATATATATATATATATATATATATATATATATATATATATATATATATATATATATATATATATATATATATATATATATATATATATATATATATATATATATATATATATATATATATATATATATATATATATATATATATATATATATATATATATATATATTACTCCAGTGTGTATTATATCAGTCGGAGTACGCATTCCATTATGTACACCAGATCAAATGGGGCTTCAAGTTCGATCCCAGCCAGGGAACACATTTACTTAACGAGGATTTCTTGAATGCTCACAGCAATAGACTTAATACACATAGTTTAATGAAAATGGTGCGTCTAATTCAAATACGAAGTGTCCATAATAACGTTTAAAGTAATAATATGTCTGTGTGTGCGCACGCGCGTAGAGAGAGAGAGAGACCCCAAAAAGATATTATTTAACTTCGTCATCTGCCTGAATGTTTATAAACATGCATTCAATTTCATTTAATATTTAATTTCGACTATTAATCTTGTTTGCAATTCAATAGACACTACAATTATTATCATTTAAAGAGTGAGTCAATTTTTGTGTACACCTTGTATGTATATAAATACAGATATATATATATATATATATATATATATATATATATATATATATATATATATATATACACGTACATTTGTGTGTGCGGGAGAGTGTGTGTGTGTGTCTGTCTGTCTCTCTGTGTCTCTGTGTGTGTGTGTCTGTGTGTGTGTGATAATATATAAAAGGTATGCTATATTTATGGACAAAGTGCTCAATATCAGACATAGACAATATGTAACTATAAAAATAAACACTGAGGTCAACACTAAGTGTCGATAGTTTATATATATATATATATATATATATATATATATATATATATATATATATATATATATCGGCTATACTTTTAGTCATTAACAAGGATGGTTTTATTTTTATTTTCAGTTGAATGTATGGATTTTTATGTATGTATTTAAAGATTTGTTCTATATACCAAGCTCGGTCAGAATATTGATATTGGCTAAAAGTATAGCCGAAAGTGATTTGACATACGGAACATCCGGACATTTTATACATAATTTATGTCCAGAAAAGAAAAAATATAAGAAAATTAATTAAAATTAAATAGTTCCTTGTCACTAGTTTTTAACGAAACTTGTATAAAAGAGGGATTGTTGCCCAAATACACAATTATATATAATATGTGCATACGAGTGTGTGCATGTATTATAATACCTCCATAATGTGTTGAGATTTCGATTATGTCTTGTCTTATAACCGAAGAACGATCCAAAATCATTCGACATGAACAAACATTGAGAAAACTAAAACCTGATATCATAAAAATCGATTACTTGATCAATCAAACCATTTTTTGTGCGGGGGTGTGCTGGGTGGAAGTCGATTCTTTATAGTGTCAATATTAATAAAAATGCGAGTCCAACATTTTTTAAAGTGTAGGAAAAAATATCAGAAGTATGTAATTTGATTGCATTTCGAAGAAATTCACATAAGAAAAAGAACATCGAAAGAAATCAAGATTAAGCGGCAAAGTGCCAGAAAGTTTTGAATACTTTTTTATTTATTGTAGAACTGAAAAGCGTGCAGCCCGAGCACAAATGATCCAACAACCAATCGTTTGACTTTCTCTTAATTCGAACAAATGTCAATCTAAACTTTTAATTCTAGTTTGCTATTTCTATCGGACAATTCCGGACAGTTAAAAGTTACATTGTATTAGTATAGTAGTTAGTCTCTATTCTAATCCGAATAAAGTTCCTATAATAGTTTGCCTTTATTTTAATTCGAATAAATTTCCTATAATAGTTTGCCTTTATTTTAATTCGAATATATTTCCAGTAATAGTTTGTCTCTATTCTAATCCGAACCAATTTCCTATAATAGTTTGCCTTTATTTTAATTCGAATAAATTCCCAGTAATAGTTTGTCTCTATTCTAATCCGAATCAATTTCCTATAATAGTTTGCCTTTATTTTAATTCGAATAAATTTCCAGTAATAGTTTGTCTCTATTCTAATCCGAACAAATTTCCTATAATAGTTTGCCTTTATTTTAATTCAAATAAATTTCCAGTAGTAGTTTGTCTCTATTCTAATCCGAATCAATTTCCTTCAAATAGTCTAGTCACACTTCCGATTTGTCTATGTATAAATTCCCAGTGAAAGTGTAAATTCTGCAGACGAATCTCCAGTCATCCAGACTTTGTTTTAATATGAGCAATTTTTTATTTAAAAGTACTAATGTACTATTTCGCTAAATTCACAATATTTTAAGACATCCAATTACCAGTAATCCGGCATTCGTTAGTTAGAACTTCATAAAGCACCATTAAATCCACCTGAACAGAGATATGAACGATATTTAGGCGGATGGTCACAAAAGCTAGTGTTGATTGACTAACTGATTTGTGTTTTTATGGTTTATCAACGCCTTGTTTGTTATTTAAAACCGAAATATTGCAGATTGTAGGAGGTCCCTTACAGTATCTTCTTCTTCTTTATGTGCCGTGTCCCCTCAGGACGTAGGCGATCATGACACTCCACAATTTCCCGTCTCTTGTAGCTCTAAATAAACTCTCTTTCCTTTATTTCTCAAACCTGTTCTTCCATCGATTTTCTCAAGCTAAGTTAAGCATGTTATGCGCTGTTTCCCTCTGTCCTACTTTCCATCAGTCTGTCCTGTGAGTAACAGATTTTCCAAGCCCTCCTTCCTCCTTATGTCTCCTAGAACTTTCAACTGCCTTTGTCTAATGTTAAATATAAGTTTTCTTTTTGTTTCCATTTTCTCGAAAACCCCGTTGTTGCTCACATATTCGGTTCGTGGTATCCCTAGCATCTTTCTGCAGAACCACATATCTGTTGCTTCAAGTCTATTCTTCATCCTTGAGAAAATTTTCCACTATTTACAAATATCCCGTAACAGTTCAGTATTCTTTTTCTTTGTTTCCTACGATGTTTTTCTGTCTCTTAATACTCTGCTTAGCTTTTGGAATGCATCTTTTTTAAAGTTATGTGCTTGATTGATTTTGGTATCTGATTTGTAATTTGCATTTTGGCATCATCTGTTTTTGCTAATAACCATGCTGTCTTTTTGTCGTTTATTTTTATTCCTTTCTTCGCGCTTTTCTTCACTGCCTTCTGTAGGAGGTTTTTTAGTTTTCTTTTCATATCTGCTATCGACACAGTGTCATCTGCATATCTTATGTTGTAAAGAGTGTGACCGTCAATACAGAATCCTGGTAGGACATCTAATTCTTTCAGAATTGTCTCACTGTATAGGCTGAATGAGCCCGGATGGAGCCTAAAAACACCCAAGAGTGGTCTGCCAGAAGAGTTTACTAATCATCACACTTCAACAAGCGTATTAGTTAGAACAGCCAGCAGTAGCGTGCAATGTGTCGGATGTAGTGGGTGCAGCGGCCCCGGGAGAGAAATAAAAATTTAGTTTATATTTAATTTCAATAAAATATTTATTTCATGTTTCATCTGTTTTTACATATTTAAAATGTCTTCCTTTCTCACATTGCTTAGTAACAGGCCCTATATGCCACCACTATTTGTGTTTTAGGGGCATACAATCAAGGAGTTGGCAATAGACATCAGCAAACCACTTCACGTCACTGACGGCGAGGAAGCCAACGAGGATCGAACGTATTACACTAGATTGCAGACCTAGATCACTAAGTATTGTGCGATCATGTGAACAACAACGCAGTCGCTTATTTTTGTTTGAATATTTGTTTGTTTTCATGCGCTGATTTAATTTTTCAAGTCTGAAGGGTTTCGTAAAAAATAATTTGAATAATCTTGTTTTTGAATCGTTAAATAAAGAAATATTTTAAAAGCTAGGATTTAAATATTGCTGGCATCAAAATGCGGAATATCTGAAATCGCATATTAAGAAAAGCCGTAACACCGATATTCTTTTATCTCTTTATTCCTTTATTCGCTTTTTCAAAATAAAAACCAAACAGTTCTTGTTTGCAAGCATCTTGACAAATCCCATGTTTTGCAAAAATTCCACGAGAAAAAAATCGAGACGAAAACGAGTGCGTCTCCAATGTCAGGTCTTTTGTTCTGTTGGAATAACAACAGTTGATTTGTTTGTTATCAACAATTTTGGGCTGCTCACATTATGATCGACTATATTTTCTGCTATTATCAACCTCGTTCTCCGTTAATATCCACCGTAATATGTTATAATCAACTAACCTCGTTTTCCGTTATGATCCCCGTTGTTTTCCGTTAGGATTCGCTGTATTTTTCCTTATGATTCACTGTATTTTCCGTAATAATCTACCTCATTTTCCCTTAGAATCGACTTCATTTTCCTCATGATCTACTGTATATTCCGTAATAATCTACTGTATTTTTTCTTATTATCTACCGTACTTTTGTTATATTCTATCATATATTCCGTTATGACCTACTGTATTTGCTTTTATTTTCGATCTTCCTTTATCGTCTACCGCAGGGGTTTTCAAACGTTTTGACTTGCGAACCCCTTTATATTTCAGGCTTTACCTTAGGGACCCCCTTATAAACGCTTATGAAATTTATACATAAATATTTGCTGAATATAACATATAATTTTGAATTAATGCAATAAAAGCTGGTTTAAAGCTTACTTTAGACATAAGTGTTCAAATAAATTAATGCTGCATGTTGCTGCAAAATGTAACAAAATTAAATTTTGTTATATTAAAATATTAATTTTACATGTAAATGAAAACGGTAATGGTATTTAACAAATAGTTTTATTGTCAATTACACACAGGGTTTTTTAATACACACTTAGTGAGAAGGATGTGCTTGCTTGGCTTTGCACAAACTGTCGATTCTTGGCGATATTACTGATAAACATACACGTAAGTCACTTACTGGAGCAAACCTGGATCTGTATTTCTTTTTCAGATTGGTTAGTGCCGAAAATCCTGCTTCGCATAAATATGTTGTTGCAAACGGTCACAAAATCTTAACTGCCTTTCGAGATAACAATGGATACTCGGAGGCTACAGTGAGCCAGAATTTCGATAGTTATTGCTGCATAAAACTGATTTTTAAAGTTCTGTCGCATGAAATTTTTGCTGTCCATGGACCCATTATCTTGTCATTGCGGACTACCTGTGGTCTGCGGACCACAGTTTGAAAACCCCTGGTCTACCATATTTTTATTTATATTCTGCTGTATTTTAGACACAATATCTTCTGATATGACCTACTATATTTTCCATTATGATATAATCTATTTTCCGTAATGATCTAACATATATTCTGATTCATTACTTTCGCCTTTGTCCAAAATACACCTTTATATTTCATTGTTTGTTTTTTAAATGAAAGCAAAACTAATATTACTGTGCAAGTCCATCGTTTCTTAGTATTCATGACATTTGTAATATAAGATGCTGAAGTTAAACTTTTGAAATTATCAGAAAATTCATAATAATTTCAAGGTTTGTGTGACTTACATAGCGCATTTTTTTCGAAGATTTTTTTTTCTGGTTTGTTTACATGGTCGATATTTTGTACATCTGGAGAAAGCCGTATAATCAACTGGCTGAGACGTTGTAACATACGGCTTTTACGAAAGAAGACAATCAGAATTAAAGTAAAAATAACGTCTCTTTTTCAACCAACTTAAAAATAGAGAGTTCGTTATTTAAAAAAAAAAAGGAAATCAACAGTTGCTTTTGGAAAACTTCAAAGAGTTCAAAATAATTTTTTATTACTAATTTTAGGAAATAATTTTTTAAATTTCATTAATTATTTTTTTTATTATATTATTATTTTAATTACTATTAATTTTTTATTAGTAATTTCAACCCCCCAAAAAATGAAATCAACAGTCCCAGCAAATCATAATATCCTGAGTCTTTTTCTTTGAAAAATATGTTTTCTTTCGTGTGAAGGAAATTCTATTCAACTGACAAGCATTAGCCACTTACTAGAACATAACTGTAAACCCTCCAATTTTCAAACCACTGAACTCTTCACAAATTCACGACACAAAGAGAAATAATTGCTTTAATGGTTTATAAATATAAATATTCTTAATTATAATTTAATTATATTAATTATGAATCTTAATTTTATAGATTTTTTTAAGTATTGGGATGAAAATTCGTTTTTTTTCATCGAATTTACCGCAAACAAGGCAGTATAGTCACTAAAACACAAGGGATTACTGAGAGCGAAAGAACAATAGAAGTGTAACCAGAAAGACAGTAGATAAAGATTGACACTGCATTTAAAATTTTTGAAGGTCAAAGTTAACTGGAAAGAGAGTTCCACAAGCAAGAAGTATAAGCTAACATATCTGTTAGCATAAGACATATGGTTACATCTATCCATCTATGCTGTAAATTGATGTGACCTTGTTCCCAATCTAGTACTGAGCTAAAATTCATTAATTAAATTAAGTCTAGATACCATAACGGAACGCTTAACGAAACAATTATCATGGGAGTATTTCTAGAAAAGGCACGAGGAAGCAACTTTACGGCAGTGAGAAAGTGACAGAAGCCGATATGACAGGTGAAGACCAATAATATTGCTGAATATTGGACGTCATCAAGAATCTCTTGAAGCAAGGGATCATATGGGGTAGAAATATTCTAAGCATGGACGAATGGTAGACTTATAAATAAGTAAGATAGATTCTGGAGAGAAAAATTGTCTCGCACGACACAGTCAACCAATCAGCTTTTGTAGTTTTCTTTCCGTTTTGCTTTAGTTTTATATACTTGTTTCCATTCTTGGATGGATGTTACGGACAGTGAAAGAAAAATACTATAAATAAATCACACAGTTCCTTTTTTACATCGCTCTCCACAACTTCCAATCTATTGCTGCCTTGGAGTTCGGGTAGGTGTCTCTCTTTCTCTCAATATGCCATGTGAGTGTTAAGTTTTCCAAACCCACTTTCCTCTTATTCATCCAAGACATTTCAGCTGACTCCTTCTTATTCTGAGTATAATTCTTTTTTTACAATTTTCTTTTAGACTTATTCTTTGCCTGCTCGCTCGATCCGTGAAATTGTCAATATCCTAACACCTTTCTGCTGCATCCAGTTTTCTCTTAACCTGTAAGGTGATTGTCTAGCATTTACTGCCATATCAGTCCAACACTTTTTTTCTTTCTTTCTAACGAAATTTATCTGTTTCTTAGTACTTTGTATCGGGAAAGGAAAACTCGACCCCGCCGACTAAGAGCCGGGACAACTCCGAAATGAAAACTGAGACAAAATATTCACTAATTTTGCAAGTCCAGGGTTAATCGTTATCTTCCACATACATACGCACAAGTTGCGCCTCTTACTAAGTAGAACTCTATCTTGAGTGGTCTTCGAGCCTTGCACTGGGTGAACATCATCGTAAAAAAAAAAGAATTTATATTTCCAAGAGTCACAATTCCCTGCATCGATTTTTTCGTGTTCTGACGAGCAACATTTATTAATTCCATTAGTTCAGACCTTTACAGCTAAGACCAGTCATGCCATGTACACAGGGATGAATAATGCTTTCATATTACATTTGTCAGGAGGAGGTTAATTCAGATAGCTTCTACCCAAGGGTCGCTGCTTTGTACAACAGAATTCCGAGGTGATGTTTCTGCTACACTCAAATCTATGTTCAACAATTATCTATCATACATATTCTTATAAACAACAATTCTTACGTCCATAAAACAAACTCGTTCCGTAGCCTTCAATCTCGAGTGGCTGTTATTGGTTTTAACAATAGCGTTAAGAGATTACTTAAAATATTAAGTAAAGATACGTTAATTTTCTTTTAAATCATTTTTGTATGTTTGTGTCTAGCTTAAAACTCCAAAACTCCAATATTCAGACCCTTAAAAGCATATATATTCTCATTCGGTATACGACCATATCGCGTTGAAACACCGCATTTCTAAATATCACTGAGTTAAGCAACGTCAAATCTAGTCAGTACTCAGATGTGTAACTGTTTGGGAATACTAGGTGCTGTAAACTTAGGTGTGCATGTGTTGTAGTGGATAACGGCTCGGAATTGGAAATCGGAGAGCCGGGTTCCAATTCCAGTCGGATTCGTTATATACACTTACGCGCAAATACCCCTGGGGAAAGGTGTGAATCCACCACTCGCCCCCCACCACCACCACCACACACAGCTACGAGATAATTAGTAGAACTGGTATCAGTAAAAATCATTGTTATCTCGCAAAAGAAGTTCTTGCAATCCAAAAATGTTTCCTGGCTTTGAGACGCCTTCAGAAAGTTGATGGGCCGTTAAAAAATCAATATTTTCATTCCCCATGATCCAAAAAAGGTATAAATAAACAATTTATTTCTGTGCTCTTCATATTAGCGAATTATTTGTAAATTAAATATAGTCTGTTTTGTTTTCATTTTAATTCAATAATTTTACATTTTTCTTAAGATTATTCCAATAAATAAAAAGTGAGAATTCTTTTCGTAAATAAAGGAAGCCTATTGTCTTTCCCGGATAAATGTTTTTAATTTCAAACAAATAAACCTTTTCTTAAATAAAATGATTGTATTCTTTTAAGCTTTGAATTTTCTATTAATTTTTACCGCTGTTTATTCAAAACAAATAACTGAACGTCATTGTGTTTATGTATTGCGTTGACAAAAGTACACAGGTGTAGGCTTTATTCAACTGAGAATACAAGGTTTGCGTATAGTGTCCTTTTAAAGTCGCAGTAAACAGAAATAGCTCTCTCAAACAGGAGAGTAAACAAGGGAAGACCACTTTTGATTATTCAAAATATGTATATAAATATATAGCAACTTGTTTAATAATCTTTACTAAAATTTGGGCTTTTTTATATTAGTGTTTTATATCAAATAAATTAAATTATTATTATTCATTATTGTGAAGTGGTCATGCAAGTGGCAGAACTGTCAACCAAAAGAATTGACAAATTTTGTAATAAACAATAACACAAAAATGAAGAAAAGAACACTGCAAAAAATAATATACAGCAAGCCAACAATATATGCAAGGCAAATTAACAGTAAAAAGTCAAAGCAACAGTAATAAGTCAAAGCAACAGTAATATGGCCAGAAAGTTCACAAACTAAAAATTGGCGTTGATACAGAAGACCAAATTCGGATAAGCGAACATAACATTCTGACTTCAAAACAAGAAAGACCGGGACTGTGTCGTATGAAACCAAGAACTAGTGAGTTTTATTGGCTAGGAAGAAATCCCAGCATTCGTTTGTGTGCTTCTGCTTATAAATTGGGGAGGGGAAAGTATTTTGAAATCATTTACATTATAGATTTAGGCCTTATGCCAATGTATTTTTTTCAAAATAAGCATTCCCACTATAGATTAGAACCAAAATTATAATTCAGCTTATCCCTCCCTTAGTTCCCTAGTTAACACATACGTACTTAATAATTGACTATTCCGTTTTGATCGTGTGGAAAGACGAAAAAGACATATCAGAGATGCTACTTGGTTTCAGCGAGAATAAGCGAGAAAGTAAGACAGAAAGATAGAAGTGTTTAACGTTTGATTGAATGAAATGGAAAAGTTATATAAGAGATAACTTTTTATAGTTTTCGTTAATATCACGCGCTCGGAGCAAGTTAGTGAGTGCCGAGTGTTCTACTGAATCAAATGCTTTCTCATAGTCAACCAAAGCTATACAAAACGGTTTGTTATAACCTTATGTTTTTTTTAATCAACTGGTATATTGTTTTAGATGGTATATTATCCAGTTTTCTTCTTTTAGGTGTCGTCTCCTTTCAAGAACGTTTGTGATCATGGCTCTCCCCAGCATTCTGTTCCATGAAGCTATAAGCAAAGTCTGACTCTGAAAACCATTCTCAGAAAACCATTCGGCAGGTAACTCGCTGTTTCCTTTCTGGCCCTCCTATTTTCATTATGTCCCGTAAGTGTTGAATTATCTAAGCCTTCATTCCTCATAATTTGTCCCAGAAACGCCAACTGCCCGTCTCTGATTTTAAGTGTTATTCTTGTTCCTATTTTCTTTAGAACTTCCTTGTTGCTCATATGTTAAGTCTATGGTATCCTTGGCATTCTTCTGTAGAACCATATCTATTTTCGCTTCAGTTCTTCTTCATCTGTAAGAAATTGTCCAGCATTTATTGTCATATAGGAGGAGATATATATATTACATAACAATTCAGTGCTATACTTTCTATGTTCCTAATAAGTTTATTTTTTGTCTAAATACTATTAAAACAACCCTGTCCGCGTGGCTGATTTTTTTTTATCTGTGTTAATGTTAATTTGTTTGTAAACACTTTGAAAATAAGTTGTATACCAATTGTGGATTCACGGTAGAGTAATGGGTAGTGGCTCGGATTGAGAAATCGAAGAGCCGAGTTCGAAGTCGTTGCATCTAGTTACATGCACATACCCTTGGGAAACGTATGAACCCATCTCCCCACCACCATCCATGGATAAATAGCAATGCAGTCTGGGTCATATAGACTTGATTTGCAAATCATTCTAGGACAAGGACAACACTGAATTCAAAACCTCCAACTATGGGTTAAAATGTTTCGCCAACCCGCAATTGGCCAAGCGTGAGCACGGCTACATCCCTTAATCCGGTCAATCAGGGAGAGGTTCCTCCAAGTAGTTAGAACCTAGATTGGATTTCATGAGCTTTCATTCCTGGTACCTTTACTGTTTTCAGTTTGAATACGTTTATTTCGAATATGATTTTCAAAATCTTTATTATCTCCCTTTAATTTCTTTAATAAAAGACTTACTATTTTTTTTTTTTTGACTGAACTTGTGAGGAATTGTCCTTTTCTCTTTAAACTGAATTAAGATTGATTTTGAAGGATCACGTGATAGGAATTTACCAGTCGAGTTTAACTGCGCATGGGAATTGGCCGGCAGATCTCCTATTTATTCAGGTGTGCAGCATTTGCCAGTAAACAGGAAAGTCGTAGAGCTATTTCGGGATATCGTCATTTGAAAAGCTGGAGTTACAGTCAGTCGTCGGAAGAGATGGCCGCAAAATTCGCCAGGAAGAGTCATCAAAAGAAGTCGTCGGAAGTAAAAATCCACCGAATCTTAGTGGTACCCAGCAACAGACACCTAGCCAGACAGAAGCACAGAGAATTTACTTGAACCAATGGGTCCATATTGTTGGACTTAAGGTTTACACTCGTAGTACCAGCAGTAGTGAATATTGCTGGCATTAAATTAAACCAACTTTTTCATATGAAGAGCGTTGGCTTTTCCTTGGCAGAAATTATAATAATGTTGTAATGCGACTAGTACGGTCGATTTCATCTTGTTCCAGAGATCTGGCAGGCTTTGTTCGATAGAGCTTTTCCAGGATCTAAAAAACACAACGTGAGCTGGGAAAGTTCTATACAAAATTGGCGAATCGACAATCAGCTAGAACGAAGAATATTTGGAAAGGCAAGATGCTTTAAGCTTGGATGTGCGGTGGTGTAATGGATAATGGCTCGGGGTTGGTAATCTCAGAGCCGAATTCCAATTCCAGTTGGGTTGGTTATATTCAACTCTTCTCCCCCAGCTACGGGTTAATTAGTAACATTTGTATCGCTAAATCATTATAATCTCCACCCCGCGAAAAAATTGTTACAATCTAAAATATTTTCCGTCTTTAAATATTCTTCCAGGGGTTGATAAATCGTAGTAATGGATAATGGCTCGGAATTTGTAATCTCAGAGCCGAATTCCAATTCCAGTTGGGTTAGTTATATCCAACACTTCTCCCCCACCTTTGGGTTAATTAGTAAGACGTGTATCGCTAAATCATTATATTCCCGCACCCCCCAAAAAATTGTTACAATTTAAAATATTTTCTGCCTTTAAATAACCTGCTATGGGTTGATAAACCGTAGAAATCTAATCAATCAATGGAAGAAAAAGAAAATGTCTCAACCACCCAATAGCAACAACCAGAAGTTATAAGACTGTAGCGACCATGTGCCGAAGAGTAGTAGGGTTGTTATAAAGTGGTGGCGTCATACACCAGTTTATGACAACGGGCTGTGGTGTTATAATTAATTTTACGTTTCCCTCACTAATACTGCTGTTCAAAAAAATGGATGCTAGACATCGATGGGTTAAATAGAAATAATTATTTTATATAAGTTAGCTAATAATAGGAAATAAAAAAGTTTATTTTAATTATGTCTGTAGGTTGTAGCTTTTAATATTGCGCTAATGAATAATGTTTTTTTTATTTATTAAACATTAATCAGAATAGAGAAAATGATGAGACAACACAAACCGGATGGGGAGATGGAGTGAAATGGAAATAACAGAAATCTGACGAGAGTTATTTGGACTTTCGATCTTAATTGTAATTTGCTCAATATTTGCTGACTTAGTGGCGCCGTGATAAAAGTCCTTCTACATTAAGGGTGCGCTGATTTAAATAACATTAGGAAGCAATGCGTGACGGTATTAATATATAGATTAATTATTCTTTAATTCTAATTTGCTTAATGAGATTTACGTCTGCTGTAGATTATAAAGAGAATTGTGAACAAAACATTTTTTATCGAACATGTATATATTTTGAACTCCTTTTTTGTTCTCAGTTTTATTCAAATCCCCAAGTCTAGACATCTTTTGCCATCTCTTAAAAATATCCTAAAAGACGAATCACAATAACGCTTGTCTCCTTGTTTGAAAATAACGAATGTTTTTTTTTTTATTACACTTTATTTTTCGGTATTGAATATTAGATGTCCAAGTGCCATAACAGTGATACATTGTGGATAGTCTATTGCAATGTTTCTCAACCTTATTCTTGCCGTGGCCCCTTCAATCCAGTGCAAGCTTTTTTTATGACCCCTCATGCCAACTTGAGTTCTTATCTCACGTCCTCCCTCTCGCCCCGTCCCTCAACTTAATACATCTAGAGAAATAGGAATATTAAAGGTTGTAGTTTAGATAGTACTATGGCATCGAAACACTAACTCCAGTTGTTGGTTGGTTGGTTGGTTGGGGTTTTATGGCATATCAACCACTATGGGTTATTTAATGCCAGATCCAGTATTTACTAAATATTTCAAAAACGTATAGCTGGCAACATCCTTGTTTCAAAGACGTATAGCTGGCAACATCATTGTTTCAAAAACTGGCAACATCATTGTTTCAAAAACTGGCAACATCGTTGTTTCAAAAACTGGCAACATCATTGTTTCAAAAAAAAGTATAGTTGGCAACATCATTGTTTCAATGTGCTGGAAAAGACCTGGAAGTTCACTATTTTCCCATAGCTGGGACCCCAACTCCAGTTGTAAATCAAAGAATAATATTATTTGGATAAATATTTTATTTGAAAATCTCTTTTATTTACAAAACAAAAAATACACGTACCATCAGCTCTATCTTGTATGGTTTCAATGGGAACCCTGTGACTGGTTCAGGGCTCCCAAATTGTCAATGTTTGACTTGAAGGCCGCCAGAGAGACGTAAACCGCATCTTTTCTCTACGTCAATGTGATTCCGACTATTTGACAGCACCATCCAACTGAAAACCAGATTCAACCAAGTAAAATGTGGGAAAAGTAATAGCAACTTCACATCTTTCCAGAGAAGTGGGTAATTCTTATGCTTGTCTTCATTCATCCACAGCTCCTGGTATCCTCCTCGCTTGAACCCCGCTTAGCTGCTGTGTTATTTTGAAGCTCAGTGAAACTTTCTTGTAAGATGATATCAACTTCAGATGCATTAGCAATGAAGGGACCCACAAACCAGTGCGGCACTGTCATCTGGAGTAGATCAAAGAAATTAATTTTCATATCCTTATGCAACTGCTTCAAATGATCAACATACACTGCTAGGTCATCATCAAGCAGCTCGGTGGATATATTTGCTAAGGAAGGAAACTGTAAATTCCAGTCTCCCAACGCTCAACTAGAACAGCTTTAGTTTCCCGTTAAATGCGTTAATTGCCTCCTCGCACGAAAACAGGGTGGAGCCATTTCTTTGGAGCTCTTTGTTCAAGACATTTAGCTTTTCAAAATTGAAAGACAAGTTGTTGAAAACATACCTTAATTTTAAAACTTTAAAGTTTAAGAAATTGAAAAGTAAACAGTGGCCATTTTGCATAGATCAGATGAAAAATTACAATAAATAAATATTTATGTTAACAAAATGCTTTAGATTAATTAAATATTTCAATTAATAATAAATTTAATATTTTATTTTAAATAATAATTATTAATTACAAAATACTCCATATATATATTTGGTGGGTCCTAAATTTTCTGTGCACACCCCCACCATTTTTCAAACTTGGCCTTTTGGCCCCTGAAAATATCTCATGGCCCTCAACGGGTCATATGGCCCACAGTGAGAAACCTTGGTTAATTGCATTGCATTGTGGGTAGTCTATTATTCTAATGGTTATTTTGGTGGGCGGTAATGGTTGTGTTTGACCGTCTCCCATATTAAAACTAAATATAGTAAATACAGGATTTACTCTAATATTTGCTTGCGGTCACATCACACTGAAACGCCGTGTTCCTGTACGATCACCGAAGTTAAGCAACGTTGAGCCTGGTCAGTACTGAGATGGGTTACCGCTTGGTAATACCAGGCGCTGTAAGCTTGTATGGGCGGATGGTTTAATAGATAATGGCTCAGAAGTGTTAAAGTTCCAATTCCAGTTGGGTTCGTTATATTCACTTACGCGCAAATACCATGGGGAAAAGTATAGAAGTATAGATCTTCACAAATTTAATTAATAAGGCTTATCACTAAATCTTTATTATCTCAAAAAATAATTCTTACAATTTAAGAATATTTATTGGCTCTAAATAACCCTACAAAGGGTTGATAAACTGTAAAAACGAATCAATTAGGAAAATACTCATAATCTAATATTTGATACTTGGTTCTAGAACAAGCTTACAGATTAGCCATTCTTTTACTTCTCTTATGCGCCATCTCTTTCAAGCCGCGGACGATCATGGCTCTTTTTTTGACACTTCATCATTTCTCTTTGTCTCTCTAGATATGTTAGCCGCCATTTTTGTTTGCTTCTCTTTTTTTTTTCAAACGCCCTGTGTGTATTAAGTTCTCCGATTCTACTTTCCTTTTCCTCATAAATCTCATAAATGTCCCAGAAATTCCAGTTGTCTCTTTCTGATTGTAAGTCTAATTTTCTTGATCTTCCTATTTTTCTGAAGAATTTCTCGTTCCTCACATGTTCTGTCTATGGCATTTTTAACATGCCTTTGTAGAACCACATCTCCGTGTCTCCAACTCTTTTCCTCGGCGAAATCCAACATACATTTGAAATTATAAAATATCCAACATACATTTGGTATTATAAAAAATCTAAAAACAAAAATTTGGTATTATAAAAAATCCAACATACATTTGGTATTGCACAGAAATACAACGTTCTAATTTTTTTTTTGTTTATCTCTAACATTTTCCTGTGTATTAATGCTTTGCTTAGTTTCTGAAAGACTTCTTTAGTTATTCCTATGCTGATTTGATTATCTGGGGTACATTTTTTTGTCAACTTTTACTATCCAGAAAGTTGATTTTTTTTGTCCTCGTTTGATTCTGAGCTCCCCAATACGTACCATACACCTTATGCTTCGAACAACAGGTATGCTTTTATAAAAACAATAAAGGGAAATTTACTTCTTCATGTTGGTATCATTAAGGCAACTTAAGCCTTCGAAAAATGTATCTATTAATTAATATCAAACAAAATGGGAGGTTATATTGCGTTGAACAAAAGTTCGTAGCGTTTTTCAAGGAATACGACAAAGAAGCTAAACTGTTATCGCTCCTCGCTATTCAGAGCTCAATCGAGGACAAAACATATAATATTATCACAGAATCAGCACTATGAATTACAAACCCATTCTTTCTTTTGACAGAAAGAGGTTTGCTTAGATTTAATACAATCCCAGTGCTGATAATACTACTGGGATAATAACTACTCGCGGTATTAACTCCTTCCCCCGACTTGGACGAGATGTGACACAAGGTCTTTTTTAGGTGGGGACCCAAGCGCGTACGCCCGGGACAAGGACAAAAATTGCCCTCATCTCCTGCAACCATAGTTGCGCTGGTCTCGGTGCGAGCACCGATCCCTCCCTCTGGCGCAATGTGAGTGTGCGGCCTCGGGCAGCTGTTCTCCAGGGCTGGGCACCTCTTCAGTATTATTTTCCTCTGTTACCCCTCTGTCCTTTGACAGAGAAGTCCCTGAGCGCACTCTGCCCAAAGACAGAGACGCAACTGGGAGATGATAAGCAAACGTGAACTTACTCAAAAAGAGTAATTTACACGCGGTATTAACTCCTTCCCCCAACTTGGACGAGATGTGACACAAGGTCTTTTTTAGGTGAGGACCCGAGCGTACGCGCTCGGGACAAGGAGAAAAATTGCCCTCAGCTCCCGCAATCGTCGGTTGCGCTGGCATCTGGTGAAATGGGACAGCGCGGCCTCGGGCAGCTGTTCCCTAGGCTGGGCACCTCTCAGTATAATTTTCTCAGTTGTCCTTTGACATAAGCCCGCCAATGAGTTTATTCGTTATGCACTTATTTATATATTTTGATCCTGATTGAGTTCTGAGAATCGGTATCTGGTTGGCCTCTTTTTTGTTACTAATTACACTATTTACATTGTTCGGACTGTTGCCCTCGTCTTTATTGTCATATTCACGATGTTTTGGCCGCTGTACGCTCCGGCTTTCTTCAGGTGATATACGTTGGAATTTCGAACCGAATACTTTATATCGTCCACGGGCGTAAATTGTTCTAGTTCAAAGTGTCATGCATTATCTGGATATCTCAGCTTTACTTATTTCCCGTTAGTAACTCAACTCATCAAGTTTTTGTTCACCTCTGCTGTGACCAAGTATTGAACTCACTACTCTTTGGGTCAATTATAATTTTACTGTTATTTCCTCTTTTACTATATTACTCTATTCAACCTTTACGACGAGTAATATTTTTCTTTGTCTTTCCTTCTTTTTCGTTTTAATACATTTGTGTATACTATGCACTTTTTATAAAAATATGTCCCTTTTTAAAGACATAAAAAGTCTTGAACCCATTCATACATTATTTAAACTAAAGCCTTTTCATGTTTTTTAACATGATCACCTTGAGCGTGCTTTTTCAAAACATACTGTAAAATAACCATTAATTTTAAGGTCTATTTTTTCGTTTATGTTATATAACAGCCAGGGTAAATTTTCTATCGATTCGACGCTCTTAAAATGAATTTACGTAAGACCCAAATTAGACAGCGTATACTATAAGGGTTCTTCAAGGCACGAATGTCTCAGAAATGCCTGTCTACGCATGTGTTGTAAGTTCCCTTTTGACAAATTAGATCGAGGCCCCGCAACCAAATATTCATAATGGCTTGATATATTCCGAACAGATTTTGTAATACTTACTGAAGATAAGATATTTATATATCTTATATTGCAAGGGTTTTCCCTCTTTCTTTATATTCCGAACTATTTCAAACCTGGCAAATTTCGCTATATACCTTTTTTCTTCTGGAAAAAAAAAGCAGTAAATTTTAAAACCACTTATTCAATTCCCGGAAAATATTACAGGGATTTTAAGGCGTCAGCAGATAGGATATTTTGAGCCCTGTGGTGTAACCCCCGGCCCTCAATTTAAATCGTTTTAGCCCATTCATTATTAAAAATATTCCGTCTACTGTTACTATTACATTGTTTAATTAAATTCCCGAAGGACATGAACAAAGATTTCAGTTTGAATATCGTTTAAAGAACCATGATTCTATGATTCTCTTTAACCGGAATACATTCCAAGAATGAAAAAAAAACAGGATTATTAATAACGGTATACTTATTTATCTCATTAATGTGATGGGAATTTTATTTAGTTAAGCTTAGTCTGACACAAGGCCATAATAAGGAAACATAATATGATAAGGAAAATATATAATAAGGAAACATAATATGATAAAACACATTAAGTCAGAGATGTGAAACAAGACTCAAAAGTTAATTTACTAAGTTTAGCTTAACATGGTACAAGGTTATGGTAAATGGAAGCTTAGAGTTTAATAACTCAATTGCTGCCCAAACCCTACTTTTATCAAACTTTTGTGTGTTATTTAAAACCAACAAATATTTTGGGGTCTTTTTTAGCAAGTGGATACTACATTAAAAAAAAATTGTGAGAATAACGATGATTTTTCTAGGTACAAGTCTTACAATTTAACCCATAGAAGAGGTGAATGATTTATACCTTTCCCATGAGTATCTCTGCGTAATGGAATGTAACCGCCCACTATTTGAACACGACTCGCCACCCACACATTCACTGGAGTAGTCAAAGTACCCAAAAGGTATAATTGCAGAATTTGAAAGGATTTGTTAAAGTAGTCATTTTCGGCGTTATCTTTTTAACGTTTTTTAAAGCAGTGGTTCTCAAACTGTGCGGTGCACCTTATGAATACGGCTGAAGAGGATAGCAGGTGAGGCGGAAGGGGATAACAGGTGAGGCGGAAGCGGATAGCAGGTGTGGCGAAAGGGGATGACAGGTGGGGCGGAAGGGGATAGCAGGTGAGGCAGAAGACAATAGCAGGTGAGGCGGAAGACAATAGCAGGTGAGGTGAAAAAGGATAGCAGATGAGGCGGAAGGGGCTAACAGGTGTGGCGGAAGAGAATAGCAGGTAAGGTGTAAAAAGGATAGCAGGTGAGGCGGAAGGGGATAGCAGGTGAGGCGGAAGTGGATAGCAGGTGGGGCAGAAAGGGATAGCAGGTGAAGCGGAATGGGATATCAGGTGGGGCGGGAGAGGATAGCAGGTGAGGCGGAAGGGGATATCAGGTGAAGCGGAAGATGATAGCAGGTGGGGCAGAAGAGGATAGCAGGTGAACCGGATAGGGATAGCAGGTGAGGCGGAAGTGGATAGCAGGTGAGCCGGAAGGGGATAACAGGTGAAGTCGAAGGGGATAGTAAGTGGGGCGTAAGGGGATAGCAGGTGATGCGGAAGGGATAGCAGGTGAAGCGGAAGGGGATAGCAGGTGAGGCGGGGGAGGATAGCTGGTAAGGCGGAAAAAGGATGGCAGGTGAGGCGGAAGGGGATAGCAGGTGGGGCGCAATGGGACAGCAGGTGAAGCGGAAGATGATAGAAAAATGTGGCGGAAGAGGATAGCAGGTGAAGCGGTAGGGGATAGCAGGTGGCTCGGAAGAGGATAGCAGTTAAGGCAGAAGGAGATAGCAGGTGAAGCGGAAGGGGATAGCTGCAAAAGCGGAAGGGGATAGCAGGTGAGGCGGGAAAAGGATAGCAGGTGAGGCGGAAGATGATAGCAGGTGGGGCGGAAGGGGATAGCAGGTGGTGCGGAAGAGGATAGCAGGTGATGCGGAATGGGATAGGAAGTGTGGCGGAAGGGAATAGTAGGTGAAGCGGAAGGGGATAGCAGGTGGGGCGTAAGGGGAATGCAGTGATGCGGAAGGGGATAGAATGTGAAGCGGAAGGGAATAGCAGGTGAGGCGGAAGTTGATAGCAGGTGAGGCTGAAAGGGATAACAAGTGTGGCGGAATGATTGCAAGACAATTAAAGATTTAGAAATAGTTATAAAAATATTCATATGCCAAAAATAAATATAATATTTTAAAAAATTAAATATTATTATGGAATACTTATAATTGCACGTGTCCCAGTATAAATAGTTATACATAATTATTGAACGATTTTATCAGTGATATTTTTGCATTATATCAAGTATTAAGAATATCGTAACGACGGTCCGGAAATTGGAGGTTGGAGGATAGTTATCAATGATAATGTTCTGACTTCGAATCAACGGTTATTCCCCTTTAACCGTCCTTCTGTTTTTTTTTCTATTTTTAAATGTACAGTGCTGTTCGATAAAAGTGACTCACCTGATTTTTTTACTAAAAATATTTTTTGTGTATTGTTTTTGGTGTTAAAATAATTTTTAATCTTACTAATATAAAGACCCCTTCCCGACCACCTAGGAAAAAGGTTTATTCACCCTAAGGTATTCTATTGATAATTATAAATTTGGATATAAATGAGATTCAGGAAAAAACTTTGTGCAAAAAAAGTGACTCAGATATCGCATTCTAATGATTAAACTGGTATATTTAAAGAGCTTTTGACAAAATATTGAAAACTATTTTACAATAGACTCAGAACAATATTCTAGATAATTCTAGAACAGCTTAAATTAAAACTAGAGTATTCCAGAATATTCCCGAAAGCCTTATACAGTATAAAAACAGCTTGAAATAGCCACTCAAGTCACTAACCAGATGAAAGGGTACAAACACGCATCAGAACCACTTAAGGCGTCTATTATTGCCCTCTCAAAAGCAGGAAAGTCTACGAGAAAAATTGCAGAAATTGCTATAACCTCGCAATCAACTGTCTCTCAAGTGCTTAGGGCACATAATAATGCCACTCCTGCTCCAATGAAGGAAACAAGGAGACGATCGAAAAAGATTGATGATAGAACTGGCAGGGTAATCAAGAGAGAAGTTGCGAAAGATAGGACTATAGCGAGCCAAGAAATTGCAGCCAGTCTAAGCGAAGAGCAAGGTGTTGCCTCTTCTACAGTCCGTCGGTGGCTGTTAGAAGAAGGCTACAAATCTTGTACACGAAGGTTTAAGCCGCTAATAAGCAAAGCCAACAAAGCCAAGAGACTTGAATGGGCTCACTATTACAAAAATTTCATCGTAGAAGACTGGAAGAATGTTCTCTTCTCCGATGAAACGAAAGTTGAGCTAAATTCAAAGGATAAGGTGAGTCACTTTTATCGAACAGCACTGTACTTTTTTATCACATAAAATGTTGCGAGTCGCGAGAAAATTTTAATTCCGAAAATGCAGCCTAGAGAAAAAAAAATTAAACCAACTAGCACTCGGAGAGAGTTATCAATGAT
>OZ038483.1:71440493-71467993 GCA_964036315.1 Acanthosepion esculentum
AGACTAACAAAAACAGAACATATAGACTAATAGACTAATGGTGGCTAATAGACTAACAAAAACAGAACATATAGACTAATAGACTAATGGTGGCTAATAGATTAACAAAAACAGAACAATATAGACTAATAGACTAATGGTGGCTAATAGACTAACAAAAACAGAACATATAGACTAATAGACTAATGGTGGCTAATAGACTAACAAAAACAGAACATATAGACTAATAGACTAATGGTGGCTAATAGACTAACAAAAACAGAACATATAGACTAATAGACTAATGGTGGCTAATAGACTAACAAAAACAGAACATATAGACTAATAGACTAATGGTGGCTAATAGACTAACAAAAACAGAACATATAGACTAATAGACTAATGGTGGCTAATAGACTAACAAAAACAGAACATATAGACTAATAGACTAATGGTGGCTAATAGTCTAACAAAAACAGAACAATATAGACTAATAGACTAATGGTGGCTAATAGACTAACAAAAACAGAACATATAGACTAATAAACTAATGGTGGCTAATAGACTAACAAAAACAGAACATATAGACTAATAGACTAATGGTGGCTAATAGACTAACAAAAACAGAACATATAGACTAATAGACTAATGGTGGCTAATAGACTAACAAAAACAGAACATATAGACTAATAGACTAATGGTGGCTAATAGACTAACAAAAACAGAACATATAGACTAATAGACTAATGGTGGCTAATAGACTAACAAAAACAGAACATATAGACTAATAGACTAATGGTGGCTAATAGACTAACAAAAACAGAACATATAGACTAATAGACTAATGGTGGCTAATAGACTAACAAAAACAGAACATATAGACTAATAGACTAATGGTGGCTAATAGACTAACAAAAACAGAACATATAGACTAATAGACTAATGGTGGCTAATAGACTACCAAAAACAGAACAATATAGACTAATAGACTAATGGTGGCTAATAGACTAACAAAAACAGAACATATAGACTAATAGACTAATGGTGGCTAATAGACTAACAAAAACAGAACATATAGACTAATAGACTAATGGTGGCTAATAGACTAACAAAAACAGAACATATAGACTAATAGACTAATGGTGGCTAATAGACTACCAAAAACAGAACAATATAGACTAATAGACTAATGGTGGCTAATAGACTAACAAAAACAGAACATATAGACTAATAGACTAATGGTGGCTAATAGACTAACAAAAACAGAACATATAGACTAATAGACTAATGGTGGCTAATAGACTAACAAAAACAGAACATATAGACTAATAGACTAATGGTGGCTAATAGACTAACAAAAACAGAACATATAGACTAATAGACTAATGGTGGCTAATAGACTAACAAAAACAGAACATATAGACTAATAGACTAATGGTGGCTAATAGACTAACAAAAACAGAACATATAGACTAATAGACTAATGGTGGCTAATAGACTAACAAAAACAGAACATATAGACTAATTGAATAATGGTGGTTAATAGACTAAAAAAACAGAACATATAGACTAATTGAATAATGGTGGCTAATAGACTAACAAAAACAGAACATATAGACTAATAGACTAATGGTGGTTAATAGACTAACAAAAACAGAACATATAGACTAATAGACTAATGGTGGCTAATAGACTAACAAAAACAGAACATATAGACTAATAGACTAATGGTGGCTAATAGACTAACAAAAACAGAACATATAGACTAATAGACCAATGGTGGCTAATAGACTAACAAAAACAGAACATATAGACTAATAGACTAATGGTGGCTAATAGACTAACAAAAACAGAACATATAGACTAATTGAATAATGGTGGTTAATAGACTAACAAAAACAGAACATATAGACTAATAGACAAATGGTGGCTAATAGACTAACAAAAACAGAACATATAGACTAATAGACTAATGGTGGCTAATAGACTAACAAAAACAGAACATATAGACTAATAGACTAATGGTGGCTAATAGACTAACAAAAACAGAACATATAGACTAATAGACTAATGGTGGCTAATAGACTAACAAAAACAGAACATATAGACTAATAGACTAATGGTGGCTAATAGACTAACAAAAACAGAACATATAGACTAATAGACTAATGGTGGCTAATAGTCTAACAAAAACAGAACATATAGACTAATAGACTAATGGTGGCTAATAGACTAACAAAAACAGAACATATAGACTAATAGACTAATGGTGGCTAATAGACTAACAAAAACAGAACATATAGACTAATAGACTAATGGTGGCTAATTGACTAACAAAAACAGAACATATAGACTAATAGACTAATGGTGGCTAATAGACTAACAAAAACAGAACATATAGACTAATAGACTAATGGTGGCTAATAGACTAACAAAAACAGAACAATATAGACTAATAGACTAATGGTGGCTAATAGACTAACAAAAACAGAACATATAGACTAATAGACTAATGGTGGCTAATAGACTAACAAAAACAGAACATATAGACTAATAGACTAATGGTGGCTAATAGACTAACAAAAACAGAACATATAGACTAATAGACTAATGGTGGCTAATAGACTAACAAAAACAGAACATATAGACTAATAGACTAATGGTGGCTAATAGACTAACAAAAACAGAACAATATAGACTAATAGACTAATGGTGGCTAATAGACTAACAAAAACAGAACAATATAGACTAATAGACTAATGGTGGCTAATAGACTAACAAAAACAGAACAATATAGACTAATAGACTAATGGTGGCTAATAGACTAACAAAAACAGAACATATAGACTAATAGACTAATGGTGGCTAATAGACTAACAAAAACAGAACATATAGACTAATAGACTAATGGTGGCTAATAGACTAACAAAAACAGAACATATAGACTAATAGACTAATGGTGGCTAATAGACTAACAAAAACAGAACATATAGACTAATAGACTAATGGTGGCTAATAGACTACCAAAAACAGAACAATATAGACTAATAGACTAATGGTGGCTAATAGACTAACAAAAAGAGAACATATAGACTAATAGACTAATGGTGGCTAATAGACTAACAAAAACAGAACATATAGACTAATAGACTAATGGTGGCTAATAGACTAACAAAAACAGAACATATAGACTAATAGACTAATGGTGGCTAATAGACTAACAAAAACAGAACATATAGACTAATAGACTAATGGTGGCTAATAGACTAACAAAAACAGAACATATAGACTAATAGACTAATGGTGGCTAATAGACTAACAAAAACAGAATATATAGACTAATAGACTAATGGTGGCTAATAGTCTAACAAAAACAGAACAATATAGACTAATAGACTAATGGTGGCTAATAGACTAACAAAAACAGAACATATAGACTAATAGACTAATGGTGGCTAATAGACTAACAAAAACAGAACATATAGACTAATAGACTAATGGTGGCTAATAGACTAACAAAAACAGAACATATAGACTAATAGACTAATGGTGGCTAATAGACTAACAAAAACAGAACATATAGACTAATAGACTAATGGTGGCTAATAGACTAACAAAAACAGAACATATAGACTAATAGACTAATGGTGGCTAATAGACTAACAAAAACAAAATATATAGACTAATAGACTAATGGTGGCTAATAGACTAACAAAAACAGAACATATAGACTAATAGACTAATGGTGGCTAATAGACTAACAAAAACAGAACATATAGACTAATAGACTAATGGTGGCTAATAGACTAACAAAAACAGAACATATAGACTAATTGAATAATGGTGGTTAATAGACTAAAAAAACAGAACATATAGACTAATTGAATAATGGTGGCTAATAGACTAACAAAAACAGAACATATAGACTAATAGACTAATGGTGGCTAATAGACTAACAAAAACAGAACATAGAGACTAATAGACTAATGGTGGCTAATAGACTAACAAAAACAGAACATATAGACTAATAGACTAATGGTGGCTAATAGACTAACAAAAACAGAACATATAGACTAATAGACTAATGGTGGCTAATAGACTAACAAAAACAGAACATATAGACTAATAGACTAATGGTGGCTAATAGACTAACAAAAACAGAACATATAGACTAATAGACCAATGGTGGCTAATAGACTAACAAAAACAGAACATATAGACTAATAGACTAATGGTGGCTAATAGACTAACAAAAACAGAACATATAGACTAATTGAATAATGGTGGTTAATAGACTAACAAAAACAGAACATATAGACTAATAGACTAATGGTGGCTAATAGACTAACAAAAACAGAACATATAGACTAATAGACTAATGGTGGCTAATAGACTAACAAAAACAGAACATATAGACTAATAGACTAATGGTGGCTAATAGACTAACAAAAACAGAACATATAGACTAATAGACTAATGGTGGCTAATAGACTAACAAAAACAGAACATATAGACTAATAGACTAATGGTGGCTAATAGACTAACAAAAACAGAACATATAGACTAATAGACTAATGGTGGCTAATAGTCTAACAAAAACAGAACATATAGACTAATAGACTAATGGTGGCTAATAGACTAACAAAAACAGAACATATAGACTAATAGACTAATGGTGGCTAATAGACTAACAAAAACAGAACATATAGACTAATAGACTAATGGTGGCTAATTGACTAACAAAAACAGAACATATAGACTAATAGACTAATGGTGGCTAATAGACTAACAAAAACAGAACATATAGACTAATAGACTAATGGTGGCTAATAGACTAACAAAAACAGAACAATATAGACTAATAGACTAATGGTGGCTAATAGACTAACAAAAACAGAACATATAGACTAATAGACTAATGGTGGCTAATAGACTAACAAAAACAGAACATATAGACTAATAGACTAATGGTGGCTAATAGACTAACAAAAACAGAACATATAGACTAATAGACTAATGGTGGCTAATAGACTAACAAAAACAGAACATATAGACTAATAGACTAATGGTGGCTAATAGACTAACAAAAACAGAACAATATAGACTAATAGACTAATGGTGGCTAATAGACTAACAAAAACAGAACAATATAGACTAATAGACTAATGGTGGCTAATAGACTAACAAAAACAGAACAATATAGACTAATAGACTAATGGTGGCTAATAGACTAACAAAAACAGAACATATAGACTAATAGACTAATGGTGGCTAATAGACTAACAAAAACAGAACATATAGACTAATAGACTAATGGTGGCTAATAGACTAACAAAAACAGAACATATAGACTAATAGACTAATGGTGGCTAATAGACTAACAAAAACAGAACATATAGACTAATAGACTAATGGTGGCTAATAGACTACCAAAAACAGAACAATATAGACTAATAGACTAATGGTGGCTAATAGACTAACAAAAAGAGAACATATAGACTAATAGACTAATGGTGGCTAATAGACTAACAAAAACAGAACATATAGACTAATAGACTAATGGTGGCTAATAGACTAACAAAAACAGAACATATAGACTAATAGACTAATGGTGGCTAATAGACTAACAAAAACAGAACATATAGACTAATAGACTAATGGTGGCTAATAGACTAACAAAAACAGAACATATAGACTAATAGACTAATGGTGGCTAATAGACTAACAAAAACAGAACATATAGACTAATAGACTAATGGTGGCTAATAGTCTAACAAAAACAGAACAATATAGACTAATAGACTAATGGTGGCTAATAGACTAACAAAAACAGAACATATAGACTAATAGACTAATGGTGGCTAATAGACTAACAAAAACAGAACATATAGACTAATAGACTAATGGTGGCTAATAGACTAACAAAAACAGAACATATAGACTAATAGACTAATGGTGGCTAATAGACTAACAAAAACAGAACATATAGACTAATAGACTAATGGTGGCTAATAGACTAACAAAAACAGAACATATAGACTAATAGACTAATGGTGGCTAATAGACTAACAAAAACAAAATATATAGACTAGTAGACTAATGGTGGCTAATAGACTAACAAAAACAGAACATATAGACTAATAGACTAATGGTGGCTAATAGACTAACAAAAACAGAACATATAGACTAATAGACTAATGGTGGCTAATAGACTAACAAAAACAGAACATATAGACTAATTGAATAATGGTGGTTAATAGACTAAAAAAACAGAACATATAGACTAATTGAATAATGGTGGCTAATAGACTAACAAAAACAGAACATATAGACTAATAGACTAATGGTGGCTAATAGACTAACAAAAACAGAACATAGAGACTAATAGACTAATGGTGGCTAATAGACTAACAAAAACAGAACATATAGACTAATAGACTAATGGTGGCTAATAGACTAACAAAAACAGAACATATAGACTAATTGAATAATGGTGGTTAATAGACTAACAAAAACAGAACATATAGACTAATAGACTAATGGTGGCTAATAGACTAACAAAAACAGAACATATAGACTAATTGAATAATGGTGGTTAATAGACTAACAAAAACAGAACATATAGACTAATAGAATAATGGTGGCTAATAGACTAACAAAAACAGAACATATAGACTAATAGACTAATGGTGGCTAATAGACTAACAAAAACAGAACATATAGACTAATAGACTAATGGTGGCTAATAGACTAACAAAAACAGAACATATAGACTAATAGACTAATGGTGGCTAATAGACTAACAAAAACAGAACATATAGACTAATAGACTAATGGTGGCTAATAGACTAACAAAAACAGAACAATATAGACTAATAGACTAATGGTGGCTAATAGACTAACAAAAACAGAACATATAGACTAATAGACTAATGGTGGCTAATAGACTAACAAAAACAGAACATATAGACTAATAGACTAATGGTGGCTAATAGACTAACAAAAACAGAACATATAGACTAATAGACTAATGGTGGCTAATAGACTAACAAAAACAGAACAATATAGACTAATAGACTAATGGTGGCTAATAGACTAACAAAAACAGAACATATAGACTAATAGACTAATGGTGGCTAATAGACTAACAAAAACAGAACATATAGACTAATTGAATAATGGTGGCTAATAGACTAACAAAAACAGAACATATAGACTAATTGAATAATGGTGGTTAATAGACTAACAAAAACAGAACATATAGACTAATAGACTAATGGTGGCTAATAGACTAACAAAAACAGAACATATAGACTAATTGAATAATGGTGGTTAATAGACTAACAAAAACAGAACATATAGACTAATAGAATAATGGTGGCTAATAGACTAACAAAAACAGAACATATAGACTAATAGACTAATGGTGGCTAATAGACTAACAAAAACAGAACATATAGACTAATAGACTAATGGTGGCTAATAGACTAACAAAAACAGAACATATAGACTAATAGACTAATGGTGGCTAATAGACTAACAAAAACAGAACAATATAGACTAATAGACTAATGGTGGCTAATAGACTAACAAAAACAGAACATATAGACTAATAGACTAATGGTGGCTAATAGACTAACAAAAACAGAACATATAGACTAATAGACTAATGGTGGCTAATAGACTAACAAAAACAGAACATATAGACTAATAGACTAATGGTGGCTAATAGACTAACAAAAACAGAACATATAGACTAATAGACTAATGGTGGCTAATAGACTAACAAAAACAGAACAATATAGACTAATAGACTAATGGTGGCTAATAGACTAACAAAAACAGAACAATATAGACTAATAGACTAATGGTGGCTAATAGACTAACAAAAACAGAACAATATAGACTAATAGACTAATGGTGGCTAATAGACTAACAAAAACAGGACATATAGACTAATAGACTAATGGTGGCTAATAGACTAACAAAAACAGAACATATAGACTAATAGACTAATGGTGGCTAATAGACTAACAAAAACAGAACATATAGACTAATAGACTAATGGTGGCTAATAGACTAACAAAAACAGAACATATAGACTAATTGAATAATGGTGGTTAATAGACTAACAAAAACAGAACATATAGACTAATTGAATAATGGTGGCTAATAGACTAACAAAAACAGAACATATAGACTAATAAACTAATGGTGGTTAATAGACTAACAAAAACAGAACATATAGACTAATAGACTAATGGTGGCTAATAGACTAACAAAAACAGAACATATAGACTAATAGACTAATGGTGGCTAATAGACTAACAAAAACAGAACATATAGACTAATAGACCAATGGTGGCTAATAGACTAACAAAAACAGAACATATAGACTAATAGACTAATGGTGGCTAATAGACTAACAAAAACAGAACATATAGACTAATTGAATAATGGTGGTTAATAGACTAACAAAAACAGAACATATAGACTAATAGACTAATTATGGCTAATAGACTAACAAAAACAGAACATATAGACTAATTGAATAATGGTGGTTAATAGACTAACAAAAACAGAACATATAGACTAATTGAATAATGGTGGTTAATAGACTAACAAAAACAGAACATATAGACTAATAGACTAATGGTGGCTAATAGACTAACAAAAACAGAACATATAGACTAATAGACTAATGGTGGCTAATAGACTAACAAAAACAGAACATATAGACTAATAGACTAATGGTGGCTAATAGACTAACAAAAACAGAACATATAGACTAATAGACTAATGGTGGCTAATAGACTAACAAAAACATAACATATAGACTAATGGTGGCTAATAGACTAACAAAAACAGAACATATAGACTAATGGTGGCTAATAGACTAACAAAAACAGAACATATAGACTAATAGACTAATGGTGGCTAATAGACTAACAAAAACATAACATATAGACTAATGGTGGCTAATAGACTAACAAAAACAGAACATATAGACTAATGGTGGCTAATAGACTAACAAAAACAGAACATATAGACTAATGGTGGCTAATAGACTAACAAAAACAGAACATATAGACTAATGGTGGCTAATAGACTAACAAAAACAAAACATATAGACTAATGGTGGCTAATAGACTAACAAAAACAGAACATATAGACTAATGGTGGCTAATAGACTAACAAAAACAGAACATATAGACTAATAGACTAATGGTGGCTAATAGTCTAACAAAAACAGAACAATATAGACTAATAGACTAATGGTGGCTAATAGACTAACAAAAACAGAACATATAGACTAATAGACTAATGGTGGCTAATAGACTAACAAAAACAGAACATATAGACTAATAGACTAATGGTGGCTAATAGACTAACAAAAACAGAACATATAGACTAATAGACTAATGGTGGCTAATAGACTAACAAAAACAGAACATATAAACTAATAGACTAATGGTGGCTAATAGACTAACAAAAACAGAACATATAGACTAATAGACTAATGGTGGCTAATAGACTAACAAAAACAGAACAATATAGACTAATAGACTAATGGTGGCTAATAGACTAACAAAAACAGAACATATAGACTAATAGACTAATGGTGGCTAATAGACTAACAAAAACAGAACATATAGACTAATAGACTAATGGTGGCTAATAGACTAACAAAAACAGAACATATAGACTAATAGACTAATGGTGGCTAATAGACTAACAAAAACAGAACATATAGACTAATAGACTAATGGTGGCTAATAGACTAACAAAAAAAAAATATATAGACTAATAGACTAATGGTGGCTAATAGACTAACAAAAACAGAACATATAGACTAATAGACTAATGGTGGCTAATAGACTAACAAAAACAGAACATATAGACTAATAGACTAATGGTGGCTAATAGACTAACAAAAACAGAACAATATAGACTAATAGACTAATGGTGGCTAATAGACTAACAAAAACAGAACAATATAGACTAATAGACTAATGGTGACTAATAGACTAACAAAAACAGAACATATAGACTAATAGACTAATGGTGGCTAATAGACTAACAAAAACAGAACATATAGACTAATAGACTAATGGTGGCTAATAGACTAACAAAAACATAACATATAGACTAATGGTGGCTAATAGACTAACAAAAACAGAACATATAGACTAATGGTGGCTAATAGACTAACAAAAACAGAACATATAGACTAATAGACTAATGGTGGCTAATAGACTAACAAAAACATAACATATAGACTAATGGTGGCTAATAGACTAACAAAAACATAACATATAGACTAATGGTGGCTAATAGACTAACAAAAACAGAACATATAGACTAATGGTGGCTAATAGACTAACAAAAACAGAACATATAGACTAATGGTGGCTAATAGACTAACAAAAACAGAACATATAGACTAATGGTGGCTAATAGACTAACAAAAACAGAACATATAGACTAATGGTGGCTAATAGACTAACAAAAACAGAACATATAGACTAATAGACTAATGGTGGCTAATAGACTAACAAAAACATAACATATAGACTAATGGTGGCTAATAGACTAACAAAAACATAACATATAGACTAATGGTGGCTAATAGACTAACAAAAACAGAACATATAGACTAATGGTGGCTAATAGACTAACAAAAACAGAACATATAGACTAATGGTGGCTAATAGTCTAACAAAAACAGAACATATAGACTAATGGTGGCTAATAGACTAACAAAAACAGAACATATAGACTAATGGTGGCTAATAGACTAACAAAAACAGAACATATAGACTAATGGTGGCTAATAGACTAACAAAAACAGAACATATAGACTAATAGACTAATGGTGGCTAATAGTCTAACAAAAACAGAACAATATAGACTAATAGACTAATGGTGGCTAATAGACTAACAAAAACAGAACATATAGACTAATAGACTAATGGTGGCTAATAGACTAACAAAAACAGAACATATAGACTAATAGACTAATGGTGGCTAATAGACTAACAAAAACAGAACATATAGACTAATAGACTAATGGTGGCTAATAGACTAACAAAAACAGAACATATAAACTAATAGACTAATGGTGGCTAATAGACTAACAAAAACAGAACATATAGACTAATAGACTAATGGTGGCTAATAGACTAACAAAAACAGAACAATATAGACTAATAGACTAATGGTGGCTAATAGACTAACAAAAACAGAACATATAGACTAATAGACTAATGGTGGCTAATAGACTAACAAAAACAGAACATATAGACTAATAGACTAATGGTGGCTAATAGACTAACAAAAACAGAACATATAGACTAATAGACTAATGGTGGCTAATAGACTAACAAAAACAGAACATATAGACTAATAGACTAATGGTGGCTAATAGACTAACAAAAACAAAATATATAGACTAATAGACTAATGGTGGCTAATAGACTAACAAAAACAGAACATATAGACAAATAGACTAATGGTGGCTAATAGACTAACAAAAACAGAACATATAGACTAATAGACTAATGGTGGCTAATAGACTAACAAAAACAGAACAATATAGACTAATAGACTAATGGTGGGTAATAGACTAACAAAAACAGAACAATATAGACTAATAGACTAATGGTGGCTAATAGACTAACAAAAACAGAACAATATAGACTAATAGACTAATGGTGGCTAATAGACTAACAAAAACAGAACATATAGACTAATAGACTAATGGTGGCTAATAGACTAACAAAAACAGAACATATAGACTAATAGACTAATGGTGGCTAATAGACTAACAAAAACAGAACATATAGACTAATAGACTAATGGTGGCTAATAGACTAACAAAAACAGAACATATAGACTAATAGACTAATGGTGGCTAATAGACTAACAAAAACAGAACATATAGACTAATTGAATAATGGTGGTTAATAGACTAACAAAAACAGAACATATAGACTAATTGAATAATGGTGGTTAATAGACTAACAAAAACAGAACATATAGACTAATAGACTAATGGTGGCTAATAGACTAACAAAAACAGAACATATAGACTAATAGACTAATGGTGGCTAATAGACTAACAAAAACAGAACATATAGACTAATAGACTAATGGTGGCTAATAGACTAACAAAAACAGAACATATAGACTAATAGACTAATGGTGGCTAATAGACTAACAAAAACATAACATATAGACTAATGGTGGCTAATAGACTAACAAAAACAGAACATATAGACTAATGGTGGCTAATAGACTAACAAAAACAGAACATATAGACTAATAGACTAATGGTGGCTAATAGACTAACAAAAACATAACATATAGACTAATGGTGGCTAATAGACTAACAAAAACATAACATATAGACTAATGGTGGCTAATAGACTAACAAAAACAGAACATATAGACTAATGGTGGCTAATAGACTAACAAAAACAGAACATATAGACTAATGGTGGCTAATAGACTAACAAAAACAGAACATATAGACTAATGGTGGCTAATAGACTAACAAAAACCGAACATATAGACTAATGGTGGCTAATAGACTAACAAAAACAGAACATATAGACTAATGGTGGCTAATAGACTAACAAAAACAGAACATATAGACTAATAGACTAATGGTGGCTAATAGTCTAACAAAAACAGAACAATATAGACTAATAGACTAATGGTGGCTAATAGACTAACAAAAACAGAACATATAGACTAATAGACTAATGGTGGCTAATAGACTAACAAAAACAGAACATATAGACTAATAGACTAATGGTGGCTAATAGACTAACAAAAACAGAACATATAGACTAATAGACTAATGGTGGCTAATAGACTAACAAAAACAGAACATATAAACTAATAGACTAATGGTGGCTAATAGACTAACAAAAACAGAACATATAGACTAATAGACTAATGGTGGCTAATAGACTAACAAAAACAGAACAATATAGACTAATAGACTAATGGTGGCTAATAGACTAACAAAAACAGAACATATAGACTAATAGACTAATGGTGGCTAATAGACTAACAAAAACAGAACATATAGACTAATAGACTAATGGTGGCTAATAGACTAACAAAAACAGAACATATAGACTAATAGACTAATGGTGGCTAATAGACTAACAAAAACAGAACATATAGACTAATAGACTAATGGTGGCTAATAGACTAACAAAAACAGAACATATAGACTAATAGACTAATGGTGGCTAATAGACTAACAAAAACAGAACATATAGACTAATAGACTAATGGTGGCTAATAGACTAACAAAAACAGAACATATAGACTAATAGACTAATGGTGGCTAATAGACTAACAAAAACAGAACAATATAGACTAATAGACTAATGGTGGCTAATAGACTAACAAAAACAGAACATATAGACTAATAGACTAATGGTGGCTAATAGACTAACAAAAACAGAACATATAGACTAATTGAATAATGGTGGTTAATAGACTAACAAAAACAGAACATATAGACTAATAGACTAATGGTGGCTAATAGACTAACAAAAACAGAACATATAGACTAATTGAATAATGGTGGTTAATAGACTAACAAAAACAGAACATATAGACTAATAGAATAATGGTGGCTAATAGACTAACAAAAACAGAACATATAGACTAATAGACTAATGGTGGCTAATAGACTAACAAAAACAGAACATATAGACTAATAGACTAATGGTGGCTAATAGACTAACAAAAACAGAACATATAGACTAATAGACTAATGGTGGCTAATAGACTAACAAAAACAGAACATATAGACTAATAGACTAATGGTGGCTAATAGACTAACAAAAACAGAACAATATAGACTAATAGACTAATGGTGGCTAATAGACTAACAAAAACAGAACATATAGACTAATAGACTAATGGTGGCTAATAGACTAACAAAAACAGAACATATAGACTAATAGATTAATGGTGGCTAATAGACTAACAAAAACAGAACATATAGACTAATAGACTAATGGTGGCTAATAGACTAACAAAAACAGAACATATAGACTAATAGACTAATGGTGGCTAATAGACTAACAAAAACAGAACATATAGACTAATAGACTAATGGTGGCTAATAGACTAACAAAAACAGAACATATAGACTAATAGACTAATGGTGGCTAATAGACTAACAAAAACAGAACAATATAGACTAATAGACTAATGGTGGCTAATAGACTAACAAAAACAGAACATATAGACTAATAGACTAATGGTGGCTAATAGACTAACAAAAACAGAACAATATAGACTAATAGACTAATGGTGGCTAATAGACTAACAAAAACAGAACATATAGACTAATAGACTAATGGTGGCTAATAGACTAACAAAAACAGAACATATAGACTAATAGACTAATGGTGGCTAATAGACTAACAAAAACAGAACATATAGACTAATAGACTAATGGTGGCTAATAGACTAACAAAAACAGAACATATAGACTAATAGACTAATGGTGGCTAATAGACTAACAAAAACAGAACATATAGACTAATAGACTAATGGTGGCTAATAGACTAACAAAAACAGAACATATAGACTAATAGACTAATGGTGGCTAATAGACTAACATAAACAGAACAATATAGACTAATAGACTAATGGTGGCTAATAGACTAACAAAAACAGAACATATAGACTAATAGACTAATGGTGGCTAATAGACTAACAAAAACAGAACATATAGACTAATTGAATAATGGTGGTTAATAGACTAACAAAAACAGAACATATAGACTAATAGACTAATGGTGGCTAATAGACTAACAAAAACAGAACATATAGACTAATTGAATAATGGTGGTTAATAGACTAACAAAAACAGAACATATAGACTAATAGAATAATGGTGGCTAATAGACTAACAAAAACAGAACATATAGACTAATAGACTAATGGTGGCTAATAGACTAACAAAAACAGAACATATAGACTAATAGACTAATGGTGGCTAATAGACTAACAAAAACAGAACATATAGACTAATAGACTAATGGTGGCTAATAGACTAACAAAAACAGAACATATAGACTAATAGACTAATGGTGGCTAATAGACTAACAAAAACAGAACAATATAGACTAATAGACTAATGGTGGCTAATAGACTAACAAAAACAGAACATATAGACTAATAGACTAATGGTGGCTAATAGACTAACAAAAACAGAACATATAGACTAATAGACTAATGGTGGCTAATAGACTAACAAAAACAGAACATATAGACTAATAGACTAATGGTGGCTAATAGACTAACAAAAACAGAACATATAGACTAATAGACTAATGGTGGCTAATAGACTAACAAAAACAGAACATATAGACTAATAGACTAATGGTGGCTAATAGACTAACAAAAACAGAACATATAGACTAATAGACTAATGGTGGCTAATAGACTAACAAAAACAGAACAATATAGACTAATAGACTAATGGTGGCTAATAGACTGACAAAAACAGAACATATAGACTAATAGACTAATGGTGGCTAATAGACTAACAAAAACAGAACATATAGACTAATAGACTAATGGTGGCTAATAGACTAACAAAAACAGAACATATAGACTAATAGACTAATGGTGGCTAATAGACTAACAAAAACAGAACATATAGACTAATAGACTAATGGTGGCTAATAGACTAACAAAAACAGAACATATAGACTAATAGACTAATGGTGGCTAATAGACTAACAAAAACAGAACATATAGACTAATAGACTAATGGTGGCTAATAGACTAACAAAAACAGAACATATAGACTAATAGACTAATGGTGGCTAATAGACTAACAAAAACAGAACATATAGACTAATAGACTAATGGTGGCTAATAGACTAACAAAAACAGAACAATATAGACTAATAGACTAATGGTGGCTAATAGACTAACAAAAACAGAACATATAGACTAATAGACTAATGGTGGCTAATAGACTAACAAAAACAGAACATATAGACTAATTGAATAATGGTGGTTAATAGACTAACAAAAACAGAACATATAGACTAATAGACTAATGGTGGCTAATAGACTAACAAAAACAGAACATATAGACTAATTGAATAATGGTGGTTAATAGACTAACAAAAACAGAACATATAGACTAATAGAATAATGGTGGCTAATAGACTAACAAAAACAGAACATATAGACTAATAGACTAATGGTGGCTAATAGACTAACAAAAACAGAACATATAGACTAATAGACTAATGGTGGCTAATAGACTAACAAAAACAGAACATATAGACTAATAGACTAATGGTGGCTAATAGACTAACAAAAACAGAACATATAGACTAATAGACTAATGGTGGCTAATAGACTAACAAAAACAGAACAATATAGACTAATAGACTAATGGTGGCTAATAGACTAACAAAAACAGAACATATAGACTAATAGACTAATGGTGGCTAATAGACTAACAAAAACAGAACATATAGACTAATAGACTAATGGTGGCTAATAGACTAACAAAAACAGAACATATAGACTAATAGACTAATGGTGGCTAATAGACTAACAAAAACAGAACATATAGACTAATAGACTAATGGTGGCTAATAGACTAACAAAAACAGAACATATAGACTAATAGACTAATGGTGGCTAATAGACTAACAAAAACAGAACATATAGACTAATAGACTAATGGTGGCTAATAGACTAACAAAAACAGAACAATATAGACTAATAGACTAATGGTGGCTAATAGACTAACAAAAACAGAACATATAGACTAATAGACTAATGGTGGCTAATAGACTAACAAAAACAGAACAATATAGACTAATAGACTAATGGTGGCTAATAGACTAACAAAAACAGAACATATAGACTAATAGACTAATGGTGGCTAATAGACTAACAAAAACAGAACATATAGACTAATAGACTAATGGTGGCTAATAGACTAACAAAAACAGAACATATAGACTAATAGACTAATGGTGGCTAATAGACTAACAAAAACAGAACATATAGACTAATAGACTAATGGTGGCTAATAGACTAACAAAAACAGAACATATAGACTAATAGACTAATGGTGGCTAATAGACTAACAAAAACAGAACATATAGACTAATAGACTAATGGTGGCTAATAGACTAACAAAAACAGAACAATATAGACTAATAGACTAATGGTGGCTAATAGACTAACAAAAACAGAACATATAGACTAATAGACTAATGGTGGCTAATAGACTAACAAAAACAGAACATATAGACTAATTGAATAATGGTGGTTAATAGACTAACAAAAACAGAACATATAGACTAATAGACTAATGGTAGCTAATAGACTAACAAAAACAGAACATATAGACTAATTGAATAATGGTGGTTAATAGACTAACAAAAACAGAACATATAGACTAATAGAATAATGGTGGCTAATAGACTAACAAAAACAGAACATATAGACTAATAGACTAATGGTGGCTAATAGACTAACAAAAACAGAACATATAGACTAATAGACTAATGGTGGCTAATAGACTAACAAAAACAGAACATATAGACTAATAGACTAATGGTGGCTAATAGACTAACAAAAACAGAACATATAGACTAATAGACTAATGGTGGCTAATAGACTAACAAAAACAGAACAATATAGACTAATAGACTAATGGTGGCTAATAGACTGACAAAAACAGAACATATAGACTAATAGACTAATGGTGGCTAATAGACTAACAAAAACAGAACATATAGACTAATAGACTAATGGTGGCTAATAGACTAACAAAAACAGAACATATAGACTAATAGACTAATGGTGGCTAATAGACTAACAAAAACAGAACATATAGACTAATAGACTAATGGTGGCTAATAGACTAACAAAAACAGAACATATAGACTAATAGACTAATGGTGGCTAATAGACTAACAAAAACAGAACATATAGACTAATAGACTAATGGTGGCTAATAGACTAACAAAAACAGAACAATATAGACTAATAGACTAATGGTGGCTAATAGACTGACAAAAACAGAACATATAGACTAATAGACTAATGGTGGCTAATAGACTAACAAAAACAGAACATATAGACTAATAGACTAATGGTGGCTAATAGACTAACAAAAACAGAACATATAGACTAATAGACTAATGGTGGCTAATAGACTAACAAAAACAGAACATATAGACTAATAGACTAATGGTGGCTAATAGACTAACAAAAACAAAATATATAGACTAATAGACTAATGGTGGCTAATAGACTAACAAAAACAGAACATATAGACTAATAGACTAATGGTGGCTAATAGACTAACAAAAACAGAACATATAGACTAATAGACTAATGGTGGCTAATAGACTAACAAAAACAGAACAATATAGACTAATAGACTAATGGTGGCTAATAGACTAACAAAAACAGAACAATATAGACTAATAGACTAATGGTGGCTAATAGACTAACAAAAACAGAACAATATAGACTAATAGACTAATGGTGGCTAATAGACTAACAAAAACAGAACATATAGACTAATAGACTAATGGTGGCTAATAGACTAACAAAAACAGAACATATAGACTAATAGACTAATGGTGGCTAATAGACTAACACAAACAGAACATATAGACTAATAGACTAATGGTGGCTAATAGACTAACAAAAACAGAACATATAGACTAATTGAATAATGGTGGTTAATAGACTAACAAAAACAGAACATATAGACTAATAGACTAATGGTGGCTAATAGACTAACACAAACAGAACATATAGACTAATAGACTAATGGTGGCTAATAGACTAACAAAAACAGAACATATAGACTAATTGAATAATGGTGGTTAATAGACTAACAAAAACAGAACATATAGACTAATTGAATAATGGTGGTTAATAGACTAACAAAAACAGAACATATAGACTAATAGACTAATGGTGGCTAATAGACTAACAAAAACAGAACATATAGACTAATAGACTAATGGTGGCTAATAGACTAACAAAAACAGAACATATAGACTAATAGACTAATGGTGGCTAATAGACTAACAAAAACAGAACATATAGACTAATAGACTAATGGTGGCTAATAGACTAACAAAAACATAACATATAGACTAATGGTGGCTAATAGACTAACAAAAACAGAACATATAGACTAATGGTGGGTAATAGACTAACAAAAACAGAACATATAGACTAATAGACTAATGGTGGCTAATAGACTAACAAAAACATAACATATAGACTAATGGTGGCTAATAGACTAACAAAAACATAACATATAGACTAATGGTGGCTAATAGACTAACAAAAACAGAACATATAGACTAATGGTGGCTAATAGACTAACAAAAACAGAACATATAGACTAATGGTGGCTAATAGACTAACAAAAACAGAACATATAGACTAATGGTGGCTAATAGACTAACAAAAACAGAACATATAGACTAATAGACTAATGGTGGCTAATAGACTAACAAAAACAGAACATATAGACTAATGGTGGCTAATAGACTAACAAAAACAGAACATATAGACTAATTGAATAATGGTGGTTAATAGACTAACAAAAACAGAACATATAGACTAATAGACTAATGGTGGCTAATAGACTAACAAAAACAGAACATATAGACTAATAGACTAATGGTGGCTAATAGACTAACAAAAACAGAACATATAGACTAATAGACTAATGGTGGCTAATAGACTAACAAAAACAGAACATATAGACTAATAGACTAATGGTGGCTAATAGACTAACAAAAACATAACATATAGACTAATGGTGGCTAATAGACTAACAAAAACAGAACATATAGACTAATGGTGGGTAATAGACTAACAAAAACAGAACATATAGACTAATAGACTAATGGTGGCTAATAGACTAACAAAAACATAACATATAGACTAATGGTGGCTAATAGACTAACAAAAACATAACATATAGACTAATGGTGGCTAATAGACTAACAAAAACAGAACATATAGACTAATGGTGGCTAATAGACTAACAAAAACAGAACATATAGACTAATGGTGGCTAATAGACTAACAAAAACAGAACATATAGACTAATGGTGGCTAATAGACTAACAAAAACAGAACATATAGACTAATAGACTAATGGTGGCTAATAGACTAACAAAAACAGAACATATAGACTAATGGTGGCTAATAGACTAACAAAAACAGAACATATAGACTAATGGTGGCTAATAGACTAACAAAAACAGAACATATAGACTAATGGTGGCTAATAGACTAACAAAAACAGAACATATAGACTAATGGTGGCTAATAGACTAACAAAAACAGAACATATAGACTAATGGTGGCTAATAGACTAACAAAAACATAACATATAGACTAATGGTGGCTAATAGACTAACAAAAACATAACATATAGACTAATGGTGGCTAATAGACTAACAAAAACAGAACATATAGACTAATGGTGGCTAATAGACTAACAAAAACAGAACATATAGACTAATGGTGGCTAATAGACTAACAAAAACAGAACATATAGACTAATAGACTAATGGTGGCTAATAGACTAACAAAAACAGAACATATAGACTAATGGTGGCTAATAGACTAACAAAAACAGAACATATAGACTAATGGTGGCTAATAGACTAACAAAAACAGAACATATAGACTAATGGTGGCTAATAGACTAACAAAAACAGAACATATAGACTAATGGTGGCTAATAGACTAACAAAAACAGAACATATAGACTAATGGTGGCTAATAGACTAACAAAAACAGAACATATAGACTAATGGTGGCTAATAGACTAACAAAAACAGAACATATAGACTAATGGTGGCTAATAGACTAACAAAAACAGAAGAATATATCGAACATTCGGACAGTTTTTGCTCACTTTATGTCCAGAAAAGAAAACATTTATACGAAGACCAGAAACATTTAATAAAAAGCTTAATCACAGTACCTTTTCTCTCGTCTTTAATGAAACTTGCATAAAAGAAGGAATTGCTACCCAAATGCACAATTATATATATATATATATATATATATATATATATATATATATATATATATATATATATATATATATGTGTGTGTGTGTGTGTGTGTGTGTGTGTGTGTGTGTGTGTGTGTCTCAAAAATGTATGCAACTTGCTTTCTCTTCAGATTTACATGGTGGTGTAACTAATGTCGTACAGGCTAAGCTTTGAAGAAAGTTCATTCTGAAATGCTACCGAAAGTACAAAGAATGCAATTGAAGTTCAAAGGCATGTATCTAAGAGAGTTCCTTTTGGATCCGCTCACGCGGTTTACAATCTCACGAATTAGAGACAATTCTGAAGATGATGGTACCGTACACGTTCTGCACAAGAACCATTCCAGGAGAACTATCGAAGAAACCTATCGAAATGTTGACGGCTGTTTGTGATTCCATTGCGTCGCGTTGTCAGAAATGTCTGGATCCTAACGGACATCACCTTGAAAACATACATGCGATGACAAAGTCATCATATCCATTAATTAAATTAGAATTAGTTTGTTCTTGTTGCTTGAATTATATCTTGAGAAAGCTTCAAAATGTGGAGTATAATATTTTTTGAGTCACCCAGTATATATATATATATATATATATATATATATATATATATATATATATATATATATATATATATATATGGAAAATGTATGACAAAGTGTAAAAAGTTTAGATGTTACGCGGTTCATAATTCAGGAAATCATCGGTACTTTTCCCGCATTGTCATACATTTTTCCTAATATATATAAATATATATATATATCGTTATCTCATTCATATATATATATATATATATATATATATATATATATATATATATATATATATATATATATATATATATATATAAACGATGTTAATTATGTGTATATTAGCTCTTAATTTTTCCTGAAGATATTCAAGTTGTCTGCTAATTTTATTTGCTCGAATTCGACAGATTTTAATTCTATTCGACACGCGGAAATAGCACCACTGTGACAAAACAGAAAGAAAGAAAGAAAGAAAAACAGAAAAGAAAGAGAAAACGGAAAAGAAAGAAAGAAAGAAAGAGAAAACGGAAAATAAAGAAAGAAAGAGAAAACGGAAAATAAATAAAGAAAGAAAGAAAGAGACAAATAGAAAAGAAAGAAAGAACGAAAGAAAGAAAGAAATAGAAAACAGAAAAGAAAGAAATAAAGAAAGAATAAACGCCGTAAATTTTACGTCAAAGGAACAACTACAAATTAAATTGATTGGAACTTATCATTCTCACTCGTTTCTTTTCTAATTCAAAACATTTTATATTTAATTCTTTTTTCGCTTGTTGATTTATATTTCCTTTCGTCCTAATAGACTTATCTATTCTAACAATATTAAGAATGTATCAAAAGAGACGCATGCGCAGTCACACTTGTCATTCTCGGTATTCGACATCTGCAGCAGTATGTATGTCCCTAAAATGAAATTGACCAATTAAATGTTTGCATTTACGATTTTTTCAAAGACAAATTCACAACAAGCACGAAGTATTCAAACCTGTAAAAATAGTTATACAGCTTCTTTATGTTAGCCTATCTAAATCTAAGTATAGCATAGATTTGGCACAAAAATATAAATATGGGTCACGTTACATTACGTTGTAGACGCTATGAATCTCTCTCTCTCTCTCTCTCTCTCTCTCTCTCTCTCTCTCTCTCTCTCTTATTTTAACAGATATATTTACCAAAGTTACATAAAGATATCTTGAAATACTAAAGAGTAAATGTATTCAATAAAATCGCTATTGGCTTCAAACACGGCCTCCAGACGACTTCGGAATCTGCTGCTAAGACTTCTGAGAGTCTTCTTGTTTACGTTGGTGAATATGGCCATAGTCCTGGCCTTCAGACATAATACTCTGCACTCCAAATATAATAATCAAGGTGGTTGCAGTATGGAGAATTGGGTGGCCAGATATAAGGGGTAATGTGGTCGCAGAATTGTCTGACAGTCACGATTGCGTTCTCCTGCTTGTGTGGCATGGTGCAGAGTCGTGTTGTCAGGGTCTTCTAGCAGTCGCCCCCTTGAACCTAGGGAGAACTACTTCCTCAAGGCATTTGATGTAGGCCGCCGTGTTGAGTCTGAGGCCCTCACCAACAAATTAGGGAGTTCTTTTCTTATCAGAACGATCACAGTGAGTTTTCCGAGCTATCCTATCTTCGTAATCACCATTAGACTGATCCAAATCTATTGGGGCTTTTAGCGCGAATGCCAAGCAGGACAGCATACCGTTTCCAAATTTCTGGCAGAGTGAATTGCTTCATGGTGCTTTTTGTTACAGACGGTTCCCAACTGATCCAACTATATTGTGCAGTCTACAACATCAAAAACAAACAACGTGCATGCGCGTAATTAGAAATATAATATGGCGACAATTTACCCATCGCATCCTATATATATATATATATATATATATATATATATATATATATATATATATATAAAATCTGTTGAATTATGCAAGACAATAGGTGTTTTAGACAGTATGTATAGATTGATGCATTTAGTTAAATCTCTGCAATACTCATTAGCTGCGTTTAACTAATTAATAAGGTGAAGTTCAGACGGAACTTTCAACGGGAAATTACAAAACAATAAATGAGCACAATTTTGATCAAATATTAACGATAATGATTTAATGAAATAAAAACAAGTTTAATTATCTGAAGTTACATTACGGTAATTGGCAATTTAGCTTATTACAACAAAGAAAGGCTTGTCTGGGATTGACTGGTGCTTTGTGAGCTGGTCTTTCGTGCCACTTCTTTTCCACGCGAATATACCGTATGCTCTAGTGTATAAGATGACTTGAAGCTAAAAACATGCAAGGAATGAGATCCTTGAGTATAATACGACCTACTAGTTCAGTCATCCCTATGTAAAATTTGTTTTTGAAAAATTTAGCCATATTATCCATTTAAATCTCAACGTCGTACATATATTTCAATAGAATATTTAATTTTTCACGATAATAAAGAATAGAAATGAATCGACTGTTTAGCCATCGTATCCTCTCTCTCTCTCTCTCTCTCTCTATATATATATATATATATATATATATATATATAAATGAATCGACTGTTTAGCCATCGCATCCTATATATATATATATATATATATATATATATATATAAATAGGATGCGATGGCTAAACAGTCGATTCATTTCTATTCTTTATTATCGTGAAAAATTAAATATTCTATTGAAATATATGTATATTTCAACAGATTATATATATATATATATATATATATATATATATATATATATATATATATATATATATATATATATATATATAATCTGTTGAATTATGCAAGACAATAGGTGTTTTAGACAGTATGTATAGATTGGTGCATTTAGTTAGAATTATATAACTGTATGTTTCTTCTAATTTACGTTTCAAAACTTTTTTTCGAATTTTCGGGGAAAGGTGCTAACGAGACATACCGGATAATACATTTTAAAGTGTTAATTAATCTATACTTTTTTTTAAGCATTTCACCCCAAGCAAAGCGGGAAGCCACTAGCATACAAGGGGTTACAGAGAGTTGAAGCAAAAGCAAATAGGAGTGATAGAGGAAAGGATGAAGAGAAGGATAGGGGATAGATCAAGGCATTTGGAGACGTCGATTGACATTACATTTGAATAGTTGGAGATTATAGCTATCAGGGAAACAGGAAAGGGGAGGGAATTCCACAGACGAGAAGTGCGAGACATGAAGCTATTGGAATAGAAGAGACGGCTACATTTAACAGTTTCGACAGTGAAACGGTGAGAGCGAGATGCCAGCCTAGTTGAACGCTTAAATTCATGAAGTCTGGGAACCAGCGAAAGCAGCTCATCTGAGGAGTTACCGTGGAAGTGTTTGTAAAAAAGACAGAGGGGGGCGGCAGCACGTCTGTGAGAGAGCGACTGCAGACGAGATGACAGATCAGGGCCAATTACATTGCATATCCGTCTCTGGATTTTATCAAGGACCTTGAGACAAACAGAAGGGGCTCCAGACCATATATGGCAGCAATACTACATGTAAGGGCGAATGGTTGATTTGTAGATTTGAAGGATCGACTCCGGCGAGAAAGATTTCCTTGCGCGGCACAGGGAGCCAACTTTCCTTGCGGTGGACGAAGCTATTGACTCAATGTATTTGTTCCATCTCAGGTCAGCAGACAATGCGAGACCGAGCAGTCGCAAAGAGGTGCTCGCGTGAAGTTGGGAGCAAGACATTCTAATGGGGGGCAGGGATGGTTCTCTGTGGTGAGTAATAGAGAGCAATTTTGTTTTTGAGGCGTTAAAGTTAACCAGCCAATTCCTGCCCCAGTCCACAACCGATTGGAGGTCCTTTTCGAGACAAACGGTACCATTTCTGAGTTTATTATATGTCTATATATTAATAAACTATAAAAATAAAAACAATTGTGTTTCATTTCAAATGAAGATGGAAACCTTTATAAAAAACAAGAAAATGACAAGAAAGTAAAAACAAGGAAACCAGAATATAAACAAACGTTATCTTTTGAGAAAAACAAAAGACGTTTAAACATGATGATTCCCAAAAAACAAATATTGCCGACGTATGAAATGCCTTTTGTAATCAATTCTTATCAACACCTGCTTACTTTGTGTTTTCTCTTCTATTGTGCGAACTGAGTGTATTTGCAATTTTGCTGTTTCAAATAAGCGTTATTTTAAGCTGTGTAAACATTTCTGAAAACGTGTACTTGTGTATAATACGATCCCTATTTTTCCTATAATATTCATTCAAAGATTTCTCTTATTATACACAAGAAAATATGTCAATGGGCTCTGAGGCCTTCCCTCGTGTGGCGCAATGTCAGATTTACCTAATTTGTGCAAAATTTCATGGCGGTCGACAGAAAAAAACGATAGTTATCATGTCTATCTTGCAATTCAAAGGTTAAGAATTCGATATTAACTTGTTGCCCAACTAGTGTATCTTTTGTCTAAAATTTTGGGACGAGGCGTCATCGTTGTATACACTATCTACGTTCGAACTATTGTTCTCATTTTCTTGTGGTTATCACAGTATTTCTGTGATTGTGTCATACAGCCTTCCTCAGGTGTACGAGGCTTGTCTGAAAAGTAACGGGACTGGGTGTGCTGTGTAAGCTTTGGGCGAAAGAGGGATAAGTTATCATTTAACATAATATCTTTAAAGTATATAAGTATAATCTTAGCTTTCTATAACCATTGCATTTTTTTTTCACATACGAGAGTTGTGGCAGGACAAATCGTGACTGCTTTACCACAATGCACCGGCTCACAACGCCCTGAGCATCCGGCACTTCCTGACCGAGAATAACATCGCCGTACTGTAACAATCTCCCTATTCACCTGATCTTGGTCCGTGTGACTGTTTTCTTTTTCCCAAGCACAAAGTGATTATCAAGGGGACCCTTTTTGAAGGCGTGGATGCAATCAAGAGAAACTTAACAATGGAACTGAGGGCATCCAAGACGAATAATTCCAGCAGTGCATAGAAGCGTGGCGGAGAAGGATGGGAAAGTGCAATGAGATGTGAAGGGGTTATTTTGAAGGAAAAACCATGTAGTTTGTTGTTTGGAATTGAAATAAACTGTTTGTGACCCCAGTCCCGTTACTTTTCAAACAGAGCTACAGAAAATTCTGAACTGAATCCTTTATTTAATATACCCCCGTAGATTAAATAGTGTATCTTTGTTATAAATAAAGTAAGTAATTAATCATTTCTTTAACGAATACAAGACTCAAGAAAAGAATCACACACGCACGAGTTTGTTCCACAGAGTTGTAGTTTGGTGAAAAATAATTTGTCTGAATGGTACTTCTTCCTTACAATTGGAATACGTAGGAAATTATGGGGATTCGACTCTAGTTGTGAGGACGGGACTGATGGGTCCAAAGTACGGGACTCATTTTGACAGTTGACACGAATGTGCGATAGACTTACAAGGCTGCATCTGTTGGAAACAGGACGCTGAGTCGTAAATGTGGTCCCCTATAAGCCCGCGTAATATGATGTCTGCGCAGCGGCTCCTCTGATATGGGAAGAACACTTCCTTTTAATCTGGATCTTGTAAAAATAATGCGCGACAAGAATCAAATAACTCAAAGATCGATAGAATGAACCGATCATTCACCCCAAGCAAGGCAATAAAGCCACTATGACGCAAGGTGGTTATAAAATGTTAGCGAAACAATATTAAGGAGAGAGAACAATAAAAGGAAGGGAATTAAGAAAACAGTAGATAACAATTGACATTTATTTTCTAATTTTTAAAGAGCAGTGTTAACTGGGAAGCAAGAAGCCGGCGGAGAGTGCTACAAGTGAGAAGTGCGAGAGAAGAAATGCTTACTTACGGTTACATCTAGACATTT
>OZ038483.1:71472993-71505493 GCA_964036315.1 Acanthosepion esculentum
ACTGTTAACATAGAACTTACGGTTATATCCATATCCATTGTAAGATGATGAGACCCTGCTGCCAATCTAGAACTTAAATTCTTAAATTCTAGGTACCGTATAGGAAAGTGATATTTATTCTCGTTATTTAAACAAATGTCGCACAAGGCCAAAAGAGGAAATCGGTGAAATCTCGTATTCAATCTGGCTTATAATTAACTTAGATAGCCACAATTACTGACCTAAATATACCACAGTATTCCTTACACCAAAACAACACATTCTTACTTACTATTATTACTACAGCCACCATAATACCTCAGAATCTCTATGAAGTTCTAACTAGTTCCCATGTAGAGAGGAAAGTCCATCAGAAACATTATTTTGGAAATATTTATAGAAAAGGCATAGGGAAGCTACACTATGTCAGTAAGAAACTGACTGAAGGTGAGATGCCAGATCCGAGACAATATCATTGCAGATTCTTTGTATTTTATCAAGAATCTCTGAATCAGGTAAAGGAAAGTGATGTCAGGAGAAGAAACTTTAAAGAAAAGGAGGGGGTATCAAAAAGAGTGTATCAATAATAAGAAAATGATTGCGTATTCGGGAGAAGAAAATGAACAAAACAGAAAGAAAATTGTTATTTACACTATTTATATTGGGTATATTTTCTTTATGTTTGTTGCTGTTTTTCACATCGTTTCGGCTGTTGTGACCTCCGACCGTCATCAGGTATATATCGATCTGTATAACATATAGGGAATTCTGGACCGAACGCTATTTAATCTCCTTGGTAGACTTTTCTCATTCAACTGCTTAGTAGTTATTGCGCGTCTACTGAGTCCAAGTGCACCCTGCCCAACCTGGGATTGAACTCATAATTATTATGAAGAAGAAATTGTAAAAGACGACGAGCAAATCACTGGAAATGAGAATCTATTCGGGAGAAGGGAGTGAAAAAGAGATAGTTAGGTATTAAGTCATGCAAAAAGAGGGTGTGAGAAGTAGAAACAGAAAAATTGTAAGAAAGGGATACAATTATAAAAAAAAAAGAGTGAAGTCGAGAGTAGAGAATGAAAAAAGGAAAGGAAAGGGTAAAACATGTCGGAAGAAGAAACGGCTATAGATGAGTGAAAGGGAAAGACAATCATAGTAAAGATAGAACGAATTCGGGAAATAAGACTGAAAAATAGAGATGGGGAGAGGAGAAACCTATCAGGAGATGAAGGAGTTGAAAAAGAGTAAAAAGTAGAGACGATCATAGAAAGGAGAAAATTAGGTCGAGAGGAGAGAATGAAAAGAGAAAGAAAAAAGTCTGAAAGAAAAAAAGAAGAAGGAGCTAGAGTTGAATAAAATGGGAGATACATTCTTAGAAAAGAGTTAATGGAGTTTGAAAAAGAAAAAGAAGGAGACGCCCACACACAGAAAAAGAGGAAACATGTCAGAAGGAAAAAAAAGGATTATTCAGGAGAAAAAAAAGGAGTGATGTTATATAGGAATAAAGTGCAGCTGCCGATATTAGTTTGAACATAGATCGCCAGAGAGCAAACACAGGCGATCCTATTTGAAATAAGTATATCACGTGATATTAAAGGAAATGCATATATGGAAATTAGCGTGACGTCGAAACGACCACTCTTTCTATTCTATCTTCCATTACTATACTAATTACTTTTCTACACTCTTCTCTATTCTATTCACTATACTATTTCTCTATACGGATCACTGTATGGATTAATATTCGAGCGAGTATTATCGAGCAAGCACTCTTAGTGCGAGTGATATTCGAAGGCGTCTGACACCAGTATTGTTCAACGGCGTTACTATAGTTGTATCTGCGATTACAAAGTCTCTACTACAACGAGCATTATGAAAGTGACAACGAGTAAAAAAAAAAAACGGAAAAGAATAAAATTGAGAGAAAATAATAGAAAAGAGGAGGAAGAGATTGAAAAAGAGAAAAAGTTACTGACAGAAATAAAAAAGAGGATCAAGTCGGGAAAGGAGAAGCTGGAAAGAAGTAAAAGGCAGAGAGAATCATAGAAAAGAATGGATGAATTCGGGAGTCAATTCCTGGAACTGGAAGACAAAAATAGGAAGCGTTAATCTTAAGAAAATTGTAAATGAAGTCGAGAGAAGGAAAAACGAAATAAAGGTGAAATAATTGTATAAGGAAAAGGAGCAAATGAAACATTGATAAAATATGTAGAAAGGAAGAGAAAGCGAAGCAGTAAATGCAAATTTATAGAACGTATTAATAAGTCAGTAGAAAAAAGTACATAGACTGACGCTTGCTGAAGAAGCAAAAAGATAAAGACGGCCCTGACCGGGAGGAGAAAAAATCTGGGCCAGAGGAGATGCTATTGTATTATCTGTTCAGTGCCGGCCCAAACGGTGCTTGGACAGAATCCTCAGATCTCTTCCGGAAGTGTGTTTTTTTTTTTTTTGACTGGCTATGACTAGCTAAGACCAGTGGCCCGGGTGGAGACACTCGGGTTCCTCGCGTTAAAACAAACTGACATTGTGTCGCATCCTGAGTCGGTGGGGAGACAAAGATAAATACCGGAGGAAGACGACTTTGAATGAAAAACCAAATGGAAAACTGGACAATGAACGAAGTGTACAATTCTGAAGTAAAATTCAAGCGAATGGCTAAACGAATGATAATAAACCATAATTGACGGACTAGAATAAGAAAATGAAGAAAAATTACTTGAAAAGAAACAGAAAAATGTAAAACGGAAAGATGAGAGTAGGAGAATGGTGGAAAAGTTTTCATTGTGTCCAGTCGTTTCTATTCACTTGTCAACAGACCAACCGTGTTTTCAATCTGACAAGCTAATTTTATAAGCTTTCTTAAAGGCAAGCGACATGGCACGGTTCCTTCCAAAAATGCTTGCCTTTGTCTCTGCTATTATCTCTTTTTCTCTATCACCCTTTCTCTGTTTCATCCTCTCTTTTCATCTATCTATCTATCTATCTATCTATCTATCTATCTGTATGTATGTACGTATGTCTGTCTGTCTCTTTTCCGCGCCATTTCAATTTCAGCGATTTTAATTTTCACAAACCTAATTTTCGGTGATCTTATGATCTCGGGCCTCTTCACGTATGTTTTCTAATAACACAAGTGTCTACATCTAATTGGCTTCTAAGAAAAATAAGACCTCCTCCTCTTTTCTACTTAAGTCAGCTTGATACTTTTGCTTCGGGTTGTAAGAGGTTGCTTATAGTATCAGGTGTTTCCAAGCGACCCTCCATCAAAGTAATGACCGGGCTCGACGCTACATAAATTCAGTGTTTACAGCGTAATTTGAGCGTAGACTCAAAGAGAACTAAAGTTCACCCAAAGACTCAAGAGCCACTAATCGCTGAATGATAATGAATGAGGTTTCGAAGAGAAGAGAGAAGAAAATGAAGATTATGAGAATTGGAAGGATAGATAGTGAGTGACCCTTGATAGTCGTCGGGATTTCAATACATGTGTCTCGAAGCGATTAACAATAAATGAAACAAGAATATAATAATAATCTAAAAGTAAGATACCCAGATAATCAAAATAATGGACAAGTGAATATGATCAAAGGGTAATAATAATAATAATAATAATAATGATAATAATAATAGCAGCAGCAGTAGCATCTGCGCGAAATACCTCCATGAGAATTATCCAAAATACAATTGTCCAAATACAAGGACCTGGGGATCAAGATTAACAGAATGTGGGGAATGAAGACTGAGACTGTACCAATAGTAATCGGAGCACTGGGCCTCGTGAGAAAAGGAATGGACTATTTTTACTAACAGTGTCCCAGGTAACATCAACATACAAGCTGCCCAGAAAATCGCCCTACTAGGAATATCCCATGTACTAAGAAAAGTGCTATCAGTTGAACGACAATTCTCCTATAGGCCCTAGGGACTATAGTTTGGACTCAGCTCTACAGGATACAAAGCAGTAACCATAACATACACAAATAATAATAATAATAATAATAATAATAATAATAATAATAATACACACTGACAGAACAATCAAAGCCAACCGCCCAGACATTGTTATTAATGACCACAAACAAAATAAGTGCCTCCTTATTGATATGGCAGTTCCTGCAGACTGAAATGTATCTTTGAAGATATTCGAAAAGCTGTCAAAATACAAGGACCTTGAAACAGAAATCTAAAAAATGTGGCACATGGGAACATCAACAATCCCTGTTGTAGTTGGAGCCCTTGGACTGGTTGGAAAAGATTCCAGTAGACTAATTGAAGGGATCCCTGGAAGTCCATGCCTCAAAGAGATACAAAAAATTGTTCTGACAATTACAGCCCACACTTTACGAAGGGCTTTATCTATGTAAATTTTTTTTCAGTGGAAAGTGTCATGATGCCATTTCTAACCTTAGGTCCCTGGACGGGACTCGGAAAGAAATGTGTAAACGCCAGATATCAAAGAAAATAACAAATAATAATAATAATAATAATAATAATAATAATAATAATAATAATAATAATAATAATAATAATAATAATAATAATAATAATAATATCGGTAACAACAAAAATGATTCATATGTGTCAAAAAATATTGACTGTTATCTCAGAAATGAAGCACAAATAACAAAACCCGATTATCTGACATAGGATATAACAGGTCCAGATATACCTCACCTGGGGACAGAGTGGATTTAATGAGGGTCAGTGATCGTAAATTGATTTCTTGGATCAATTATATCTATGAACGAACATAGAACGACATCATAGTAGCAATAATAAATTAATACAAAAATACTGACAATATCCTAAGCGTACTTAACCGAAACGTTCTTCTTCTATGCGCCGCGTCCCTCCAGGACATGGGCGATCATGGTTCTCCAAAACTTCCTATCACTTGAAGCTCTCAGTCATTTTTTTCTATATTGGTGAAAGCTCCCGCCGCTGTTCTCCCATTTATTCACACAAGGTCGTCATGCAGATGCCTCGCTGCCTCCTCCTCCTCCTATGTCTCTTGCCCTTTTATTTAAGACCCCCTTCCTCATTATGTGAATGACGACTTGAGAATACCAGATGGTCTAAGGTTGGATATGCAGGCATTGTAATTTGAAATCGGAGTACCGAGTTCCAATACCAGTCGTGTTCGCTATATTCACTTACGCGCAAATACGCTTGCGAAATGTATGAATCCGCCTCTTATTCCCCAGTATTATTATTATTATTATTATTATTATTATTATTATTATTTTGGTATCCGGATTCTCTCCTTTCTACATATAATCACATTCTGTCAACTTTTTCAACATGATTTGTAAGCGATCCGCCCGCATCTTCGTCGTTGAGGAGAGTAGAAAAGGAGAAATGAAGGAAAATAAAGAAAGATGTGGAAGAAAAAGAGGGATAGACAAGCATAAAAATGGAATGAATGAGATATCAGCTGTAATAAGTAAAGAAGAAGAGGAAGAATGATGAAAAAGAGGGTTAGGAAAAAAAGAAAGAGAAATGAAGGAAAATGAAGAAAAATATGAAAGAAAGAGAGGGATAGACAAGCATAACTTGATTTACTTATAAAAGTTCTACTAATTAACCTATAACTTGGGAAAGAAGTGGTGGATTCATGCCTTTCTCAAGATTATTTACGCATAAGTAAATAAAACGAACCCGACCTGGAATTGGAACTTGACTCTCCGATTTACAATTCGGAGTCGTTATCCGTTACACCATCCGCACATCGAAGCTCACAACACCTGGTATTGCAAAGTGGTCACCCATCTAGATAATCACCAGGCTCGACGTTGCTTAACTTCGGCGATCGTACGAGAACCGGTGTTTCCGAATTGATTTGATTTTATGGCTTATCAACAATTTTCAGGTTATTTAAAGCCATATTCATGCAATATTTTTAGATTGTAAGACTATTTTTTTTCATAAATAATAATGATTTACTGTATTAGAAGTTCCACTAATTAACCCATAGCTGAGGAGGAGAAGGGATGGATTCGTACCTTTCACAATATTATTTGCGCCTAAGTAAATATAACGAACTCGACTGGAAATGGAATTTTCAATTCGATGCCGTTATTCATTACACCACTCGCATATCGAAGCTTACAACACCTGGTATTCCAAAGCGGTTACCCATTCAGGCTCGACGTTGCTTAACTTCGGCGATCGTACCATAACCAATGTTTCAACGTGATATGGCCGTAATCCTCTATGGAAAAATGAACTGCCTAATGGCCTCACACAGGTCAACCAGCAAGATGCAGGCGGATCGCCTACAAATTATGTTGGAAACGCTGACAGAAAGTGATTATATGTAGAAAGTAGAGAAGCCCGTTACCAAAATATACGCATCAAATAAAATCAAAATTCATCAGCGAAAAGAGAAGGAAATGATGGAATCGAACCACCTACCGAGAATGTTCAACGATAAGAAAAACACAATTGCGTTCTCATTATGACTGTTGATATAATCTATTTACAAAGCAAGCGAAGAGATTCGTTTCGCCATGGTAGGCGTGTCTACGATCTGCTACCATTTTTCAATTTTTCATTAGGAAGATAGAAACACGGTATATGAAGCTAAGTGTGCCATGAGATGAAGGCAATCGCTAAATCCATTTTCGTATTGATTACATGAATAAACATACTGATAAGCCGACACATTATAACCAACGAATATATGGAATGAAATACAGCTTCTTTTCCTTCTATGTGCGTGTTCAGAGCCTCTTTGGCGTCTTGAGATAGCTCAGTGTCGCTCAACAATGGTCAATGTTCGGAGATAAAAGAAAAAAAATCTCCAAGAATGCAGTTTTGACTAAAAGTTAAAGCAAGGCAAAAATACACTGACCATCTGTGTCCAGGTTCAAACAAAATATCTCCCTTTTCTCACAAAACAATATATATATATATATATATATATATATATATATATATATCTTTCTGAGATATATATTGAAGGCAGCTTTCGTCTTCTTTTTTAAAATATACATTTCTCTTTCGTTGGAACAAATATAACGTTTTTCCTATATATATATATATATATATATATATATATATATATATATATATATATATATATAAAAGAAGAAATATACTCTTACGGTGTGCTATATTTATGGGATAAAGTGCTCAATATCAGAGATAGAGCGTGTGTAAATATAAAAGTGAACATTAAAGTCAACGCTTACATGCAACAGGCTGGTTTCTAGTTAATGCCATATAATTTCTTGGGTGGTGAAGTGACTTTTATTTGTTAAGATAATCATTTTTATTTATTTTAAAAATACTATGCCATTTCAAAATTTTTCAAATAATTTCCGTCAATTTTGTACCTTTGTACCTTTTAGGGGTTAACTCATTGAACATAATAGTATGAATATTACAGGCTACCATAAGTTTTGTGACCTGAGTAAATGGTTAAGTAATAACAAAAACCAGGTTTGCAGATATATCGTATATTAAACAGTAAGTACACCAAAAGAATATTACACGACTAGTAAGAGTGTATCGAATGAACTAGCACTCAATCTATTCATTGTTACTATTTAACAGCCTCACCACAAGGGATGTATGTGACACAAGGCCGAGTTTACAGTGGGTCCTCCAACCCCGTAGGCTCGGCCATAAATATTCCCTTAGAACCAGCATAAATGAGTTGAGGGTCTGTCTACCTCCCCGGACGAAACGTTGCCCTTCGGCAAAGCCTCGTTCGTGTTCCTCTCTGCCTTTGGGCAGAGAGTTCGACAGCAGTTGCGAACAGTCACAGCCCGGAAGAACAATCTATTCACTGTTCCCCAAGGCCTTCTCTCCTACTAATCTTATAGTAGGCGGACACCACAACAATATGAGTAATATCCAATGAAATAGCTGCGTACGTACGAAAGAATGAGCCAAGTAAGAAAGGAAACAATGTCATAAATACTCATTAGTGAAGAGGTATAGGTCTTTATCTCATTAACAGGGTGACATTTTTATATCTTATGAGGCGATAAATTATATACTGGTTGGTGGGGGCGGCAAATATTATGAACCAAGGGAAGTGTGGTTGGTGGGAGTGGCAAATATTATGAACAAAGCATAAAGAAAGGTTTACGAGATTTAAACTACTAAAAACTATTTTATCGAATTTTTTCTAGGCGTAAACGGTAATGGTAATAATGAAATTAACCATTTTCTTATATGGAAACATTCAGAATTCACAGGTCGAAATTTATAAAAACATTCTGTTATAACAATTTTTCAGGAAAACAGTTTTCTCAAGTCCATTAACTGTTATCGTTCTTTCTAGTATTGCTGTTTCTTTTTGGGGGGGGGGAATGGGGGTACAACAAGTTTCCCCCTGTTCAAAGCCCGGGTGCTACTCGTGGTAAAGTGTTACAGTAAGGGGTAGTTTATATGGATAGAAGGGGAAGATAACATTTGACTAGACTAGAACAGGTTAAGACTGTAGTTATCAGGGAAACATCGTCTCGGGAGTCTGTTCCATAGGGCAGTTGTTCGCGGGAAGAAGCTGTTTGAGACGAACTTACTTCTCACCAATGGAATACGGAGGGAATGTAGGTAGTTTGCTATATTGTAAGTGGCATGGCGGGTCCTAGCCGTAAAGGTTAAACCAGACGGAACCAACTCCGAGCGAAATAGCGATAGAGCGGTGAAAGACTCGCCACATCCCGCCTTTGAGAGAAGCCCGAATATAACTGATAATTGAGGGTATAAATATACAAATAATAATAAATCTAATTTTACGCTTCATAAGTCATATAATATAACTTCTTCACTAAGAGGGTTGTCGTATCGTATGCAAATTAGGTAGACAAGTATAAATAGAGAACAACTGACGATCATAACAGTGGTCATGCATAGCAAACCCGGTTGGTATTCAGGACACGGAGAATTATAGTACGACTACTACTATGCAGAGAGATTAGCAAAACATACCAGGGGTATCTATCAATAAGTTGTTCCTTCCTTGATTTGTTCTTCGTATGTATACTACAGAAAAAATATTTCCTCCGTCTATTTCTTTAAAAAAAACACCTTAAAATATTATATTTTTGTATATTTTAAAGTAAAAGATAAAATAATTTTAAAAAAACTTGTAATTGCAACGAATGCTTTATTTTTTATGGAAATACTTCGGCTAAAAAAAATTCATTCGTTGGAATTACTAGTTGTTTTTTTTTAATTATGCAACTACCAACGGAGACAAGCATCCTAACTTTGATAAAAGATAAAATTTTAGTTACTCAAAAATTACTTTTTGTGGAGAGTTGCAGATATCTGACGTCAATAAGTTATACTGGTGAAATAACATATAAAACTCTGATGTATATCTGTGAAAAACTGAGTGTATATTTAGAGTACGATTTTAAAACTTTTTCAAATCTTTGTCTTTGCTGTTAAACTTGATACAAAATAAAGATGTTTTTTTGAGAAAAATGTAAAGTGAACATTTTTAAAAATAATTTCATTCTATTTTTATTTTACAATTGCTTTATTTATTCTACGGAATATCAAAAGTGAAAAAAAAAATCAAATTCTGAATTATGTCCTGTGACATTAACAATTTGACTCATCTATTCATGTTGGTAATATTTTTGTTTGCTTAATAAAGATTTTTCCTATCATAATGTTACACAGACAGTAAAAATAATGAAATCACATAGTAATACGTTAAGAGGTTGTTACTGAACTGAAAATATTCCTACAAAATCTTTTAATAATTATTTAATACCTTTTCAATAAAAAAATAATTTCTTAATGAATAAGTGATTTCACTTTCATTAAAATCAGTTACTTTCCTGATTTTTGGTAATTTTGTTTTAAATCTAAAGGTATATATATATATATATATATATATATATATATATATATATATATATATATATATTGAGGCGTGCGTGACACTTGGAGGCGTCACAAAGGCTTTAGGACAATACTAGCGAAAAGGAATCAGAAAATAAAAGTAGATTAACGTCTACTCGATAACTTCCTTAAAGTGTATTTGATATTTTTTTGTCCCGACTCCTCATACTATCAAAAAAGTTCAAATTTGGATTCGTCTGTCCACAATACATTTTGCTAAATTATGAATATTTCATATCAGAGACATTAGATTTTGTTTTTCACTATTAAATCTCAATAGACTTTTCAACTAAGTTAAATTCTAATACTATTCTAAATGCCAATTCGACACTGTTGTAAACAAAACATATGTAGATATATCTCTATTTTAACGTAAGCATCTATGTCTCTATTTAAACATATGCAGCTATGTCTCTATTTAAATATATGTAGCTATGTCTCTATTTAAACATATGCAGCTATGTCGCTATTTAAACATATGTAGCAATGTCTCTATTTAAACATATGCAGCTATGTCGCTATTTAAACATATGTATCTATGTCTCTATTTAAATATATGCAACTATGTCTCTATTTAAATATATGCAGCTATATCTCTATTTAAACATATGCAACTATGTCTCCCTTTAAACATATGTAGCTATGTCTCTATTTAAAGAAAAAGACTGTGCCATTACGACAGTATTTTCATAGTTTTTGCTTTTATTTATTAATTTTGAAGTTACCCGCAAAAATTGCAAAATCAAAGAAGCATTGATCACAAATTGAAACTTTATTTAAAAAGGCTACATTCAAAGACAAATTGGCAGAGAAGAAGCTGAAGAATTCTCTAAACATGGGGTAAAATATTCGTAACATAAGCAGTTAGAAACATGTACAACTGTTGACAGAAAAAGGGCTGAGGCACCTAAAATGACAACTGCTGCTGAAGATAATCACTTGATTATAGAGAGCAAAATAAATAAAAGGGTAACTGCTCCAGAGTTGATAGCTGAACTGTGAAAAATTAACTCAAATCAACGGGGTACAAGGAGCGCGTAGCCATCAAGAAACCCCTGTTATGGGAGGTGAAAACGCAGAAAAAGACTGTTATGAACAAAAGAGCAGAATATAAACTGAACATTGAAACAGTGGCATAATGTATTGTGGATATATGATTCTAAATTTTAACGTTTTGTTAGTAAGAGGACAACCTATGTGAGAAGAAAACCAGGACAATGACTCAACGATCAATGTGCGGTTGAAACAGTTAAGCATGGTGGTGGGTTTGTTATGGTATGTTTTTTGGGTGGGGAATGGAGAGAGAGGGCTGATTTGATTCTGTTGAACGTAATCATGAAAAAAGAAAAATATCATTTCCGATTTTAGAACGACATGCTATACTAGCTGGTTTACGCATAATTGGAAAAGAAATTCACCTTTCAACAAACACTCTTCCAAATTATGTCAAAATAGCCTCGAGTAAAAAAAAAGGAACAAAATTTTGGAAATTATAATTTGGCAGCCTCAATCTCCTGCACACTCTCTCTCTCTCTCTCTCTCTCTCTCTCTCTCTCTCTCTCTCTCTCTCTCTCATTGAATTAGTATGGGATTAATTATATTTCGAAGAGAATAGCCAAAGAGTGAAAGTGAGATTTTTTAGTGCTTGAAGAATGCTTGCAAAGGTCTGACATGTACATTTTTTTCAAAAACTGTTGGAAAGAATGGCAAAAAATTGTAAGGCAGTAATTAAGACAGGTTGTGGTTTTATTGACGAAAACAAAATATGATGCTGTTGTATGATAATTCTTTTGTAGTTAAGTGCTTATTCTGTAGTTAGTGACATTTTATCTCTCATTTTACAAAATATAAAAATACATCATTTTAAGGTTGTTTTTTGCTTGTAGTGTACGTTAAAGTTCCATTAAATCTTTTGGCGTCTACGCTACAATAACTAATTAATCCAAGCATATTTTCAATTTTCATTTTGTCTTTTCTGGTTCTACCGATTATTCTGGCTTTGATGGCATTAAATAACTAAATATTAACATAATCAAAAGCGTTGTTTGTTGATTGAATATCGATTAGCGACAAACGTATTTTTGTGTGCTTTTCATGCTGAAAGTGTCCGTCCATTAAACGTAATTCAATGATATCAAGTAATATGCGTACATTTATCCTTAAAAGGCTGTCAACTAAATAATGCAAGGACATCTATTGATTTTTCATTGAATGGCAAATCGCTAAACCCTGCTATTAATCAAACGTTTAATTATTTACAATTAGCTTTGAAATACACTACCAAGCCAAAACATTATGAGCAGTGACATGAGTCACGAATGCCTTGTAACAACTGCGCATGTCAGGCTCATGCAAGTAAGGCAGTCTCGATAAGTTTATTCTGATGTGTTGAAGGCTATAAAATTATGAGCGACAATAAAGATCTGAATAACTTTGGTAAAAGCCAAATGTTTATGGCCAAAAGCATTTCTGAAACAGTACAGCTTGTGAGATGATAACGCTCACTTGTGGTGGGTAGCTATCAGCAATGGTACAAGACGGAAAAAAAAATTAAAAATACTTTGAAATCACCGTCAAAGCGTTCGATGACCAAAATTTATTGATGCAAGAATTAAACGGAGGCCTACACCGGCGCAAATTTGAAAATATATTTGATCCATGTGAATCAAACCACGCTTCAGAAAAAAACGGTTTATCGGTCTTAACTATATAGATACATCAGCGAAAATTGCTTGCTTTGAATATTGCTGCTCCTGCCATATATTTAGAAAATCTTGAAAAAATCCAAAGAAGAATCTGCAATATTATTTTTCCAGACCTGGCATCTCGACTGCAGGGATTTTCCCACCGCCGTCACGTAGCTTTCATGTGTCTTTTCTACAAATACTTCTATGGTAATTGTTCTGATGAACTTTCCGTTTTACCTAAATTTTTATAAATATAAGTGCTGTACTAGATTGGTGATATGGTCTCATCATTTTACAGTTGCAATGGCTAGATGTAACACGCTAACAGTTTATTTTCTCGCACTTTTCGTTTGTGGAACTCTCTTCCGGGTTCTTGCTTCCCAAATTCTTTGTCTTTATTTGACCTCTCTCACCTTAACAGTGTATTGTTCGAATATTCTCGAACACTGGGCAACACTTTCCCTAACTTGAGGTGAAATGATTTAAAACGATCATGTCAAAATATCTTTTCTTTTAGAATTGTCTTATATATTCACAATTTTCATCCAAGATTTACTCTCTCTTTCTCTCATAGATACACACATAAGCATGTACACACACACACACGCACACACACACACACATATATATATATATATATGTCTTGATGGAGAAAATGAACTTTTGTCTGTAGTTTTCCTTCGTTTTTTTTATTTTTTAACATGAATTTTGGTCAGTCCTTGTGTCGGTCAGACAGTCTCTTTTAAGTTGTTATTTAAGATAACAGCTGGATGAATTCATGCTGCTCTGAATTCCCTTGGTCAGTCTGACAGATTTACTGGTCCCTGGGAAGGGGATGTGTCTCTTTGGTTCTTAGGGAGTGAGTGAGTATGATGTGTGTATATTAGTATGGGTGTGAGTATAAATATGAGGCCTCAACACCTCCGCAAGTATGTCTGTCTTGTGTGGGTGGGAAATGTGGGTTTGTTCTAATTTTTGGGGCATATATATATATATATATATATATATATATATATATATATATATATATATATATAATGATGGAGAACATGAACTTTTGTCTGTAGTTTTCATTTGTTTTTTTATTTTTTTAACGTGAATTTTTTGTTAGATAATATCACCATATATATATATATATACATATATATACATACATATATATATATATATATATATATATATATATATATATATATATATATATATATATATAGGAAATAAAGCATAATATTTATTTTTAAATCCACATTACAACCAAAAACGTTTGCTGTTTCTCTCTTCTTTTTAATACATATATATATATATATATATATATATATATATATATATATATATATATATATATATATATGATAGCCGCCATCGGAAGACATCTTTCTAATTCTAGGTTATATTTTGAACAGATGTGCTTCTCTAAACTGGACAAACATTTAAAACATAAGACACATACGTTTTGCTGACGCTGGATTTATTTTTAGCAAATATTTGCGTGTCTTTTCAGTCCAACTGCGGACTTGAGCACTAGCCTCCAAATGTGACTTATAGAATACTCTGCAAATGTGACACGATTTTTTCTCTTTTTTTAAAAACTGATATCCCCACAAGCAAAGGTGGAAGAATAGAAACAATAATAATGAGCAGAAAAAGAAGCGAATAACGAGGAGGACAGTAGATAGCGATTGACATTGCATTTAAATTTTTGTAGATTAAATTTGACTGGAAAACATGGAGCTAGGTGGGAGATCCACAAGAGAGAAGTACAACAAAAGAAACTGCTAGCATAGAATTTACGACTATATATCGCCAGCTTAATTGTAAATTAATGAGATCTCGACGTTAGTCTAGTGCTACGCTTAAATTAAAAAAAAACTCTAATTACTATAGCGAAGAGCTCATCTAAACAAATACTGTTACACCGGCCTTTCTAACACAAAGGAATTACACCGGTTCTCACTATATATATAGTGCCAGTAATACCTACCCGGTGTGTAAGCAGCGACAGTACTACAACTGCCTAGCTGAGTAGTACCCGTTTCCTACCTTTGTATCTGTGAAGTTAAATACACTTGTTCCTTAAACCAACCTCGACTTGTTTTTCTTCTTTTTACTATTGTGCCACGACACAACAAATACCATGAAATTTTTTATCGAAAAGACATAGAGAGGCAACCTTACGGCGGTGGGTAAGTGACTGAATCCGAGACGCTAGATCAGGACCAATAATATTGCTGATTCTTATTTGGATCTTATCAAGGTGCTCAAGGTAAATAGCAGGGGCACTTGACTATAAGTGGAAGCAATATTCTAAGCATGGACGAAAGGTAGACATAGATATGTAAAATAGATTATGTAGAGAAAATTGCCCTACATAATGAACCGACTTTCTTAGCAGCTGACTTAGTAATGAATTCAATATAGTCTTTACACTTCATATCAGAACGGTAACCCAAGGAGGCGCTTAAAAGTCGGAGTCGTTAAAAGTAACATACCATCTTTTGCACCCAGTTAACGACTGACTTGAGGTATTTTTAGTCCCCGGTTGCTATTTTGACTTTGTTGGATTAACAAGCTTTACTATCGAAGCAGTAGTAAAATGTGTCATCAGCGTAGATATCAAGTTGAGTGCTGATGTCATTCAGGAAGGTCATTAATGAAAATTAAAACAGTATAGGACCAAGGATGGATCCCTCGTGGGGACACCTTCGTTAGTACGAAAGGATCTAGACGAGTGGCCGTTCAGGATGAACTTCATTTCACGATTTGATAGGAAAGACTGGATCAGTTCAAAAAAGTATTCGGAGACACCGTAACTTTTCAGCTAGTGGAGAATAACTGAATGCCAGACCCTGTCAAAACTTTTCGATATGTCCAATGCTACAGCCCGGGCATCACCGTTTTTATCTATAACATGATAATCTCTTTCCTCAAGTATCGTCAGTACATCTACAGTGGACGTGGAAAATAAAATAAAAAAGGGCCTGCGATGAGAGATGATGAATCAATTCCGCATTGATTAAGGCTTCTAGGAGTTACCCAATATGAGATAGGAAGCTAATAGGCTGAAGGTTGGAAGAGTAAGACAGCTCATCAGAGTTCTTAAAAACTGTAACAACAGATGATGAATTCTAGCAGACAGGAAAGCAGGAGGCACTGTGTCATTTATTATATAGTTTAGAGAGAACAGGAGCCAGTTCAGAAGCACACTTCTTAATGACTATTACAGGATATCACATGCTTTTTGGGGATCTAGGTTAGAGTTGATGGCAGAAAGGAACTGGTTATCAGCATATCACTCAGCAGTGACACAGTTCTAGGAGGTTAGGCAGGGATATTCCGGATGAGTTTGAGGAGAATTTATGGGAACAGCATTCAGCTTTATCCGAGGAAGATGATAACACCATATTGATTGAAGTGAGAAGGAATAGAGATCTTACACTTATTTAATGTCCTATCTACCGAACCGCCATTAATCGGGAGAGCCACAATTTTTAGAGGCTATTACGGTGCCTCATTCTCTCGGCAGAGACTTTGCTCCTTCGAGGACTCGCTTACATTTATTGCGAAGAGCAACGAACAGCACCTGTTGTGGAGAGAGTATGACCGAAAACGGTGGTTCCTGTGTGCAGCCGAGCATGTAAATATGAACCATGGAGAGGAGTGAGGTTTCACCTGGTATTTCCGAGAATGGGTGAAAGCGTCCAGGCTGGCTTTGACCCAAGAAGAAACATCAGTGACGCAATTTTCAATTGGGTGTTTAAAGATGTCAGTCTAAGGGGTGTCACGGAGAAACTCAAGGAAGTGAGACCCGATCAGCATGCTGGTAACGGAAAGAGGTCTTGTGGATAGGAGGTTTCTGCTTAATTGAGGATGGGAACGAAATATCAATAGCTATTGGTAATATTTAATGCTATTTCTTCGTTGGTCGTTATTTTGGGACGATGACTCCACGTATGACTCAATTTCCCTACTTTATTTAAACAAAGCCTACGACAAACAGCACATCTGAGGTCAACCCTGTCACCAAAATGGTCTAAAGTTTTATCCCATAACCTTTTCAGAGACATACTTCCGCCAACGAACGTCCCCGTCGGTGACCTCCGAAACGACGTCCGCGCCGGCCTGTAATGGGCACCGCCGCCCGAGGAACACCCGCTTCCAGATTCTCGTATGCTATCAGATAAGCCACATCATCAACCTTTCCATCATGAAACTTTTTTTCGTCGAATGGCGTAATCATTTGTATGAAAGTAAAAATCCTATTTTCTGGTGTTTGCAATGTTAAGTGATTTTTTAGGACATACTGATAATGATTCATTCGCTTAAGCGCTGGTCTCATAGCCGTTTCTCTATAAGGAAACATTTCGCATTCATTGGCCGAGCGGCCATTACTACATTCGGTTGAAATTCATAAAATCTTTCTATGTAAAGCACTTTTTCCGGACAACAGGTTTCACAAGTCCAGTAGCTGTTATCGTTCTTTCTTGTATTGATATCATTCTATTTGAAGTGCTGTGCAATGATAGCATCTTGATTACGTCATTATTTTCCTTTCAAATTACATTTGCTATCCATTTTAGTCGTTGCTGCTGTTGGTAAACCTCAAGTGACGCGGTTTATGTTATTTGTTACAGTTCTTTGTTTGTGATTCAGTAGCGCCAGTCCACAATGTTAAAAAACGCATGATCTTTGTCAAGGCCCTCTGGCTTTACTCATTCAAAGCCTATTTTAGCCTTGATCTTTGACACAACATTTATATTAAATTCTTGATTTGACGAGGCCATTTAAGAACCTGACTCGAGTTTTCGGGTTGATATTTTGGCTTCGCAGCAATTGTACGAAACTATCTCTGATACAGATTATTCTATGTCTAATTTCTTTTTCTCCTATACTTAATTTGTTATAACTGATCCATACATCGACGTATGGGAAGTGTTTAGAATTTACTAATTCCACCTCCTATATTTTTATGATGGATTCAAGGTAAGTGCCTTCACTGCTTTCATCCTAATTCTAGATTATAGTTTCTGTTTTAGGAAGTTTTTATCTTGAGTCCCATTTCTTTGCACAATTGATAGAGGATGCTGATTTTCTGTTCAAGATCATTATTATCCCAACTATGAATACATATGTCATCAGCATAGATCATCAGTACAATGACCTTTGGAATCAGGATCATTGTCTTCTAATGGTAGACTTGTTTTGGGTGTTGCATGGAATGCTTAAATGGTCAGTGCCTGTCTCATCACATCTGTGTTTGAAAATGCACAGGATATAATCTAGGAAGAGATTAAATAAACTGGGTTCTCATTTCCTTGATGTCGTACTCCTGGTTAGGTTGTTGCACATGTTTCTGTACTGGGATCCTCGCCAGACATTTAAAATTTTGTAGATCGATACAGTTCCTCTATTAGATCAATGCATTCAGTGGATTCAGGTTTTGGAAGGCAGTTTCTAATAGATAAGAAAAGAAAGTCTCTAAAACTCATTTAAAAAAAGGGTAAAATCAATACAAAATTTACCCACTCTGTTCAATTTATTTTTCTCCTATACTTAATTTGCTATAGCTGGTCACTACGCCGATATATCTGAAGTGATTGGTATTTACAAATTCTGCACCTGATATCTTTATGCTGGATTCAGGGTAGGCGCTTTCACTGTTTCAATTTCAATTCCAGATCATAGTTTCTTTTTTTTTTTTGAAAGGTTTATCTTGAGTCTGATTTCTTTGAATACTTGATAGAGGATGCCGATCATTGTTATCCGAACTATGAATACCAATGTCATCAGCATAGCCGCATCCCTTCTCAGCAGTACATTGAAAGCGGGGAGGGAAAGCAGGATCTTCTACTAGTAGACTCGTTTGAGATGCGGTATGAAATACCCACATCCCGTCACATCTGCGTTTGTAAATGCGCAGGGCATAAGCTAGCAAGAGATAAAATAGACGAAGTTTCTCATTCCCTCTTTGCTGTACTGATGAGATTTGGAAGGCTTCCGTATTGGGGTCCTCGCCAGACATGTAAGATTCTGTAGATCGATACAATTTCTCTCTTAGTTCGATGCATTCAGTAGAATTGGATCTTGAAAGATAGTTTCTAATGGATGAGAAGAGGAAGTCTCTTGATGCAGCCATCAGCGGCTATGAGTTCGACAAGGCAGGTATGTTTCCTATTAGAGATGTAAGCAATTTCTTGGAGTTGTTGGATGACATTATCTGCCATTATTGCATCCGTTACCAGAACGAAAACCAAACTAGGTTTTAGGGAGTTGACTTTCATAAAACGATGAGAGCCAAGTTGATATCAAATTCATTAATTTATTCAGCATGAAGGATCCAGTTGAGATACCTCTGTATGTGTGAGGGTCTGGAGGGTTACCTTTCTGTTTCCCTAATGCATTAATGCGTGATAGATCCCACTTTGAGGAGGGGTGTGTTTCTGATTTCAGACGTCTTTCGTAAAATAGAAGAACTTGTTATTGAATTGAAGGTGAAAGTAGGATATTTTGAAGAGTTCAGTGTCGAGTGATGCTTTATTATTCCTTATATTTTTAATAGCTTTCTTAATTTCCTCATCACTAGGTTCTTTATTGTTTATGTTTGGAGACGAGTTTTGTAATGGTTGAATAAATATTGGTATATATTCTATTTCTGTGGGCTTCTTAAGTTTAATTTGGTCAGGATTTAAATATGATTCAAAGTGATTTTTGAGAGAAGGATAAGTCTTCTGTGGAGGATATGATTATATTATCATGTCTTTTTTTCTCTTTTCTCCACATTTTTGTGCTGTTTGCTATCATTAATTTTCACTATTTACATTATTCGGACTATTGTCCTCATCTTTGTCGCTATATTTATCACAACCTTTCGGCTGAAATGTTGAAATGAACCCTTTATTCGCTCAATTGGGTAGACTGTTTTAGTTCCACGTGCCATGTCTAATAGATGTCAGTTATCAGTTATCTCCTGTTAATTCATCTCTCAAAGGAGTGCCAGAGAAAAGCGATAATAACAAAAATTGCAATATGAGCCCTGGAAAAAACATGAAATGATAACAACAAAAATTGCAATATGAGCACTGGTAAAAATGATTGCTGAAGACTGAAGATTTATAATACCCAGAAATTCATACACAATTGTCCTCAAGGACACATGGCACGGTGGATAAAGGCGTTAGTTAGATCCAGTGACAGGACCCTAAGTTTACCTCGGGTTTACAAGCTGGATATTTTCCATAAAAGCTGTCTGCGTGCAATCTGTGGAGTTAACCTTCAAGATAGGTCATCTAACGTAGACCTGTTTAACAGGTGTAATATTGGAGGAATCGAGACTTTTCTCATACAGTCTCAATTACGGTGGACTGGTCATGTCTTGAGAATGTCTGATGACAGGATACCCAAGATCCTAATGTACAGACAGTTAGACCAGGGCTACAGGAATGTAGGACGGCCATTGCTAAGGTACAAAGACAAGATGAAAAGCAAATTGTCAGTTGTCAATATACCACATAACACCCTTGAGCGCTTAGCCTCGTAGCGGGTTGAATGGAGATCAACGTATTTTAGTGGACTCAGCAGTTTTCAATCTGCTTGTCTGAATCATCTTCAAGAAGCGAGGGCAAGATCTAAAAGGTCAGCCAATCTAACAGTGATCTCATCTCATAATCCCCACTCATGCTCCATATGTGGCCTCCTTTGTAAATCACTAGTGGGTCTTAAGTGCCACTTAAGATTATCGAACAAAATTTCATAACTGAATCAACTAAGCTGTCAGATCCTCATACGTCGATATATATATATATATATATATATATATATATATATATATAGATGTTTGCACATCTGTTTTCTCTTTGTTTTTTGGGGAGAAATGTATCGAATACATCACTTGTTCCTATGTGGCTTACAGTCGAGTGGAAGCGAGTGTGTGAGTGATGTAAGTAGGAGGGGGAAGTGAGGAATTTGTTGCAACCAGGAAAAGGAGGAGCAAATGTGTTGACAGAAAAACAGAGGGAAGTGTAGCTAAAGAGGAAAAGAAAGAAGCGTATTTTTTCTTTAAATGATAAATTGGAAATTGAAAACCAAGACTGAACAGGAGTTGTGAGTCATGGAGAATAATAGGAAATCATTTCAGATATAACAGTATAGAACAAGAGAAAATAAATGTATTTGAACATTTTTCAATGTTTCAAGAACGCGCACACACAAAGATATTAAGCAACATCAAGCTTGGTCAGTACTTAGATGGGTGACAGCTGAGGAATACCAAGCTGTAAGATTGGATGTGCGGTTCGTCTGTTGGATAATGGATAATGACTCGGAATTTTTAATCAGAAAGACAAGTTCCAATTTCCGTTGGGTTTGTTATATTCACTTTACTCACAAATAATTTTGGCTATAGGTTAATTAGTAAGACTTGTATCACTACACAATCAATATCTCTAAAAGAAATGATTCTTACAATCAAAAAATATTTTCTGGCTTTAAATAACCTGCAAAGGGTTAATGAGTCATAAAAACGAATGAATCAATATTTAAGCTGTTTAGTAATACTACTCTGAGTAATTTATATCTTTTTTTCTTTCAGATTATAAGAATATCATTGATAATATAGTTCCAAACGTGCTTCTACCTTCGCCTCAACTAAAGAACTTATTAGAAATGCAAACTAAAAGTGCAGCGGTACATCCAATGCATATGGGATCGATGTATTGAGTGAAAGAAGTTACTGCAGGTGGATTTACGGTTTCAAAAACTTGAAATTTTAGTCTAGTAGGATTTTTTAACTCCTCACATCATTTAGTATTGTTGAAGTTATCGTTAACATTTTTTGTCGAGATTTACAAATTCTACATTTCGTTCAATTTCGCAAACCAATCGATGAAATTTGAATAAGCTGATTTGTTTGGAAATTCTTTGACAAAAACCTACTTCGCGGTTTAATAATTTCTTTAATTTAATTTAATTTTATCGGACTTCATGGTAAACAATAATTTTTAAGAAAATTTCTCTTTTATCCTTTTTAACAGCGAAGAATAAATTCTTACGATTTCATACTCTTGAGCATTCAAAATACATGCATCTTTCACTATCATAATCCGCCTTCGGATTTCAGTGTCGCACTTTCTGTCTTCTCGCCCAGATATTTCAATTGTTGCACTTGTTTGATTTTGGCATCTCCAATTTGCAATTTGTGTTTTGGTCTCATCCTTTTGCTAACAACAATAGATTCCGTCTTCCTGCAGTTGATGTTTAATCCTTTCTTCTCTCTTTCCTAACATCTTTTGTAGGCGTTTTTGTAGATTTCTTTCTGCGCCTGCTATCATCACCGTGTCATCTGCATATCTTATGTTGTTAAGACTGTGGTCGCCAATAATGAACCCTACTTCTAAATATCTTAGTATCGCCTCGCTGTAAAGGTTGAAAGAGTCCGGTAAGAATAAACATCCTTGTCTTACATTCTTTTCTAATTTTCAAATTTAAATCTAAAATATTTATATTGATGATCTCTCCATTATTCAAAGCTATATGGCCACACGTAACCCCCACAGATAATTAATTAGTGCCACAGGACTACACTAAACCTGTCGGAAATGGGGTAAGGAAAATTAGCTCATTCCCGAGCATTCTTTTTGGGCCCACCTTCAGTCTTTCGAACGGAGCGGGCTTGTCTCGGTGTCTTGGCCATAGGGTTTGCGATCCAAACAGAGGTTCTGCTGCTTTGATTGCTTGGCAACGGCCTCTCTTAATAAACATCAACCTTGAGTGGCGCTCGGGATCAGATGAAAATAATTAAACACAAACGGATAGACAGGTAAAAATTGTTGGTTAATTTTACAACATGTCAGTCATTGTTGGGCTACTTTAATGTCGAACTTTATAACGTCCACTGTGCGAATCGAATTCACCACTCATGTTCACTCTCTCTCTCTCTCTCTCTCTCTCTCTCTCTCTCTCTATATATATATATATATATATATATATATATATATATATATATATATATATATATATATATAATTCATCTAGTCTAGAAGAAACCTCAACAGAATGCACTGGACAGCCGTTTCGTCCTATATTTGGGACTCACCAGCAGTGCGCATCCACTACCGAAAATTGAAACCCGTTATCAGACAAACGTCATACCCACTGTTCCAACGGGCCTCGGTGACGAACAGTTAGCGAATCAGAATCGGTATAACGCTGCTCGATCATATATTCCGTGGTTAAACTCAGTCGAGTTTCTCTTTTACCCATAGGACGAACCACGACTACAGTTGAGGTTTCTTCTAGACTCGATGAATTACTTAATTATAATTATCTCAAATCCTCCTAATTACTATTACTATCACTTTTATATCCTTGCTTGAACCGGTTTCTAATGCTCTGGATGGAGTGGCTTGGGGATAGTAGTCGTAGGTCGTGGGCACAGTAAAAGAAAAACTCGGATGAGTCCCACCACGGAATATGTGATCGAGCGGCGCTATATCAAGTCTAATTCGCTACCTCTTCGTCACCAAGGTCCGTTGGAACAGTTGGTATTACGTTTGCCTGATAACGTAACTGTCCGGTTTTAATTCTCGGTAGTGGATGCGCACTGCTGATGAGTCCCAAATATTGGACAAAACGGCCGCTTTCTGTTGAGGTTTCTCCTAGATTCGATAAATTACTTAATTAGAATTATCTCAAATGCTCCTAATTTCTATCACACACACACGTATATATATATATTACTAATAATTAAGCAATCCTAGGCTCAAGAGACACTTAAGCTAGAGGGTTACTGAATGAGGCATGTGACATGAATATAAAGTAGAAAATGAAAACTGACAGGATATGAAGGATAGGTTACTATTGACGCTTGTTTTCAAGATTGTAGCATTCGGAGAAAACATCTAATCGGGTGTCTGTTCAACAAAGCAGCGTTTCCCATGGAAAAGAAAAGATGTCTGAGTGGAACTTCCACCTTACAATTGGAATGCTGAGAGAATGGCTGTAGTTATAGCATTGGAAGGTCTTAGAGGTAAGTATCTGAACTGGTTGAAACAAAGGATTGAGCTCGTACGAACATTTGCCATGGAGACAGTGATAGACTTGCAACCTTGCATAGATAGACATGAACAGAACGAGAGCGCTAGCTATCTAGATAGATAGGTAGATACGAACAGATAGATGGACAGATATCTACGAATATTTATGACCTAGCTAGATAGATAGACAGATAGTTTCGTACGAATAGATAGATAGATTCGTACGAAAAGATAGATAGATAGATAGGTTCGTACAAACAGACAGATAGATAGATTCGAACGAACATACAGATAGAGAGATATCTACGAATATATAAATATTTATGACCTAGCTAGTTAGATAGATTCGTGCGAATAGATAGACTCGTACGAACAGATAGATAGATAGATAGAAAGTTTCGCACGAACAGATAGATATCTACGAATATATAAATATGTATGACCTATCTAGATAGATAGATAGACAGATAGTTTCGTACGAATAGATAGATAGATTCGTACGAAAAGACAGATAGATTCGTACGAAAAGACAGATAGATAGATAGATAGATAGATAGATAGATAGATAGATAGATAGATAGATAGATAGATAGATAGGTTCGTACAAACAGACAGATAGATAGATTCGAACGAACATAGAGATAGATATCTACGAATATATAAATATTTATGACCTAGCTAGTTAGATAGATTCGTGCGAATAGATAGACTCGTACGAACAGATAGATAGATAGAAAGTTTCGCACGAACAGATAGATATCTACGAATATATAAATATGTATGACCTAGCTAGCTAGATAGATATATAGACAGATTCGTACGAATAGATAGATAGATTCGTACGAAAAGATAGATAGATAGATAGATAGATAGATAGATAGATAGGTTCGTACAAACAGACAGATAGATAGATTCGAACGAACATACAGATAGAGAGATATCTACGAATATATAAATATTTATGACCTAGCTAGTTAGATAGATTCGTGCGAATAGATAGATAGACTCGTACGAACAGATAGATAGAAAGATTCGCACGAACAGATAGATATCTACGAATATATAAATATGTATGACCTAGCTAGCTAGATAGATATATAGACAGATTCGTACGAATAGATAGATAGATTCGTACGAAAAGACAGACAGATAGATAGATCGATTCGTACGAACAGATAGATAGATAGATAGATAGATAGATAGATAGATAGATAGATAGATAGATAGATAGATAGATAGATAGATACGGAAAGATAGATGGATTCGTACGGACAGATAGATAGACAGAAACGAGCTCATATAGATAAATATATTAATTTGGAGATAATGCGGAGACACCTACTGACTCAGAAATACATAAATAACAAAAAGAAAACAGAAACCTTTAAAATGATATAGATATCAACCCTCTTTCGCTCATACATATACGGTTTATTGTTGTGTCTAGGCAACTGACACACTACATAAAACGCTGTTTGTATGTCTTATGCTACAGTGTCACAGTCGAGCATAAAGCCACGCGTCGTGAGTAGCTTACCTAATGAGGCGGTAATATTGAAGTCTGGTTAATGATTTGATATTTTTTTATAAAATGCATGAAGCCCTCGAATAAACCAACCAGTGAAGGGGTTGGTTCGTAAAAGTGAGTTAGTCCCGATTCGGTCGATCAAAAAAGCGGCAACCGTGAAAAGTGGACTCGATTCCTCTGCGCCAAAGGCCAAAAACAATACATGGTGGAAATCAATGGACAGAGATCAAAGCTAGCTTATCACAGTCTATGTCCAATGGATGTAACAGGAAACTGTGTGCTTATCAATTTTGAAGTTTTATTTCGAAACACGGTTTTAATGAAGAGTAAACCTTGAAAACCTGTTAGAGACAAGTTTGAGCTTGCACTGGATATACGCGCTAAAGATTCAGGAGCATTTTCAAATTTGGAAAAGACATCGGAGTAAAATGACAAATATAGCTTTATCCCTACATTCATAGTTATATACTGAGTCCTTATACAGCCCTGTCAACCTAATTGTGAACTTTAGATCACAAACTTCAATAAAACAAGGAGACCTTACCAAAAACAGGTAAAAACAACCCCAAATGTTGCATATTGACATCAGTGAATGATATCAGCTCGGCTTTTTTCTCTTGGCCGGCGATCGCCAATCGTTTCAGTTTGACTCCAAACATAAAGAAGCTTAAATATTTTTATTAATCATGCCGACATGTAAATTATCTCTCCAGTACTCCTCGCACCTCCTACACCTCATCGGGGAACCGTTTCGGACATGAAAGAGAACACGTCTATATCTCTTGACGGGTAAGAAACAACTCCTCGAAACATTTCTTCTATCTATTTTCCGCACGCTAGCTCAGCCAATCAAAATCGCCTTCCCTATTATGGTTCACATCTGACCCGAGCTGTCAACCTCCGGAAGTCGGAGACGAGATACACTGCCTCTAAAATAAATAGTCTGCTAAACTATCATTTAACACAAATATTTACACTATTTACATTGTTCGGGCTGTTTTCTTTATCTTTATTGTCATATACACGACGTTTCGGCCATTTTATGCTCCGGATATGACAATAAAGATGAGTCCGGACAATGTAAATAGTGCAACTAGATACAATAGCTCATCTCAGAAATATAGACAGCCCCAAACATGTTAATTCGAAAAAATCATTCTTCGCTCCTCACGACAGTTATTTCCAACAGAACCTTAAATTTAGACCAACTTTAACCCATTTCAGGACAATTTTTCGCCGGTAGACAATTCCAGATTCGGTAAATCTGTTCCAGAAAAGTCCGCTATAATTTAATCGAAACGTGGTCCGAAACGATGGAAGGTTTTCACAACACAAGCGAGCGGAATTGAAAGTATTTTCGCTCGGCAGCTCTTTCACTTGAGAAAGTTTAGTAACTTACTGGCGGAGAAAGTATTTTAAAAGAGCAAGATTAGTGCTTAAGATTTCACTGGGGGAACACAAGTTATGAATCGGTAGACCAGGATAAAAACCTCAAAATTGCGATTTTTCAACACCCTACTGGGAGAGTTGACAGGTTTGCCTGTAAGAAATCTACGACGAAGGAAAGCTTGTTTTATAGATTTGGTTTCCTGTCTTGGGTTAGCGAATTTCTAGCAAACTTATTCATTCTCAATTTAATTTTAAAAATCTCTTAAAAAATTACTCTTTTCTTTTATAATACTCAAGTGTAAGATAATTCGTTTCAAATTAGCAAATTTATACATGCCATAGGACTAGTGTGATAAAGTAATCGGTATTAATCTCCCTTGTTTTATGATTACCTCCCTTTGAAGAACTCTTTCGTTTGTAGAGGACTATAAATAGTCACTACGCTAGTGTATCAATTATTCTAAGCAGAATAAAGCTACTTTAAGCCTACTCTTGCTCTCTTTGTTATTACAATTGGCATGCCGAAAAGAATTACACACTGTTTTTATTTATTTATATTTTTTTACAGTAAGCTTCATCCTGTGAAAGGCCCTGGTGCCACTCATGGTAGAGGGTTACGTGGTAGTTTATATGGATAAGAGGGGAAGATAAAAACTGGAAAGTGAGGACTGGACAGCTCCCGCCCAAGTATTACTATGCTGTGGGACAAAAGGTGGATCCATACCTAACCCAAGGGTATTTGCCCGTAACCGAATATAACGAACCCAACTGGAACTGAAACTCGGCTCTCTGATTAAGAATTCCGGGCTATTATCATTACTTATAGCACCAGGTATTTCCAAGCGGTTACCTATCTAGGTACTGACCAGGATCAATGTTGCTTAACTTCAGTGATCGTACGCATGATTTTGTCTACTTTGCTCAGTTTTACACTTCAGTGAACTTATGCTTTCTCCACCAAAAATATTTTTGTATAAAATATTTTTATATAAAATAGTTTTATAGACAAGTAGATATTAATAAATATACAAGATATTCCTCAGCGATAGCAGGACCCGGAGTTTCATGCACAAGGCAAGATTGTTTTATGCACAACACAAAATTACATGCACCTGAAGATTGCGTTGTGCATGAAACATCAAGTCATGCTATCGGTGAGAGATAATATCTATATTGATTAATATATATATATATATATATATATATATATATATATATATATATATGTGTGTGTGTGTGTGTGTGTGTGTGTGTGTGTGACCTGACAATTGCATTTCACATGGAATGGACTGCAGCCTCTGAGTGTTAACTACAATGAGAAAATTAACCCATAATTTAAAACTGTATTTTATCATATATATATATATATATATATATATATATATATATGTGAAAAATTGTTAGGAGGATTTGAGATAATCATAATTAAGTAATTCATCGAGTTTTAGAAAAAAAAACTCAACAGAATGCAGAAAGCACTGGACGGCCGTTTCGTCCTATATTTGGGAGTCATCAGCAGTGCGCATCCACTACCAGGAATTGAAACCCGGACAGTTACGTTATTAAGTAAACACCATACCAACAGTACCACGGGCCCCGGTAACGAAGAGATAACGAATTAAAGTCGAAATAGCGCCGCTCATTCACATATACCGTGTTGGAACACATCCAAGTTCCTTTAACCAAGGATTGTGCCCCCGAGAGCCACGACTACTATCACCAAGCCGCTCCATCCAGAGGATTAGAAGCCGGTTCAAGCAAATATATACAAGAAATTGTTAGGAGGATTTGAGATAATCCTAATTAAGTAATTCATCGAGTATATATATATATATATATATATATATATATATATATATATATATATATATATATAAAAGTGAACATAGAAGTCAACACTTAGAGGCGACAGTCTGTTTCATGCTAGATGCAATCGTAAGCACACTTTAAAACTATATTTCTTCATATATATATATATATATATATATATATATATATATATATATATATATATACCCAAGTATAGGATTGTTGTATACGGAATAAATTCCAATAACCAAAATATAGTATTCTTAATGGACAAAATAATCGCCTTTGTTTGTGGTGGGAATGTTCTTTAATGTTTCTACATTCAACACCATCACTTGATAAGACACCAGAAGTGTTGAAACGAAATGGCTTTTTTGTAGTGATTTTATAACATATTTATGTCATAATTTTCGAATAAATAATTATATATATATATATTTTCATGCACAAACAGACAGACTCGCTGTATCACAACTCATTAGTGTGGCTAGACGTCTGGTTGCTTCTAGGTAGGATCGAAACCCGACTGAATTGGCGTCAGTGGGGCATTCTACCACTAAGCCATTGGCGCACGGCAGGAATGAATTTATTTTTAGATAAACACACAGTGACTGAGAGAACACGATTCGATTTACCGACGAGTCTTGCATTATTAGCCGTAATAGTCACTGTTTACAAACTCACACTTCCTCCACAGAGAGCTCAACCGAAATAAATGTTTCAGGAGCATATTGGGGGAAAATACTCAAAATCGAACTATTTAGAGATCTAGACATTCTGACGAGAGTATGAAGCCGTGAAACTGACACTCACCATGCAGTATTGATTCCTATGTTCACAATGTCTATAAAAAAGAAAAAAAGGAAGGGTGTAATGCTGGATAGATGGTGAGTGTTAAGGAACAAGATACTGAAGTAATTTTGAGAATTTGGAAGAGTTTGGCAGTAGAATTTTTCTTTTCTTTTTTTCTGTTGTTTTCTGTCTGTCATTAGAAGTCAGTGTCGACATTCTAGGTCACTTGCGGAAGACAAAAGTTTGAATGGTCAGTCACAGAACGAGCGCATTCATCTGTGGGCTTCTTTTTTTTTCTTCTTTTTTTCTTTCTTTTTTTTTTCTATTTTTTTTTATATCTGCTAGTGCTTTGCCAACAAATCATGTCCATTCAAGAAAATTCTTTTCCATGGAAGAAGGTTAGACTAAGCCTCGAAGATCAAACGCATTTCATACAGTAGCCGTCATTTCGCGTGCATCAACTCATCAGCGAAGCCATCATCGGCTACAACAAAAAAAAGGTAATAACGTAACATTTCCTTTCTTACTCTCTTAATCTCTACCTTTCTATCCCTAACACAGGAGCATTTTTTTCTATCTCTTTCTTAAATCAAGCCATAACGTATATATGCTCGTAACACGATTATTCTGACGTTATTAAGCGTAAATATAAAAGCCAAATGAAAATAGACTTAATAAGATTGTGCATCGCCAGATTTCAAAATGAAAGCAGACTATGCCGATTTTTAAACAATCATTGTCCTAAATCCTTAATTTTATCCGTGTTTGAACTGGCGCCAGTGAAAATAGGTGCTAGATTAACATTCATTCCCGTTCCCCAGTTAATACACATCATGCTTGACCAATCATTTTGCATAGGGGGCAGATTTAGACGAAGGAATAGAATATAATTTTACTTTAGTAACCATTATTCCATTCATTGACTGAATGGTTTTTTTTTATGGCTTATCAACATTACAGGTTATTTGAAGCCAGAAAATATTTTGAATTGTAAGATTTTGTTTTGAGATAATAATGGTTTAGCGATACAAGTTTTACTGAGAGAAAATATGGATTCATGCCTTTCCTAAGGGTATTTGCGCGTAAGTGAATATAACGAACCCAACGTGAATTGGAACTCGGTTCTCAGGTTAACAATTCCCACTCATTATCCATTACACTATCCGCACATCCAAGCTATATAGCAACTGGTATTCCCAAACGGTCACCTATCGAGGTATTTACCTTAGTAGGAAAACGAAAACTCTGAATTCATACCAGACTGGATAAGGTTGGACTCCGTCAGTCATCTGATTTAGCACTCCCCCACTTTTAACATCTTCTTTAGTCCCACCCACTTTTAAAAAGATTTAACTCTCCTCATATTTCACATCTGATTTAGCACCCCCCCACTTTTAACATCTTCTTTAGTCCCACCCACTTTTAAAAAGATTTAACTCTCCTCATATTTCACATCTAATTTAGCACCCCCCCACTTTTAACATCTTCTTTAGTCCCACCCACTTTTAAAAAGATTTAACTCTCCTCATATTTCACATCTGATTTAGAACCCCCCCACTTTTAACATCTTCTTTAGTCCCACCCACTTTTAAAAAGATTTAACTCTCCTCATATTTCACATCTGATTTAGCACTCCCCCACTTTTAACATCTTTAGTCCCACCCACTTTTAAAAAGATTTAACTCTCCTCATATTTCAAATCTGATTTAGAACCCCCCCACTTTTAACATCTTCTTTAGTCCCACCCACTTTTAAAAAGATTTAACTCTCCTCATATTTCACATCTGATTTAGCACCCCCCCCACTTTTAACATCTTCTTTAGTCCCACCCACTTTTAAAAAGATTTAACTCTCCTTATATTTCACATCTGATTTAGAACCCCCCACTTTTAACATCTTCTTTAGTCCCACCCACTTTTAAAAAGATTTAACTCTCCTCATATTTCACATCTGATTTAGCACTCCCCCACTTTTAACATCTTCTTTAGTCCCACCCGCTTTTAAAAAGATTTAACTCTCCTCATATTTTACATCTGATTTAGCACCCCCACACTTTTAACATCTTCTTTAGTCCCACCCACTTTTAAAAAGATTTAACTCTCCTCATATTTCACATCTGATTTAGCACCCCCCACTTTTAACATCTTCTTTAGTCCCACCCACTTTTAAAAAGATCCGGGCAGAGAGGATACCCAGATGATACTATGCCGAAGGGCAGAGTCTCATCTCAGGAGACAGCTACCCGATCCCGTTTTTTACGGTGTCTACGGAGAATTTTGGGCCGAGCCTACGGATACCACTCTATAAACTTGATCTTGTGTCGCATCCTACAGCGTGGGGTGGTTAGTAGGTATCTCACTATACGGATTATTATTTGGATCACTATTCGTTGGTTACTATTCGAGCGAGTATTATCGAGCACGTACTATGAGTGTTATTCGAAGGCGTCTGGCACCAGAATTGTTCAACGGCGTTACGATAGTTGCATCTGCGATTACTACAACGAGCATTACAAAAGTGAAAACGAGTATTCGTTGACATCACCAAAAGTGCCAACGAGTGTTCTTTGAGATCATAAAAGTTTATTTCATCCTTTATTTGATTTAAATTTGTAAGTTAACTTTACTAGTGTAACATCTTCCTAATCGGCAGTCTAGTATTAAATTGTTTTTTTTTTGTTTTGTTTTTTCAAAATACCTGCTGGAAAATTAGGAATTTTGTTTTTATAAAGTATAGAAAAATCCATGATAGAAGAGAAGGAAAGCTAATGAAAAGATGAATAACTTTTGAAATGATATTAAACACGATCTGAATCAAATCGAAATATTTTTATCGATCATGCAAATTGTTGCGGTCCCTAATTCTAGGTCAACCAAAAATAGTGGTAGCCAATATTTTTACGTGTAAATGACGGATTCTCTTCATTTTTAGAGGTAAAAGCAGCAAACGAATAAATTGCAACACGGAGAAATGTTCATGTATTTTTAAATAATTAATACCAGATTAACAAAAGTGAGCAAACTATACTAAAAGAACAGGAAAATATACAGCTGAAAAGCAACAAAAAAATTTTAAACTTAGTGATTAGAAAATGTGTGTGCATGCATACAGAAGATACACCAAGTGACGGTGTCCTCTTAGTAGGTAAAACTGGATAATCATCTACCTACCGCATCCTAGAATGAAAATAGAAAAGTGGAATGGAAAGTTTAATATCTGAGCTTTTATACTCATGAAACAACACCACCTAACGGGCGTCTTGGCATAACAACTGGAGGCAATTCCCACAAAGTACAAATTAGGAGCTTTTATACTCATGAAACAGCGCCACCTAACGGGAACCTTGGCATACCAAGTGGAGGCAATTCCCAGAAAATACAATTTTAAAACCTCTTGCCTAAAATTTTAGGAAGTATAAT
>OZ038483.1:71510493-71540493 GCA_964036315.1 Acanthosepion esculentum
TCTCAAAAAGAACTAATTGTTAAGCTCTGGAAAGAAGACGAAAGTTACAGAAAAATCTCAGACAACATGAATATTCCATTTACTACCATTGGTTCATTTATTGCAAGATATAAAAAAACTCAAAACTGTTAAAAACCAAAGAAGAACAGGCGCTCCACAGAAGAAATGTTTGATGCCTTCGAGGAAATTAATGCGTCAAATTAAACAAAATCGAATGGTTACTCGTCAAGAGTTGCAGGATAGTTTGATTTCACCAGAAATGTGTTACTAAACTGACAATAAGCAATGAAATTCATAAGAACAATCTAAAGTCTCGCTCTCCTCGGGAATCTCTACTGCTATTGAAAAGACACAGAGTTACCAGGGTGAAATTCGTTAGAAAAAAACCGTATTGGGAAAGAGTGTTATGGACATACGAAAGCAAAATTGAGTTGTTTGGACGTAATTCTAGAAATCATGTATGGAGGAAAGATGATGATGCCTTCAAACAAAAGAACACAGTTGCATCAGTGAAATTTGGTGGTGCCATCATTATGGTTTGTGGATGTTATCCTGCAAAAGGTACTGGCAACATATCAGTAATAGATGGTAGAATTAAATGCCGTAGCATTCCAAAACATTTGAAAGCAAATTTAATGATTTCAGTTGAAAATCTTGAACATCCTCCTTATTGGATCTTCCAACAAGATACTGATCCTAAGCACACTGCAAAATCTACGAAGAAATGGCGTGCTGAAAATAATGTAAATATCCTGAAATTGCCAAGTCAGTCCCCAGATTTGAACACAATCGAGAATCTATGGTGTTATTTAAAAATTCAAATCTAATCGATAGCTCCATCAAATATCCCGGATCTGAAGACCATATGCGAAGAAGAATGGAATAAAATAGTAACTAAAATTTGAAAATCATTACATAAGAACTACACGAAGAGGATGGTTGCTGTAGAAGTGAATAATGGCTACTCTACAAATTATTAAATAAAGATTATGTATTCTTTTTTATTGTACGAATACTTTTTTCACCCATTAAAATAGATAAATGGGATTTATTTCTTTTAAATCAATTTTCTTCTGTTTTCTATGGATATTTAATTATTATTCATCTGAGTATTGTTAATTATATGAAAGGTATGTTTATTCATTAGTTGGAAATACAATAAATTAAAAATTTATATGTATACGAATATTTATTCCTCCTAACACTGTATATATATATATATATATATATATATATATATATATATATATATAGGCGACAGGCTGTTTCATGCTAGACGCAATCGTCAAGACTCTGAGTGCTGGCTTCAATGTTCATTTTTATAGTTATATTTACATACGCTCTATCTCTGATATTGAGCACTTTATCCCGTAAATACAGCACACTTTAAAACTATATTACTTCATATATATATATATATATATATATATATATATATATATATATATATATATATATATATTAGAAAAAATTAGTCCACGTATGCTTCTTAAAGAAAATAGGTATATCAGGTTGATAAAAGAAATTATGAAGACAGAATAATAATAGTTATAATAATAATAAAGTAATATTTGTACTTCTCATTCCCTCCGTTAGTTTTCACGAACGTTACATCCTGTTAATACCCCATAAATAATGGACTATTCCGTTTTGATCGCGTGGAAAGACGAAAAAGACGTATTAGAGGCACTACTTGGTTTCAGTGAAAAGAAAGAAAGAAAGATAGAAGTGTTTAAAGTCACCTGCTAATACCTCATAAATAATGGACTATTTCGCTTTGATCACGTGAGAAGACAAAAGACATATCGAAGACGCTACTTGGTTTCAGTCAGACAATCAAAGACAGAAGGGAAGATTGAAGTGTTTAACATCTGTTTCAGTGAAATGGAAAAATCATTTTCAAATCATTTCATTTGTACCTCCTCACTTCTTGGAATAAGGACAAGCATTCACGATTGTTATTGCAATATTTTCTTCAATTTGTTAAGCTCAAATATTTTACGATGCCGTAGGGGAATATCTACGGATATTTTATTGTCGTAGACCTCGTCATGACCATATTCACTTATAAACTGAAGAATTTATCAGCAATTTAAAATAGAAAAACTATGAAATTTTCACGGGTAAAAACAAGTAATAATAATAACAATTTCTCGATAATATTCATGGTGCTGTTTCTCTCAAATGGTACTGCTATGTCATTAAGAATACACTCCCTGAATTTCTCGTCTTTTAAGATAGTATCAGGCCTGTTGACTTTTATTTCCATTCTCGGTTTGAATTGTCATGTCCCAGAGGATTGTTACATCGTTATTTTGAGTCTGTGTTTGGTTGGTGTTCATACCATTTCTCAGTGGTTTTGATTTTGTGCTTCTTGCATATCTTCCAGAGCGCATCTTTGCTCTGGAATATATGCAAGAAGCACAAAATTATCGCTACTTAGTTATATTTGTGGATATATTCTTTTTTTTGCCAGTTCCGGACATCCTTAGATAATATGGTCGACTGTTTTATCATATTTCCCACAGATCCTACATTTCGGGTTAGTTCCATCCTTGATTATGTGACAGTGATAGGATCTGTTTGCGAGGTTTTGGTCTTCAGCTGCAATAATTAGGCCTTCTGTCTCAGCTTTCTACCCGGTGTTCTTCAGCCACTGTTGGTCTACATCTGCTTCTTTCGTTCTTTTTATGTCTTTACTGTGCAACACCTTGTCTTCCCAGTTTTTTTTTTGTTTTTTTTTTGGTAATTCCATTTGACCTAGTTGTTTTGCTTTCTGTTTTACTCGTTTGGAGAGATTTATTTTGTAGCTTTTCACATATATTAAGGCGTTTCTTGAATAGTGCAGCTTCTTTGTTGATGGAGTGTATATGGTGTTTTACTATTTGTAGGAGAGTGTCATTATTTTTTGTGAGCTATGCTTCCAATCCGATTGTTGTAATTTTTATAGTTCAAGTTGGATTAGACCTCGGCGTCCTAGAGCTCTTGGTACGTACAGCCTATCCACATCTGATTTCGGGTGGTTGCATCCTCATTTGGGTAAGCATTTTTCTAGTCTTGACGTTCAATTTTTTAATGTCATTCAACTTCCGTTTAATAATGTTGAAGCAGTACTTTACTACGGGTATATCTAAGGTGTTGATAGCCTTCCTTTTATTGGGGCCCAATATTGGCGTTTCTAGTATCAAACGCACTCTGTAATATTCTTTTCGGATCTTTTAGTTCATAATTGAATTTTGCATTCCGTCTCCTTCATTAATACCCAATTAATTGTATGTACCATCTTGGTCTAGTTCCTTAAGCTTGTTGATATCAAGGTTTAAATCTGTAGTTTCTTCTTCTTCTTCTTCTTCTTCTTCTTCTTCTTCTTATTATTATTATTATTATTATTATTATTATTATTATTATTATTATTAATAATAATAATAATAATAATGTTATTATTATTATTATTATTATTGTTTTCTTTGATTTCTGGTGTGTACAAATTTCATTCCGGGTCAGCCCAGAGACCTAAGGTCAGAAATGGCATCATTACATTTTCTATTGACCAATTAAAAAACACACACACACATATTTTTCATTGATAAAGTCTTTCGTAAGGTGTGGGCTATACTCGCGAGAATTTTTTTTTTTATTTCTTTAAGGCATGGGCTTCCAGGAATCCCTTCAATGAGTCTACTGGAATCTTTTCCAACCAATCCGAGGGCTCCAACTACAACAGGGATTGTTGATGTTCCCATGTGACTCATTTTTAAGATTTCGATTTCATGGTCCTTATTGGTAATATTATTATTTTTATTAATGTTGTCATTGTTAATATTCTTTTTATTACTATTAATGTTGTTGTTGTCATTATTATTATTATTATTATTGTTATTGTTGTTGTTGTTTTTGTTGTTGTTGTTGTTTTATTTTCATTGATTTCTATTGTATACTTATTTTCTTCTCAACCTAAGATCTAAGGTCAGAAATATCTGCATGACATGTTTCACTGATCATTTTTGTTAAAAAAAAAGGGAAAAAGATCATACACATTTTCCATAGATAACGCTCTTCGTCATGTGTGAGCTGTACTTCTAAGTACAATTTTTTGTATTTCTTTGAGGCTTGGGTTAACATGGATACCTTCAATGAGTGTATCGGAACCTTTTTCTAATCAATCCGAGAACTCCAATTTCAACTAGAATTATTGATATCCTCGGTGCAACATTTTTGAGATTTCCAATTCAAGATACTTGTATTTTGATAGTATTTTGAAGAACTTCAAATGTATATTACAATCCGCAGGGACAGCCATGTCAATAAGAAATCACATTCTGTTTTTGTGGTCACTAATCACTATGTCTGGGCGATTAACTTTGAGTTTTCGATCTATGTGTATTGTAAAGTCCCACAAAAATGTTACTTATTATTATTAATGTTATTATCATTATTATTATTATTATTATTATTATCATTATTATTATTATTATTATTATTAATATTATTATTATTTCCTTTGATTTCTGGTGTGTACACATTTCGTTACGGGTCCCGCCCAGAAACCTAAGGTTAGAAATGGCATCATGATATTTTCCACTCACACACACACACACACACACACACACAAAATTACATAGATAAAGCCCTTCGTAAGGTGTGGGCTGTACTCGTGAGAACAATTTTATTTCTTTAAGGTATGGGCTTTCAGGAATCCCTTCAATTAGTCTACTGGAATCTTTTCCCAACTAATCCGAGGGATCTGACTATAACAGTGATAGTGTTTCCATGTGCCTACATTTTTGAGATTTAGATTTCAAGGTCCTTGTATTTTGATAGCTTTTTAAAGATCTTCAAAGGTATATTGCAGTCCGCAAGGACAGCTATATCAATGAAGAGGCACTTTTTTCTTTGCGGTCTCTAATAACAATGTCTGGGCTGTTAGCTTTGATTGTTCTGTCTGTGTGTATTGTGTAGTCCCATAAAATTGTAACAGGTCCTTTCTCCGTAACGGGGTCTGGGTGGTGTTCATACCAGTTTCTTTCCGTTTCCTTCTCGTAGAAGTTACAGATTTTCCAGTGCAGATATTGATCAACTCTGTCATGCCGGGTTATATTTTCAGTGGGTGCCAATACCGTGCAACCTGATACAAGATGATCAATTGTTTCTGGGTTTTATCACAGAACCTACATTTTGGGCTAGCACTATATTTATATATATATGGTGCTTGATAATTTCTAGTTAACAAGCATTGATCCTGTGTAGCAAAGATAAAAGCTTCCGTTTCAGCTTTTAACCCTGCACTACGTAGCCACTGATGAGTACGGGGCTTGTCAACATCAGCTTGTTTGGTACGGGCAGAGTATTGGCCATGAAGCAGTTTATCTTGCCATTGTTTCTGTATCTGGTCGGTTTCATTTGTTTTTGCTTTCTTTTTATGTATTTTGCAGCTTCAGTCGGTGTATTGTGCTTTACTTGCATTTCTGCATCCACTTGAAACTCCATTTTGAACTTGTTGGCGTCTTTTATTTCGGAATAAAGACGCTAACTACTTTCATGTTCTTTGACACATATCATCATCCAGTCTTCTGTGGTTTCCAGGTATCTTTGAAGGCCAATTGTTGTAGCTTTGTAGGACAGTTCTTGTTGAACTAATTCTCTGCCTCCTTCGGATCTGGGCACATACAGACGATCAACATCAGCTTTGGGATGATGCATGCGGTAGCAAGTGAGAAGCTTTCTCGTTTTGGCGTTCATTCGCTTAATGTCAGCTATGGTCCAATTAAGTATGTTAAAGCTGTATTGCACCAAAGGAACAGCCAAAGTGTTTGTGGCTGATATTCTGTTTTTTTTTTCGTTTTGTTTTTGTTTTTTTAGTTCAGCTCGGTATTTAGTACCAGACGTACACGCCTGTAGTACTCTTTTCTTACCTTTTCCTTCATTTGGGTATGCTGTATACCATCTCCTTCGCTAATTCCTAGGTACTTATAGGCCTCATCTTGTTCCAGTTCCCTAATCTTTGTAACAATGTCTAAATCTATTTAGTTGGTTTCTATAGCTCTCCCTTTCTTGAATGTTACTTTTGCATATTTATCTAATCCGCAGTCCTTACCTATGTCATCTCTGAAACATTTTACAATATTGAGGAGGCCATTCAACTCATTGTCGTTTTTGGCAAAGAGTTTGAGGTCCTCCATATAGAGTAGGTTATTGAATATTTTTTGTCTAGTTTGTAACCATTGTCACTGTTGTTTAGTTTATGTGTAAGGGGCATTAAGAACAGACAAAACAGAATGGATGAGAGGGAGTCTCCTTGAAAGATTCCGCGTCGGATATTCAGAGGGTTGGAGATGGCAGTGCCTCTGGTGTGATTTAGGTATAGTATGGTGTTCCACATTCCCATGCTGTGCTTAAGGAAATTTACTAACACAGGGGAAACTTTGAAAATTTCCAGTGTCTTAAGGATCCATGAGTGTGGTACACGATCAAAGGGTTTTACGATAATCAATCCACACTGCGCTAAGATTTCTACAACGCCTTCTACAATTTTCCATGATCATGTTGGTTTTCAGTAGTTGATCTTTGCAGCCATATGAACCTCTCCTGCATCCCTTCTGTTCCAGTGGAGGAATGTTGTTTGCTTCGAAGAAAGAGTACGTTCGGTTCGTCAGGACAGACGTGATCAACTTATACGTGGTGGAGAGACATGTTATTGGCCTATAATTTTTCGGATCATCTGTTTCATTCGTTTTGGGGATGAAATATGTAATAACTTCAGTGATCCAATCCGGGATTTCATTTGGAATATTTACAAAAAAAATCTCTGGCATTTTACGGAAAATTCTTAACTGAAAGGGAAATATTTTTAAATTATATTATTTTATTCAGTCGAGCTAACTCGGACATTTATGAATCTTTCACGCCAAGCATCACGGTTCTGCATCAAGGTCGGAAGGTCATTAGGATGTAGATGGTTAGTAGGCGACCAGTCTGTCTTGCTCCATGGCTAGATGCCCAGAGCAGTAGATCACTCGAGAGCTTTTGCTTTGCTCACCAGCAATGTCCCGCAAAGCGCGTAGTGCGATCGCGTAAGATTGTAGAAATATCAAGGAAGGGTTCATAGAGCTGTGCTTTAGTTTGACGTTGTCTCCAAGCTTAGCGATTTATTAAATAAACAAATAAATAACAAAAATAAATAAATAAATACGGAATACAAACCAAATAAAAGAATGTAAGTTTTTTTTTTTCTGTATCTTTTTCTATAAATACATTCATGCTAATTGTTCGGGTGAGCTCATCTCTCTTCATAAATTTAGATGCAATACTAGCCCGGTGTCGAGATCTCATCAATTTACATTTGATCTGGCTAGATGCAGCCGTAAATTCTATGCTAACAGTTTCTTTTCTCGCACTTCCCAGTTGTGGAACTCCCTTCCAGCCCCATACTTCCCAGCCAACTTTAATCTGCAAAAATTTAAATGCAATGTCAAACGCTATCGGAGGTTTTGAGGAGCATGGAACCACCTCTTAATTGCTGGTGTTCCCAGTTACACCCTAATCCGGGGTGGTAGCACCTGTTAGGGTCCCATCTATGGGCAAATAATTAACCCCCTACTTGGGTCAAAAACTATGGAAGTATAAAAATAGGTTTCATTATCAATAATACTTTGAAAAAGAAAAATATTACCAGCAATAAAAATATTGTCGGCATTAAATAACCCATTAAGGTGTTGATATGCCGTAAAACAAAGCAGACCAAAATAAACCAAACCAATTGAACGCTAACTACTGTCCTACTTGTTACACTTTCCTCTTCCCGATCATTATTATTAATGTTTCTGTTTCCTAATTCTTCCAAACCTTGTAACACTTTGTGCCTTAGTAGCTGTATTGCCTTGCATGGGGTGATATCGATTTAAAAAAAAATTAAATTAAAAATAAATAAAAAATTAACATAGAAAAACAAAATCACCTGCATACGAAAAATATAAACATGTCTCCTCATTTCAGATTCATTTCTTTCATTTTAACTCTTTCTTTCTTTATTTATTTTTGAGATTTTAAGTTTTAAAGAGCATGATTAGATGCGGAATCTTTATATCCATTTCCCAGTGGAATGCATTTTGTTAGTTTCCTAGTCACAAGAGAATTACAAGACAACTTTCTTTGATTTTCGGACTTTTAGTTCTCTTGTAGTTCTTCTTCTAATTTCTTCTCCTTTTTTTCAAAAACGAATTATAAATAGCAGCAGACGACAACCAACCCTTCTTGAAATCGTTTTTCTCAAGAAATCAATAGGTACATTTTTTTTAATGAAAAACAACCGATTAAAATCAACTGAAGCTACGCATCTCTTATTCCCAATTCGCTTACAAAATGGACGATGCGTCGCGAAATCTCTATACAATAATAATAAAAATATACTATCTAAAAATAAAAATAAAAATACTATCTACTTATTAAATATCGCGAAGAATTCTGAACCTTAGAACGGAGTAAACTTGTGAGCAGAAATACGAATGCCAGACATTTATTAATATTTCTTTTTAATCATTTCACCCCAGCTAAGGCAATAAAACCACTAATATACAAGCGGTTACTGAACGCCAAAGAATAAGAAAATGAAAAACATTATTAAGGAGAGAGAACAATAAAAGAAGGAGAATCAAGAAGACAGTAGACATTGTATTTAAGTTTTTGAAAATTTTTGAAATTCAAAGTTGACTGGAAAGCAAAAAGACTGAAGAGATTTCCACAAGCGAGAAGTGCGATAAAAGGAACTGTTAGCATAGAACTAACGGTTACATTTCAACTATAAAGTGATGTAACCTTGCGGGCCAATCTAGTACTGCGCTTAAATTCATAAAAATCCAGGTACCATAGAGAAAGTTAATCAGAACAATTACCATGAAAGTGTAACGAGATTGAATATTAATGTAAGTTACCCCGTTGTTATTTGTATTTGTAATTGGTAGAAGAATCCTTTTCTCTTTTTTCACTGAAAATTAAATGAACATAACGTACAACAATAACATACAACAATAAGATTTTGAGACACGTGTTGGCATTAATGACAAGTATTTGTATTTTCCTTTTCGTGATGTTAATTACAATATCGGTATTTTGTGTGTTAAAATGTTCTCAGTACTATTGTCTCTTTTGTTTCTTTAAAACTTTGTGCGTACTTGTTTTTGTTTGTTCCGAGAATTTCGTGAGTAATGGTAGCATTTGAGACCGTCAATTGTAAATTTTCACGGAGCGATTGTCGTACGTCTGTGTTGTTCCTTTTTACTACTGTTACCGCTCTACTCTACTGTCTTCGCTTGTGGTGGAAGGGAGGGCCGTTTTTATCATGATGAAGTTTCAGATTTTAGAATACTGAAATATCATCATCATATAACATCACTGGTGGTCAGGTTGTTTTAGATGATGCAATTTTTATCTTTATTTCCAGGATGATGAAATATTCTTATCATCATTCATCGCCGGTGGAAAGGTTGTTTTTAGAATGAGGAAAAATCATCATCATTCTGGATCATAACAAAAGTATTACATTACGGCGATGTCTAAAGTTGAAGCATGTTCTTCAAAAGAGAAATGTGAGAAAAAAACTATTAGCATAGAACTTGCGGTTACATCTTGCCATTTGAAATGTAAAGAGATGAGACCTTCTTGCCAATCTAGCACTGCGTTTAAATTCATAGAGTCCAGGTACCATACAGAAAAGATCATCAAAAAAATGCCATGAAAGTATTTATAGAAAAGGCATAGGGAAGATACAATACGGCGGTGGGAAAATAGGTTAAGGCGAGATGCCAGGTGTTTGAAGATTATTCTTTGGATATTACTCAAGAATCTCTAAATATATAGCAAGAACTCCAGACCATATGTGGCAGCAATATTCAAAACATGGATGAATGATAGACTTGTAAATATGTAAGATAGAGTCTGTAGATAACGAAATTATATAGGATGATACATGGAACTAACTTTCCTAGCAGAAGACCTAGCAATTAATTCAGTATAATGACTCCACTTCATGTCAATAGAAAACGTGAGCCAGAGAAAATGCAATTAGCCACTCTCATGGAGGTTAGCATCAGCCATGCTTCTAGAAGGCAGAAATGGGTCTCTCGGATGCTTAATAGAGACCAGTTTCGTTTTCAAGGCGTTAAAGTTAACAAGCCATTCTTCGCTCCGATTGGCAGCAGATTTTAGATCAATTTGACCTTAGCGAACTGATTAGACTTACTCTTAATATCTTAATACTATTATTAACGGGATTTGTGAAGATGTCATCGTTATTCCTTAAATAAAAGATTTGTTGCTATAGTCTGGTCGAAGAGAGATTAGAAGAATTATATTCTCTTAATAAAATAATTAAACGTTTTTAGCTAAATAACGGATTTGAAATTAAAATGTTAATAGACAACACTAACTCATAACTGCAAATTGAAATTGCGTCATGTTTCCCAAGGTGTGAGAATCTAAACACGGGAAGGCTGGATTTTTAATAACAAAATCTCTTCATTCTTCAAATGCTGAGTTTTTCAGAATCATTTCTATCAATATTATACTTATATCATGTTCTTAATATTTAAATATTAACAAAATCAATGGTAATTCTTGTTAATCAAAAATTGATGACCAATAAGTATGTTTTTCGAAGTTGTTTTCATTCTTTCTATACATGTTGTATGATGAGAATGAATAATCAAATATTAAAATAAAACGATAAAAATTGTCCTTTCAATCTAATATTGATCACATATAGGCATGTTTTTCGGAGTTGCGTTTATCTTTTCTATACATGTGCGATAATGGGGATGATTAACTAAATACAGTAATGCTTCAAGATACGAGATTAATTCGTTCCAAGACCGAGCTCGTAACTCAAAAGACTCGTATGTCGAATCAATTTTCACCACTGAAATAAATGAGAATATTTCTTCGGACCCATAGTAACCCCTAAGGGAATTTGGCAAAATAACAGATATCCTTCGAGATCAGAGATGAACACGTGCGTAGTGCGGCTTCTTAACTGTAACTCGCTCGTACCTCAAGGCAAAAAATCGGCCAAACACCGGCTTGTATCTCAAAAAGGTCATATGTAAGTACGCTCGTATCTCGAGGTATTACTAATATATATATATATATATATATATATATATATATATATATATATATATATGATAAAAATGTGGAAAAGACAAAGCAAAATCCGAATATGTGAGTTTACTGTTTTTCATTTATTTTGTTTAAAAAACAGTAAACTCACATATTCGGATTTTGCTTTGTCTTTTCCACATTTTCATCATACCGTCGGATCTACATCCACATATTTGCTTACATATATATATATATATATATATATATATATATATATATATATATATATATATATATATATATATATATATATATATAGTAAAGGTAATAAATCCGTAGCTATATAATCCAAGTGGATCCTTGTATTATAAAATATTCAAACTGATCCACAAAAAGAGCTAAATCTATTTATTATTAACCGGAGTTGAATAAGGCTTATAAGATAAGTTTTCGTCGGTTGAAATAGATCTATACCCCATAAGAGGTAATTTTGGATTTTGTTGTGTAATATATATATATATATATATATATATATATATATATATATATAACATAGAGAGAGAGAGAGTAATACCTTGACATACGAGTTTAATTCATTCCAAGACCGACCTCATAACTCAAAAGACTCTTATCTCGAATCAAGTCTCTCCATTGAAATTAATGGGAATATTTCCGATCCGTTCCAGGTCCCTAAAAATTCACCACTGCTTTTTACACTTACTTTCTTCAGACCCATAGTGACACTAAGGGAATTTTACAAAATAACGGCAAAAAAGACACAACACAACAGAGATGCATCCAGAGCTGAGGTGAACACGTGTACTGCAGATCAGTTATGTGCCATGCGTAATACATGCCTAAGCGATCATGTGTCTTTCGATACATGACTGACGGGGCAGTTTTTTTTCAGCAATAGGTTGCCATTTCTTTCTGAGGCTATAGAACCCTGTTTATTTACCCGTAGCTTGGTGGGAAAAAGATGAGGATTCATACCTTTCCCAAGGGTAATAGCATAATTGAATTAATGGATGTGACCGGAATTCGAACTCGGCTCTCCGATTCCTCAGTCCGAGCCGCTATCTATTACTCCATCGTACTGCGGGTTGTTAACTGAAACTCGCTCGTATCTAAAAATTCACGGCAAAAAATCGGCCAAACACCGGTTCGTATCTCTAAAAGCTCATATGTCGGTATACTTGTATCTCAAGGTATTACTGTATAAAAAAAAAAACAACGATAAAAAAAATTCCTAATTAAATACTGATGGCCTATAATCATGTTTTTCAGAGTTACTTTCATTCTTTCTATTGTGACGCAGACACCTAGGATGGGCTCAGCCCAATCGACCCGATTTCATTAACCATAGAGGCATACGTCTAAAAAGCAAAAAAAAAATCCCAGCTTATATTTTAAAAAGCCTAAAAGATAATTAAATAAAATAAAACTTTAAACTAGCAAGCGAATATGCTCTATGATCAGCTTTCCCCTCCTTTTCTCTTTTGTTTATTTCTGTCTTTCCATTTTTTCATCCTCATGTCAAGGGCATTAAGACGCTTCCACTCGCTCACGACCTTGTTCCAAATTCACGCGACCATCTAGGCGACTGACCCCGAGTTAACCCCAGGTACCATGAGGCCGCCCTGCTGCGATAACCAGGCCAAATCCTGTGAGATTAATTTGGGCCTTTGTTCATCACGCGACCTATTTGTGGTTGCACCTCATCCTCCTGCATGCCCGGTGAAGGGCGAAAGGGCGTGATGAATTTAGCATAGCGAAAAAAAAAAGGCAGGTTCCTGTCTGATCGGCGGTCGATGCAGACCGGCGGCCGATGAAGACCGGCGGCCAATGAAGACCGGCAGTTGATGAAAACTTGCGAGCGAATCGTTCCGATTCTTATATGGAATTCCCACCGAGATAAAGAAAACGGAAAAGTCCGTCGAACATACAAGAAAGGGATACTAGAGACAAACATCCACTGGGAGATGAAAATGATACTACATATATGTGATACTGAACCGAACTGAGCAATGAACATCTGTACGGGTCATTGTGGATCACAGGACATTCCGAATGAATGTGATACTGAACGGAACTGAGAAATGAAACTCTATACGGGTCATTGTGGATCTCAATTCATTCCGAATGAATCTGATACTGAACCGAACTGAGCAATGAACATCTGTACGGGTCATTGTGGATCACAGGCCATTCCGAATGAAAAGGAAAATTACCGACCGACGAAATATTGTTTTCATATACGTACTTTCGCCTCGGAAAATCAGAACTCTGTGCGGAAATATTAACTCTACTGACCCATGCGTTTGTTTTGCTATAAACATATATATATATATATATATATATATATATATATATATAGATAGATAGATAGATAGATAGATAGATAGATAGATAGATAGATAGATATACCCAAGTATAGAATTGGTGTATACGGAATAAATTCCAACAACCAACAAATACTCTTGTTAAAAGAGTGCTCAATACAGAGTAGAGCAAATATAAACATTTATTCGGAAATTATAACATAAAAATGTTATAAAATCACTAAAAAAAAAATAGCCATTTTGTTTCAACACTTCTGGAGTCTTCTCAAGTGATGGTGTTGTTTAACACCATCACTTGAGAAGACACCAGAAGTGTTGAAACAAAATGGCTATTTTTTTTTTAGTGATTTTATAACATTTTTATGTTATAATTTCTGAATAAATGATTATATATATATATATATATATATATATATATATATATATATATATATTCGCTCGTACCTTCTGTTCTTTTATAACCCCCCTCTTGGTTAGACAATTTTTCTGTTCTTTATTCGTTCCTGTATTTCTATGTAAATAAATGTTTTATTTTGAAATCCTACGTCTTGTGTCTGTTTTTCGTTGATTCTCTTGTGTTTCTTCCATCCTTGAGTAAACTCAGAGAAGGGATCCCAACTTTTCCTTTTCTTTTCTTGTTTGTTTTCATCTTCTGAACCCGTGGTTCACCTATATGCTACAAGTCCGTAACACTATGCATATCCGATGATGAGCATATATAAGTTAATATTAACACAACCGACAAAAATCGTACTTCTTAATCCAATATTTTAATAACCCATAAGCATGTTTTTCGGGGTTACTTTCATACTTTCTATACATATGAGATGGCGGTTTACATAACTAAATATTAACAAACCGATAAAAAAATTATTCGTGAAATATTGATGACCATGCTTTCATCATTCGATATAATGTGATGATGGGAATAAATAAGTAAATATTAACAAAACCCATAAAATCTTGTTTCTGAATTAAGTATCGGTGACCGTTAAGCATGTTTTTCGGAGTTACTTTGATCCTTTCTATAGATGTGGGATGATGGGGATACACAAATAAATACTAACAAAACCAATGACAATTCGTATTTGTTTATGAAATATTGATTATCTACAAGCATGTTTTGTTACGATTGCTTGCTGAGTGTATACATCGTAGTCCAATAATATTTATTATGCAATTCGTACAATTATCCACAAAATGTTGTCAAATAAATAATGCAGACACAGGTATTGATTTTTCCATTGAACTTCAAATCACTAAACCGTTCACTTAATCGAAATATTAATTATTTACAATTAGCTTTCAAATACCAGGTATTTCTTGACATTACTATTACCACGGATGCCTGTTTCAAAAACCTGGTTTATTGTAATTTAATACAGTTCCTTACTATCTACATTGAACAATGCGTTCTAATTTCCTATTGCGAATTAGCTGACTAGGCAGTTGCCAGGCTAGTTTAGCTGCTACCGTTTAAATTTATCAAACTATTATGATAGTTCTGTCTATATTTCTGAGATGTATTATGTACACTATTTACATTATTCGGACTATTGTCCTTATCTTTGTCGCCATGTTTATCACAACGTTTCGACTGTGCCATGAGGCACACATGGCATCGTTGATAATGGCTTTAGTTAGATCCAGTAACAGTAATATCTCAGATGTATTATGTACACTATTTACATTATTCGGACTATTGTCCTCATCTTTGTCGCCATGTTTATCACAACGCTTCGACTGTGCCATGAGGCACACATGGCACCGTTGATAAAGGCTTTAGTTAGATCCAGTAACAGTAATTTCTGAGATGTATTATGTACACTATTTACATTATTCGGACTATTGTCCTCATCTTTGTCGCCATGTTTATCACAACGCTTCGACTGTGCCATGAGGCACACATGGCACCGTTGATAATGGCTTTAGTTAGATCCAGTAACAGTAATTTCTGAGAAGTATTATGTACACTATATACATTATTCGGACTATTGTCCTCATCTTTGTCGCCATGTTTATCACAACGCTTCGACTGTGCCATGAGGCACACATGGCACCGTTGATAAAGGCTTTAGTTAGATCCAGTAACAGTAATATCTGAGATGTATTATGTACACTATTTACATTATTCGGACTATTGTCCTCATCTTTGTCGCCATGTTTATCACAACGCTTCGACTGTGCCATGAGGCACACATGGCACCGTTGATAAAGGCTTTAGTTAGATCCAGTAACAGTAATATCTGAGATGTATTATGTACACTATTTACATTATTCGGACTATTGTCCTCATCTTTGTCGCCATGTTTATCACAACGCTTCGACTGTGCCATGAGGCACACATGGCACCGTTGATAAAGGCTTTAGTTAGATCCAGTAACAGTAATTTCTGAGATGTATTATGTACACTATTTACATTATTCGGACTATTGTCCTCATCTTTGTCGCCATGTTTATCACAACGCTTCGACTGTGCCATGAGGCACACATGGCACCGTTGATAATGGCTTTAGTTAGATCCAGTAACAGTAATATCTCAGATGTATTATGTACACTATTTACATTATTCGGACTATTGTCCTCATCTTTGTCGCCATGTTTATCACAACGCTTCGACTGTGCCATGAGGCACACATGGCACCGTTGATAAAGGCTTTAGTTAGATCCAGTAACAGTAATTTCTGAGATGTATTATGTACACTATTTACATTATTCGGACTATTGTCCTCATCTTTGTCGCCATGTTTATCACAACGCTTCGACTGTGCCATGAGGCACACATGGCACCGTTGATAAAGGCTTTAGTTAGATCCAGTAACATTAATATCTGAGATGTATTATGTACACTATTTACATTATTCGGACTATTGTCCTCATCTTTGTCGCCATGTTTATCACAACGCTTCGACTGTGCCATGAGGCACACATGGCACCGTTGATAAAGGCTTTAGTTAGATCCAGTAACAGTAATATCTGAGATGTATTATGTACACTATTTACATTATTCGGACTATTGTCCTCATCTTTGTCGCCATGTTTATCACAACGCTTCGACTGTGCCATGAGGCACACATGGCACCGTTGATAAAGGCTTTAGTTAGATCCAGTAACAGTAATATCTGAGATGTATTATGTACACTATTTACATTATTCGGACTATTGTCCTCATCTTTGTCGCCATGTTTATCACAACGCTTCGACTGTGCCATGAGGCACACATGGCACCGTTGATAAAGGCTTTAGTTAGATCCAGTAACAGTAATATCTGAGATGTATTATGTACACTATTTACATTATTCGGTATTTTTTTCGCTATCCTAATGCGCCTTCGAATTCCAGTGTCGCACTTTCCGTCTTCTATTAAAACACTCCCTAGATATACAAATTGATTTTGGTATCCCTACTTTGTAATTTGTATGCAGGGCTGCTCATTTTGCTAACAACCACCATATTTACTGTCTTCTTGCAATTAAAATGTAGTCGCTTCTTCTCTCTTTTTCGTTTATACCTCATGAGGTGTAAAGTAATACATTATCATTTGGAGGTACGCAAAAATCCGGACTTTTTAATAAAGATAGATTTACAACATATAAGCTACTAAAAGCTGTGCTTATCAATTTTTATTTAAGACACACTGCCTTAAGGCCACTGATAGTTATGTATATGTATATACAAAGAAATAAAAAAAATATATGAATATTATTTTATGATTTATAAGATGTAAAAGAAAGACGCGTTTGTGTATGTGTCTGTGTGTGTAATTATGCTACGTTTATCTAAGCCTGACACAAGAAACCGGGCTCTTTAAAGAATCTAACCCGTTTTACTTGTGCTGAAACATCGACAACTCTTGCAACCCACCTAAGACACCAAATTGTCTCTGCTCGTGTGCACAGTTAATCAAATTCTTTTAGTCTCTAATACTTAACACAAAATAGAAATAGTCGCGTTTTCTGGAGCACATAATGAAGAAGAAGGGCTTGGAAAATTTGATGCTCACGGGACAGGGGGAAAACAAGGCATAACATAGTTGGTGAGAATGAGTAAATGAATGCCGGAAGAGGGCTTAGGAGAATTAACAGAAAGACAAAGTTTATGAAGAGGGGACAGAAATTTGTGGAGAGCCATTATCGCTTACGTCCAGAGCGGACAGAAAGAAGCACATGTTCATATGTGTTTAGGACAGAAAGGCTGTGTATACTATTTACATTATTCGGACTATTGTCCTCGTCTTTGTCGCCATATTTATTACAACGTTGTAATAAATATGGCGACAAAGATGAGGACAATAGTCCGAATAATGTAAATAGTGTACATAATACCTCATAACAGAAATATAGACAGATACGGAAAGACTGAGCTATGCTAATCTTCGAAATGAAAGAAAGACAACCTTCCGATTTTAAAAATCAGCATTCTTTTTTTTTTTATCTACGAACATTTTAAAAATGTAACATTTTATCCAAGAATTCTCACAGCCGAAATTGAGGAATGGGGCGAATAAATGGAGTGGTTGTAATAAGAACATCCAGGTTCGAATTGTTTTTCTTCTAAAATGAATAATCTTCCCAGCCCGACTATTTGAAACTCACAGGTAAGTGAATGCCAAAATGGCCGAAAAAAGTGACGCGTTTCGTTCCGAGAAAAAATTTTATTCCGAGAAAGAATTTCGTTTCTAGAAAGAATAAAAAAGATATGGGAATTCTAGAATTTATCTTAATCAATTATAAATGACACAAATATGTAACAAGGTAAGTTGTTTGCTAGGGAAGTGTCTTATATTTATGGTTTTTGGTGATAGCGAGTGAAAAAGGAAAAATTATAAGTTTGAATCTTTTGGTGAATCAAATATTCCTAGGAAATTTGATTGTGAAAACATCTATTGTTCAAAGGACTACAGATTTTGACAGGTGACACCATTTGGTTTGTCTATGTTCGCCTAAAGGCTTATCAAGCTAATGCGAAAGTTTGTTATTTTGAATACAAATGGTCTTGAAGGTTGGCGATATTTAAAGTCTGGATAAGTTACAAAAACAAACCAGAGGAAATGACCCTTTTTGTGTAGATGGGTCCTTGGTCCTTATATATACAGCATTTTGACGAACGACAAAAAGAGGCAGCCGAGACACAGCCAGATAGACGGCCGGGAAAAACGGCAGAGGAGAGACACATTGAAAATTGACTGATCAACACACACACACACACACACACACACACACACACACACACACACACACACACACACACACACACACAATTCCTAACCGCCTGAACTTAATTCGATGTTCGATTCTCTGATAAAAGTTTGATAATACACACTTTGTTTCAGGTGGCTACCCCATCCAGAGGTGTTAAACTATTTTCAATTTTCAACCAAGATCAGACCTTTTTCTTCTTCCGACAAGAGTACGACTTCCTTTTCTTCAACCCAGTCGTCAAAGAAAATACCACGGCTTACTGAACCAAAAACATAGCACTTACCACGCTCGACGAACTAATTGGCACCAACTCTTTGGCCAGTTTAAGACTGTATGTAACCAACCTGACCCCACAGCCATCCCAGTGTTCGAATTGTATGGTTGCACATCTTTGTGGAAGTGTGGGCTTACAGATACACATAATTTCCATTCTTCACACAAGTCAGTCAGTTATGTGCCATGCGTGATACACACTTAGGCGATCAGGATCATGTATCTTTCGATACATGATCGATTACATTCGATATATAACTGACGAGGCAAATTTTTCCCGCAGTAGGTTGCCATTTCTTTCTGCAGTAGACCAGGGCTATAGAATCCGGTCTGTCCTGCTATTTACCCAAAGAAAAGGAATAGGAAAAGAATCACAGGTAGGGTAGGAATCACGCAAGTGAATGTAACGGATTTGACTGGAATTCGAACTCGGCTCTCCGATTCCTCAATCCAAGCCGCTATCCATTACTCCACCGTGCCTCCAAAGTGTTTCGCAAATATTTGGAATAGGTTAAGTTAGCCATTTTCTGACATGCAGTTTAAAGACTATCTAATTTAACCTTCCTCTGTCAGCCAATACGTCAGATAATGAAGAAATATTAGATTTAAAAGGTTCTTTCTGACTTGTGGGACTCCCAGTATAAACGAATTAACTTCCTCAATTTTTAAATGGCACAAACAAGCATAATTTACTTTCCAACTTTCTCGCATTACACGCCTCCTCCGCCTCCTCCTCCTCTTCCGCCTCCTCACCGACTTAGTGTCATTTCTCAATGTATTTATCTTTAAATTCTCCTGCACATATTTTTTGTACGCCTCTTGGTTTCAATGACATTAAATCTAACCTTAACGCTTGTGTCAGCCATTAAATATCGGGTAAGGCGGAAAACCGCTGTCAAAGAAGTACATTGATATTTACAAATAATAGCTTTGTTGACATTAGAGCAAAAAGGGGAAAAAACTGGAAATTGGATTATAATTAAAAAAATAAAATGAGAAGTAGATCGCGATAAAAGTAACGAAGAAAAATAAAATGTGACCATTAAGACGTTACGAGATTCTTAAGCAAAATGCATCTAGAGTTGATAGGATTAGTTTCCAAAGAAAAATAAAACAGGACAGTAAAAATAATTACATCTTTTGTCTTTTGTTGTAAAACTCAAGGATTTGCATTTTTATTTTTAGCTTCAGAGAATCACTACAAACTTTATCATACCCAAACGTCTTAACAGCATCATCATGGCTACTCTTTATCATCATCATTATCATCATCATTATTATTGTTTAATTTTTTTTTTTTTTTTTGCTACTGGAATGAAATAAACAAAACAGAAGAAATAAGATACTAATGAAAGAGGAATTAAGTACAGATTTCCAAAGAATTGCACATCTTTCACCAGTTCTTCAGATAGAATGTTCGGATTTTTGTAAAATCCAGAATTCTGAACAATAGTTCATCACTTGGATGATGAGTGCAAGAAAATCCTCCTATATTGCGGGAATTGGAAAGATAATATTAAATCAATTTTTAGGTTTGCTGCTAGGAAAGTTGGTTCACTCTGTCGTGCTAGACAACTTTCCTACCGTTTTACACATTTATATGTCTACCATTCGTTCATGATCTGTCTATATTTCTGAGATGAGGTATTACGTACATTATTTACATTAATCGGACTGTTGTCCTCATCTCCGAAAAAATTGCAATATGAGCACTGGTAAAAATGGTTGCTGAAGACATTAGGTTTATAATACACGGATGTCCTCAAGGACACATGGCACAGTGGATAAAGGCGTTGGTTAGATCCAGTGGCAGCACACAAAGAATGTGAGTTCAATACCCAGTTAAGGCAGTGGAGAATTTCAGAGAGAAAAATTAACAGAAGATAATTGATAACTGACATCCATTAAACATGGCATGGAACTAGAACAGTCGACCCCAGTGAGCGAAATAAACGGTTCAGTTCGACATTCCAACCATCTGAAGAAGGTCGGAGCGTTCAACGGCCGAAACGTTATAATAAATATGGAGACAAAGATGAGGACAATAGTCCGAACAATGTAAATAATGTACATTCGTTCAGGCCTGAATATTGCTGCCACATCTGGTCTGGTGTTTCTGCTATTTATTTAGAGATTCTAGATAAAATACAAAGGATAATCTGCAATTTTCTCGTGCCTGACCTGGCATCTCGGCTTCAAACACTTTCCCACCGCCGTAACGTAGCCTCACTGTGACATTTTTATAAAATTTTCATTGTAACTGATCTGATGATCTTTTCCTCTTTGGTATCTCGACGTAAATGCAGTACTTGATTGGCAGCTAGGTCTCGCCATTTTATAGTTTAAATAGAAAGATGTAACAGTACGTTCCATACTAACATTTTCTTATATTTCACTTATTGCTTGGGGAAATCTCTTCTGGCTTCATGCTTTCCAAACAACGTTGATCCTTAAAAGATTAAATGTATTGTCAATCTTTATTTGCTGTTTTCTTAATTCCCGTTTTTTTTATTATTCTCTCTCCTTAATGTTTTTCGTTCTAGCTTATTCTTTCCCACTCAGTAACACCTTGTGTTTTAATAGCTTTATTGCCTACTTCGAGTGAGATGATTAAATATATATATATATATATATATATATATAATATTATAATAATAATATTATATCATATTTTGTGTGTCTATCAATGTATGTTTCTATGTGTGTACCCTTGATAGTCGCTCCTTCTCTTGGTGGAGGAGCTTGCGTGATCCATTGACGATGCCGTCGGCAGTTCTAAACTCCTGTTAGAGTTGCTCTTGGCAGCAAGGTAGAATACTAGGACCCAGTCTGAGCGCATTCAGCCCCAAAGACCCCAACGGTGGAACAATGATTATAACCGATCTCAACAATTAAACCAGTGGATGAATAGGGCTACGCATGACGAACATAAAGGCTCCATTCAAAATTATCAGCGGCAGGCCGTCGAAGCTTCATAACTGGATTCTGCATGTCTCATTACATATGTGCCACAGAGAAGGGCCATGAGATCAGGTATGTGGGTCATTTCCTGGCAAGTTGAGGTCCACCTTGAACAAATTCAAGCTATCGACACTTTCTTCTACTGCGATTTTGGTTCACCCCCAACCAAATCTTGCAAAGCCAAACGGCGACAGGGAATGGATGACAGAAGCAGATTTCGGTAAAACTGGAAGCTTCAAGTCCTGAACCTTCATGTTTGTGGTGAATGTAGTCATCAACGACATCATCATAAAGGAAGCAATCTGTAAAATTCCGAAAACGAAGATATATATCTATGTATGTGCGTGTATGTGCGTATGTCTGAGTGCATGTTTGTGTAGGCGTGGGTCTGTGTATGTGGGAGTGTATGTGGGTGTACTTACAGTAGACTAGAAGTTTAAGATTTTGAAAATTTACTGGCTCATTTTAGACCATATGAACATTCTCTTCCTTTCTTTTCCCCTCATGTTCAATATATTGAAATAATTAAAATATGTACGTACACACGGAGGCACGGTGGGGTAATGTATTCGGAGAGCTGAGTTCGAATTCCAGTCGAACCCATTACATTCACTTACTTGCTAATACCCTTGAGAAAGGTATGAATACACTTCTTCTACCCCACCAGCTATGGGTAAATAGTAGGACAGACGGGTTCTTGGATGGAACTGGTCTACTGCGGGGAAAAATCTGCCTCGTCAGTCATGTATCGAAAAATACATGATCGTCTAAGCGTGTATCACGTATGGCACATAAGTGAACTGACACACAAAAACATATATATATATATATATATATATATATATATATATATATATATATATATATATAATCACATAATATCATATATTTATTATATATAATATTTATTATTATATAATGTGTGTCTGTGTGTGTTTAGAGCAGGCCAAAAGTCTCGGATTTCGAAAATTTACAAGCTCACTTTGGGACAAGTGGACTTTTACTTCCTGGAGATGTTCATCATATATTTAATAATAATAATAATAATAATAATAATAATAATAATAATGAAAACGAAATTAATCTAATGCTGCATAAAGTTTCTTTAAATGTTTTGCCCTTTTAGCCTAATCAACCTTGTTGGGGTCGAAGGACCGGTGTGCCTGAAATGGAGAGTGGCGACGAGGTCCTGCTGGCCAACAAAGTGGCTCAAAATGGGCCGTGCAGCATGATCATTTGATCACCTCATTATCATCTCACTCACATGTGCCGGTCAAACTGCCCCTCCCCCCATGCATATTCGCGATCCTGAGTGGGGTTATGGAATGTTTCGGCGTTCTAACCGAATCACTGCTGGGGACCGCATGTGAATCCAAATCCCCACTGAAGCACCTCCTCTGAATTCGCAAGTCGAAATGAATACGACCTCTGCTACGGTCGTTTGAACCGTCATTGGAGAGTGTCTTACTGAGAGAATTGCATCCGACCGCCGAGCTTGGTCAGATTGTGTTTGAGATTCGTTTCACGGAGCCGGCTCAACCTATCCCAGGTGAATTTCCCGAACAAGTAACTTGCTGGATAATAACAATCTTATGATTGGCGGATTTTAGATTTTAGGTTACCCCCTCTCTAAGGAAATGTAAGTCATGTACTAATAAATTAAATAGTTTGAGTATCATAGCTTAGTAGAAGTTAATTGAACTAAAGAAGGCGGGAAACTTGATAATTATTAAATCCAGTGAGGTGGCTCTAAACTTTTAACCCATAATGCATATACTGTGTAACTAATTTATTAACGTTCTAACTTTAAAATATGTACGTACTAATTTATAACGTTAAAATATGCACGTACTAATTTATTAACGTTCTAACTTTAGTGTCTCTCGGGCCTTTCGGTTTTATCTCGGGTAAAAAATACTAAAAGAAAATATCAGTTAACCAGGTGAAAATAATGCATGAATAGAAATGAAGTATTCACTCCACCACACATTCAGCCAGATATGCATGGCCAGTGGTCTTTGAATTTATTCGTTTTCGAAAATCAGGTTATATAAACTTCATTTTACGACAATATTTCCATGTTTTCATATTTCTGGTATTCAGGAATTTCACATGCAGATTCTATACTTTAAATGCAAAAACTGTCTCACAACAATCTGTCACCGTTAACCAAATCTCTCGAAAGCGTGTCAGTTTGAATATATAATTATATACACGTTTCAATTAAGCGTTGCAGTCTTCGTTGAGATTGGTGAATGCCGACGTGATTTGAAAAATTCAAGTAACCATCATTTCAATTCACGAGATTTGATTGATTTGGTTGTCTTGTTGCAGACACAAAGATTTTATTAAGACGTCGATGAAAAAAAATATTACTGTTGTTGTTACAAAGAAACTTCAAACTCATCAACAAGATCAAAGTTATCCAATCCGTTAAAAATATAGTCATTTAATTAAAACGGAACTTTCCAAAACAAAAAAAATTCGTCAGCCAGAATTTTAAATCTAATACTTATTGTTCTCTACACGTGAGAGATTATATTAAGTGCACAAAAAATATAGGTTTGAATTTAAAACAGTAAAATAAATATTACGTTTTTATTAGAAATACCCGTGAAAATTTTAGGGTTTTCCTACTCGAATTTTCTGATGAATTTTAATTCTTACTAATTGGTATCGCCCTGTTTGGTCCAAAAATCAGTTCTTTGCTTGTGAAATCTGGAGTGACCTCTCCAGAGCGCACGCCTGGCGACGGTATATGGAAGCTGTGTACTGCAAAAACTACATGACCGTGCTTTCTCGGCTGTACCGACAAAAGAATACCGCGCATTACATTTCAGACCGGCTTGACTGCAGGAGTTGCCGGAAAATTGTCAGTGTTGACAGTCAACTGCCCCCAAGTCTCCGCTTTGTGTTTTATGTCTGGATTTACTACCCTAGCCTCTTCCGTGTTTGGATATGTTCGCAATGCATAGGAGGTTTAAAATAAGAAAACTCCTTCCCCTAGACGGACAGTCGAGCTCCATCTACCCGAAGTAGCTAATCATGAGGCGCCAGACATCGAACTCAGTTGTCAGATGCCATTGAAACGCATGTCACAGGAACATTTTATAGAGATTTACTAAGCGTAGCTTAGGTGTGGAACATGGCCGAAAGTACTGGGCACCCAGTGAGAATCGAACTCACTATTCAATCGTAATTGATATAGCGAAATATGCTTCGAAGTGTCCCTTAGTTCCTAAGTTAATGATTAAACAAGCTCATGGCAAGTTCTACAACAATAAAAAAATATCCATAGAAATTCCCCTACCGCATTTTAAGCTTAACAACTTTAACAACATATTGCAATAACAATCATAAATCTGAATGCTGGTCGTTATTTAAAGATGTAAGGGGGTACAAATTAAAAGACTTCAAATTGACAAGATTTTTTTCTATTTCATTGAAAGAGACGTTAAACGCTTCTACCCCCTTCTTTTTTTCTTTCTTTCTTTCTGAAACCAAGTAGCGTCTCCATGTCCATTATTTATCAATTATTGGCAGGGCGTAACGGTAGTGCTAACTAATGGAGGGACAAGCAGAATTATAATAATATACTGATGTTCACCTAATATAAGACTCAAGAACCACTCACAGTAAAAGGTTACTAAGAGACGTATGTCTTTTTTTATTTATTCACCCCAGGCAAGTCTATAATGCCACTAAGATGCAAGGGTCTACTGGAAATAAAAGAGGATGAATAAAACTTTGGAAGGAACCAGAAACCCAATCCTAAACAGAAAACAAGGGATAAACCTCTATTCCTGTTCTAAGAAGGTGTCTATGACTAAAGAGGTTGGAGTAGAAAGTGAAGATTGCGAGAATATGGAGGGCAGATAACTTCTTTTTTTATTTTTTTTTTTTAACTGACAGCAATGCTAACCGTTCAGTCAACGTATGCCGAATGTTTCCTTATTAGGGAAAGGCTAATTGTTGTACGCTCCGTCCTTCTTCAGGTGATATACGTTAGAATTTCGAACTGAATCCTTTATTTAGTCCACTGGGGTAGATTGTTCTAGTTCTACGTGCCATGCCTTTTCTGGATATCTCAGTTTCAGTTATTTCTCTTTACTAAGTCAATTCTCCAAGTTTTATTCACCTCTGCCAAGTATTGAACTCTGCCAGGTATTATACACCTCTGGACAGGTATTATTCACATCTGGACAGGTATTGAACTCGCAACTCCTTGGGCCAAGTCACTGGATCATTTCATTCAACGCTTTTACCTACTGAGCCGAAACGTCGTGAATATGACAACAAAGATGGGGACAATCGTCCAAACAATGTAAATACTGTAAATAGTTACAATATCTACGGCCTCTCTTTGAAATTTTTCACATCCGGGTTTGATTCATTTTTTTTTTTTTTTAAATACTAAAAATTTCTATGTAACTTCTTTATTATAAAATACCATCTGGCCTTTCTCGTGAAGTACTGTTATATATTTGTACTGATGAATTATATATAGGAATAACATTTTTTGCAGATGCCTAAAATTTCGTAAGATGTTGTTGAGGTGTGGCTTCCGCAAAACAAAACAAAAATGAATAACATCAGCAAAATACGTTTTTTTCTTTGAATATTGCATAAACTTGAGAAAGTCTTGAGAACGGATGAACTGAAATATTTTCAGAATGAAAAGATGCAAGTTTATATAAATCCAAAGGACACGTTTTCCTCAGATCTCAAAAAATATTCAAAGCCTTTTCGAGAAATTCTGGAGAAACGTCGAGCCTGCGAGGAAATCAATTTTACAACAACGTAACCATTTCATCAGGTCAATATGATATTTGGTGCTGACTATGAATATCGACAAATGTTTGTAATATTGGATAAGCTTCGTCAAGCGAGTAGTTGATCAGAAAGAAAACAAAATAGTTTGCTCTTAGCCAAATGTAATTTGGGGCAAGAAAGTAAGATATTTTCATCTTACGCGTTATCTTTCTATCTGATCACCTGGTAATAATTTATATGTAAGTATCGTTACTTCGCGACAAATTGATTTTATTGTTCCAGCTTACATCAGATATGTAAACTTATCTTGGCCGATAAGAATTGCGAATCAATGGCGCTTATTTGACGCCCAGAACTGACTGATACCAAGCAAGAATGATTAATATGATAAAACAAACATTGTAAGTTGATTTCCGAGGCATTTTTTCAGAGTCAATAACACTTTTTGCTGATTGAATTGTACTGTTTTCCTCTTTCTTTATATTCTAATGTTTTTGTTTAACAAACACTCCCAACGTTTGAACTGAAGGTACATCACTATATAAATATATATATATATATATATATATATATATATATATATATATGTGTGTGTGTGTGTGTGTGTGTGTGTGTGTGTGTGTGTGTGTGTGTGTGTGTGTGTGTGAGGGAGAGAGAGAGAATGAGAAATGAATGGAATAGCGAATCTCAAATTCACCTTCTGGGTTTTGGTGCTTTCGAATATGTTTGCACTTGCATTCCGTTCTATTGCCATTTAATTTAACACAAAGGTCTCATCACTGGCATGTCGCGAAGATAAGCAGAAAGAGTGAAATATTCTTTGAAAGGATACTCTCCTTTAAGTATCTTAACTATACAGTCAATCGTAAAAAATATTGTATGCACATTTATATATATATATATATATATATATATATATATATATATATATATATATATATATATATATGTGTGTATATATATGTATGTATATATATATATATACACTACATGAATCATTCATACAAAAAACAGATTAGTGAAGTTAATGATATAAATGGTGAGAATACATCTTCGCAAACATATTTATTAAAATTACATTAACCCACGAACCTCTAGATGAATGTTATGATCCCTGTTTTTAATAAATTCGAGCTGTATAATGTCTCTTTTTGCTAGTACTTTCAGCTGTTCATATAGGCATCATCAGGCATGGAAATTGATTTGTTTTTTTAGTACATCCAGGTAATAACGGGACACGAAAGATTAGATGTAAATCGAAATAGGTTTTTTTAGAAATGTGTTATTTTTAAGGGTAAGAACTTTTGGAGCGTGCGAACGAAACGCTAAGGTAGAATTTTTTGAAAATTTAAAAGAGAGTTCGTTTTTTTACTAATATGGTAATTGGAGAATTCTTTTGTTGTAGTAGTTTTTTTATTCAGTCGATGTGGCATGAAACTAAATTGTTCAATAAATAGAGCAATGTCGCAGCTATTATCCCGAAAGTTGCACGTCGGTCAGTTCTATTAAATCAAATATGTGGTGCAGTTCAATTTATATTACAGATTAGTGAAGTTAATGATATAAATATAAACAAATTTATTAAAATATATTTATCCATATATATATATATATATATATATATATATATATATATATATATATATATATATATGCAAAAATTGTATGATACCCATAACTGGGTACTTCAACTTGTGCGACATGGTGCAGAGTCTTGTTGCCAGACCTAGGATCTTCCAGTAGCCACCTTCTTGACCCATGGCAAGGCTACCTCCTCAAGCCATTTGATGTAGGCCTCACCAACAAGTTCGGGAACACTTTTCTCATCAAAACGATCAGACTTTTCCGACCTGCCGTACCTTCGTAATCATCATTAGACTCATCCAATTCTTTCCGAATTCACTGCACTATCGATTGACACCCAAACACTCAGAAATGTTTGTATAGAGATAGGAGAGGAAGATAACGGTTAACTCTAGACTTGAACAGTTTAACATTGTTGTGATCTGGCAAACATCCTCTTGGGAGTCTCTTCCACAGTGCATTGATTCGCGGGAAGAAGCTGTTCGAGTAGAACTTACTTCTCGCCGATGGAATACGGACGGAATATATATATATATATATATATATATATATATATATATATATATATATATATATAAAGTAAATTAACGATTAAAATGTACGTAAATTCAAAAGTTGTAAATACTCCAGCGTGAGTGTAAAATATGTAAGAAATTAATGCTCACAATCCTCCAAATAAATGAAGTGACAGAAGAAAATTCTTCTTCTGTTTACATGAAGAAGGTTGCTGTAGTTTAATACATACAGCTTCCAACACTTGCAAATGGTGTTTGTAATATATATATATATATATATATATATATATATATATATATATATATATATACATATTTAAAAATGCACAAAGGCAGTTTTATTTATTTTCCTTAAGTTATCGTTTCAGCCAACATTTCGTCGGACGAAGTCCGTTGGCAAGTCTTTTGACGAGAACAAAGAAATGAACAATTCACAATGAAGAAAAGAAAAAAAAATGAAAGATAATTTGTGCCTTATGTCAGCTAGGGACCATAAACTTCATCCACTCTTTCTTAGGAGGACTGTAAGGATCATTTTTCTACTTTATACTGTATATATATATATATATATATATATATATATATATATATATATATAGCAAAAATCTAAAATTACCTCATGTGGTAATTTCGGATGTTTTGTTGCATAAAATATATGCCTTGTTATAATAATTAAAATGCATTGAGCTCTCTTTGTGGATCAATTTTGATATCTGATATTACTAGTATCCAGCTGGATTATATACCAAAGGATCTATTAATTGTACTATATATATATATATATATATATATATATATATATATATATATATATATATATATATATATATATAATTTTTTAACATACAACGTGTCTTAGCACGTGGGATACCCTTTCTTCATCAACCGCCGACCAGGGGTGATCTCACTGTTTCGGTGGCTTTGGCGGGACCGCCACCCCAGGCGCCACCAGCAGCATTTGCCACCAGGCAGGGTAAGAAAAAAAAGCTAATTGATCGTTCCTCTTTGTAAATTTTCGTAATGAAATAAATAAAACGATTGTTCCTCTTTGCCGCTTCTGTCCGTAATGAAAGTTCCCGAACGCGTTTGCCGTTATTGACGCGCTCGTAAAAATCGTTATAGACGACTACGCAAATATTTCACTTGCGCATGCTGGGTTGTGATGTTGCGCGCATATTTCAGTAATCTTTGTTCTAATCGTAACTTTCCTTTCTGGATTTGTCGTCAATTTGGTCGTTTTTCCTCTTTCTTATCTTTCAT
>OZ038483.1:71545493-71630493 GCA_964036315.1 Acanthosepion esculentum
AATTTCTACCATTCACTCAATGTTACGTTGGCAGAAGAGGGGAAATGCCAAATGCTACAAAGTACAGAAAGTTATGGAGAGCCATGATTGCCGCCATCCCGAAGAGACACGGCACATAGAAAAAGAAGATATGTATGCTCGTCCACTTAGAGCAGTGCTAAGTGTCATCTGGGGAAATGAACAAGTTTTACATCAGCTTATATTATAATATGCAAATTATGGGAACAAATCAAGAGATAAGGCAGTAAGAAAGTTCGTCGTTAAACTCCTTAATTCGTCAAAAACGTTCAGAAATATCTAATCTGTCAGCTATATACAACCGTTTTCTCATATCAATACTTAAAACGAGCTTAGAGCGTGTGAAGCACGCCGGTCTTAGCGAGGACCATCCATCTTTGAACCTCGTGGACTGGCGCTACAGAATCACAAACAAAGAACTGCACCAATTAACAGAAACCACATCACTTGAGAACTTTCAACAAAAAGTAGATTGTCCATCTAACTCGAAGATAGTGACATCATCACGACAGTCATGCTCCATGCTACACCTCGAACAAAACGTTAGGACGAAAATCCCCACGACACGTCAACACTAGAAAGGTTAGGACGAAATTATCTTTTGTTGTTTTTTTTTCTTTTCTTCACTGTGTGAATTGTGCATTTCTTTGTTCTCGTCAAAAGACTTGCCAACGTTCTTCTTGCGAAGAACTGTTGGCTGAAAGGATAACTTAAGGAAAATAAATAAAAATGTGCATTTTTAAAACTATATAACAACTATTGGACTCGAGAAACCTATTTTTCTGAAGAAATTGTTCGAATAGAGGGATTTTAAATTGTCTTCCTACGGTAGCACCGGTTGTTCGGTCAATGAGTGCAGAATCTTTCCTTAAAAGGAAACCGTTATTATTACCATTACCAGAGACGATGTCGGATTAAAGGTAAAAAGAACTGGTTAGCGTTACGGATGACAGAAATGGTTGGAACGAAGTTGTCAGAAGCGTTCGTTTGAAAGAGATCGATAATGTACAGATTGATACATATATATATGTAAAGAGAGATAGAGAGAGAGAGAATTATCAGACTTAGATATATAATGAACAGACAAACAGATAGATAGATAGATAGATAGATAGATAAAGAACATAATAGACGATAGATAGATTGATTGATTTGACATTATCGCAAAGGCGTTGTGATTTATTTACATGGTTATTTTGGCCCTTCACATTTCAGAGTTTTTGTTTTCTTTCCTTTTTTTATCTCCAAGCGCAGCTTCTAATTTGTATTTGTAGCGTTTGTCCTTATGGAAGAATTCAAGCCGCTCGCTCAGTTACCAGAGCATTATGCTCAACCTGTATATCTATTTTCTACCCTAGTTTCTTACATTCACATTTGATATGGTCTACACTCTCGTCTTTCTCCATGCAACGTCTGTTACTATGATTATTATTTCTCCTATTATTTTGCTTGTTATTTTTACTGTCGCTTTCAATATACGTTTGAATATACGCAAAATAATATATAATAATAGGAAAATGTGTGTTTGATGCTAATGCGTACAGAGCCATATTGAGACGAGAAAACGAGCATAAGTACGCATGCGTATAATTCAAGACACTTCGCTCAGTCAGAGTTTGGCATCTATATGTAATGCAAAATTGTAAATTGATGGAAAACTACATCCCTGTGGGATAATGAACTTGTTCAGCTACTGACTGACTATCTTTGAAGGATGGCGACTGACAGAGAAGAAAATTACATAATTATTGAAAGTGAAAGAATGAAAAAGAAATAAAGGTGTGAAAGAAAGAAAGAAAGAAAGAATGAAAGAACAGATAAAAGAATAATGCGAAGGAATGAAAAATAAAAATGAAAATTATTCAAAGAAAGAGAAATGCTTTCTTCAAACGGAGAAAGACAGTAAAAGAAATTAATAATCTAAACACAGAAAAAAGAATATTATAAAGATAAAAATAAAGAAAAAACTAATTCAAAGAAAGAAAGAAAGAAAGAAAGAAAGAGACTGATTCAAACAGAGAAAGAAACAAAAATAATTCAGTTGGAGAAAGAAGGAAAGAAAGGAAGAAAGAAAAATATAGAAAGAAGGAAAGATTAAGTAAAAACTGAAAAATAAAAGAACTAGAAAGAAAGAGAACTAACTAAAAGAGCAAAGAATACTTCGAACAAAAAGAAGAAAAATAATTTAAGAAAAAAGGGAAATAGTTTCTTCAAAAAGAAGAATAAAGAAAAAAGGATTTAATAATTCAAATACAGAAAGAGAAAAGAATAAATCAAACAGAAACATAAGAAAAAAGATTAATTCATAGAAGGAAAGAAAAATATTAATTCAAATAGAGAAAGAAAGAGAAAAAAATAATTCAATGGAAGAAAGAAAGAAAAGAAAAAAGATTAATTCAAACAGAAAAGGAAACAAAAAGGCTAATTCAATGAATGAAAGAAAAAAAACTGATTCAAAAAGAGAAAGAAAGAAAAATATTAATTCAAATAGAGAAATAAAGAGAAAAAAATAATTCAATGGAAGAAAGAAAGAAAAGAAAAAAGATTAATTCAAAGAGAAAAGGAAACAAAAAGGCTAATTCAATGAATGAAAGAAAAAAAAACTGATTCAAAAAGAGAAAGAAAGAGAAAAATAATCCAAAAAATAATCCAATGAACGAAAGAAAGATAAAGATGAAAATAGAAAAGTAAGAAAAGGAATAATAACTGGAAATTAAAAGTACTAGGAGGAAATGGCGTAAAGGAAAGAATAAGAGAAAAAATAAAGTGAACAGTAGATAAAATAGGGGAAAATGGTATAAAATAAAGAAATAAAAAAAGATACGGGGTGGGGAGAAAGAAGGAAAACCACAAAGGAATGAAATTCCTTCGTCTGAAATGAAGGAAATGTTTATCTGCAATAGACTAAGTGAAGCGAGTAAAAGTTCCCGCTCGTTTTGCGAAAAATGGCTGCTCACAAAGAAATTGCCACAAAGACGCAGAGATACGTGGATAAGCAAAATACTATTCGTCTCTGTAGCAATGGGTAAAAGAAGGACGCGACAACTAATTAGCTGAATGCATGTCTGTAAATAAACTTGTTTATTTCAGCAGCAAAAAGAGAGAGAAAAATACAGGGACGGCTTTTGAAAAGAAAACAAAATCACCATGAAAAAAATGGCAACCTGATGAAAGTCTGTTAGGATGGTTAGGGAGACAGACGAGCTAAAGAGGAATGAAAAAGACATACTTACTTTTATAAAAGAGATGATTAAGAGAGAGGTGTTGAATGGAATTAATTGATAAAACTGATAGATAGATAGATAGATAGATAGATAGATAGATAGATGATGAAAAATTGAAATAGTGATAAGATCATATAGACGAGAACTACGTCCAAATATTGACGCAGACGCGTACACAAGGCAATCGCTACAGACGGATGATCATTTACAAGTCGTGAATGCCGGACTATCTCCTCACAGACAAAGAAGAGCCTTGAGCCGACAGAAATGTAGTTATACAGAAGGATGCTGACAATGCCATGAACTGAACACGTGAGCAACGACTAAGTTTTAAGGAGGATGGAAAGAAAAAAAGATATTTATTGTTATGGGTCCTTACCTATAACTACAGAATGAACTCTTCCTAATACTATGTATACTACGCCTCTCAAGAGAGACGAATCGAGTCGAGCCGATAGTAGTTCACTCCAAACCAGACTGACAGTCATACTAACACCTTCTACATCTTTTATTATTATTCCGTGTAATATATCTTCGTTATTTCTACTCTTGTGTTCGTGTTGTTCTTCCTTGGTCCTAACCTGGATCATAACAGTGGCGACGAGGATATTGAAGAAACAAATTCTATGCGGGGAATCTAAAAAAAACAACAGTCGTCCATAACAGAGGCGACGGGGGTATTGAGAAAAAAAACAAGTTCTACGCGAAGATAAAAAAAAAAGAAAAATTTTTTCTGGACACCAACCATAAAAGTGATAACGAAGACACGAATTTTACCTGTCAGCCAGAACAGAATCGAATTCTATGCAGGAAAATTTTTTCGTACTAAGGTTCAAGAACAACAGACGACAAAGACCTAAAGTCTACACTGAAAAAAAGGAAAAATCTTTACACAAAATTACGGTGAAAACATGAAAGACTTTAAGGCAACTATATTGGAAATAATGAAAATGCAATTCGAGCAACAACAAAAAATGAGGAAAGACAGACTAGGCTCGAAGAAAAACAATTAGAAATTCAACAGAAAAACTAAGAAAAACTATTGGAAATTCAACAGAAAAACGAAGAGAAGCAACTCGAACTACAAGAATTACTACTACGGGCAGTAACAAATAAAGGACAGAATTCTGGAAATGAAACGGCATTATCGCAAAATGCTATATGAAGCTCTATCAAGGACTTCACTTATGTACCGGACGAAGACAAAACCTTCGCGGCTTACTTCAGAAGATATGAAGATTCATATGAGTTTGTTTGCGGGAATTGGTCAGACGCAAAAAAAGTACGTCTACTACTGCGGAAACTAGGGTCAAGCGAATACACTAAATTTATAGACTACATCCTACCGAGGAAAACGAATGAGTTGACATTCAAGGAAGCCGTGAAACTTTTAACGGAATTATTTAGTCCGAACACTTCACTATTCCACAAAAGGTGGAAATGTTTAAATTTAACATAAAAGGATAGCGAAGACTATATAACATTCGCTTCCATAGTAAACAAACACTGCGATGACTTTAAGTTATCTGAACTCAGCCCTGACAATTTTAAATGTTTGATATTCGTCCAAGGCCTGGTTTCGACTTAAGATGCGGAGATCAGACGGAGAAATCTAACAAAACTTGAGAGTGAACCAGCATTGACGCTACAAAAAATAATGTAGATGTATAAGCGTAAAAAAGGACTCGAAAGATATCGAAGAGTCTGGCGTCGCTCACATACGAAAAGTACAACGACAAACACGTTTTTATCCCTGCTCAAAAACAAACCAAACAAATGATTTTACTACAAAAAGTCAAATAAAACCTCAGAAGAAACCACCACCCAGTCCATGCTATCGCTGCGGGACTTTGCATTGGTACAAAGATTGTCCATACCGCTATAAGACTTGTCTGTCGTGCAATAAAGTGGGACATAAAAGTTCGCACTGTAGAACAAAGAAAGAAAACAAAAGCCGAGTAAGAGTCAAAGCTTCTTGGGCTTAGTAAATTAATATCAAGAATTTATTCCTAACATGCACAAATTACGGGCGCCCCTAAACGAACTGTTGAAGAAGGAAAAGGTTTGGGAATGGTCATATGAATGTCAGAAAACTTTCGACAAAATCATTAAGGCTCTAACAGCAGATTTATTTTTAGCGCATTATGATCCAAAATTGGAAATAATAGACGCGAGTGCCCATGGTGTTGGTGCATATATACTTCATAAAATGCTGGATGGGACACTAAAACCTATCGGGCATGCGTCAAGAACGTTGCTACCAGACAAACAAAATTACTTGCAAATCGAAAAAGATAGTGGGGTTTATTTTTGCGCTTACGAGATTCCACATATATATTTATGGTAGATTTTTCACCTTACGGACGGACCAGAAGCCGTTATTGACAATATTTGGATCAAAGAAAGTTCTACCTGTCTACACTGCTAATAGATTGCTAAGATGGGGGACCGTTTTATTAAACTATAACTTCAAATTGGAGTATCTTCCATCAAACAAAATCGGGCATGCAGATGGTTTTTCGAGACTAATACCAAAGAAAACGGAGCCATTGGAAGATTCTGTAATTGCAGCTCTACGATATGAGGAAGATATAAGAACATCATTATGTAGTACAATTCGAGACCTCCCCGTCACATTACAGGAAATAAGAAACGAAGCAATGTATGACGAATTTATAAAGGAAACGAAAACAAAAATTGTAGGAAAAGATAAACTTATATGACTGTTTTTCGTTATGTGATAATGTTCTGCTATATAATGAAAGAGTAGTAACCCCGAAAACGCTACAAAGGCGAATCCTCAGGAAAGAACAGGATGAAATCCTTAATGCGAAGTTACGTGTACTGGCCAAATATGGATCAAGATATTATACATATGGTGGACAAATGCAAGGGCTGTTCCTCAGCAGCCAAGGCACCTCCGATCACTCATAAGCCATGGTCTAAAACAGATCGACCGTGGTCGAGAATCCATGTAGAATTCGAAGGTCCATTAGATTGTAGTAGACAGTTACAGAAGATGGCCAGAAGTATATCTGAGACTACAATAAATTGCCTTCACGAGCTGTTTGCTCGTTTCGAAGTGGTTGATTGTTTATTAGATTAGTGTTTGAGCCTTATATATATATATATATATATATATATATATATATATATATATATATATATATATATATATATATATATATATATATATAGGCACGTTGGAGAGTGGTTAGCAGCTTGGGTAGCATTATTACATGCTAATACCCTTGGAAAGGTTATTTATCCTCTTCTTCTCCCTCCAGCTATGGCTAAACACCAAGACATACTGGGAGAGTCCACCATATGTCTCTGTATATATATATATATATATATATATATATATATATATATATATATATATATATATAATTTAATTGAATTTAAAGAAAAACAGATCACTTTAAGGTTCCATTGTTATAATTTATTTCACCAGAGAGTTTCTTTTTCCCTGGATCATCAGACCTCACTGCCAAGGATGAAAAAAGGAATTTAAACTTACACTTTTGAAGGGCAGTATTAAGCTTATGTAAGGTGATACAGAGAGTGGTGAGAGATAGTGTGACAGACATGGTCGAAATTGAAGACGGATTTAACATTGAGCTCACCGGTTTTCATCCTCCTTACGATTATCCATACGGATTAACACCATTTTCATTACTTATATATATATATATATATATGCATGCATGTAGTATATATTCATATAAACATATTGTGTCCAATTTTTATACTGACCCTTTTCAGTTGTCTATTCAGTTTCTTGATGTTAAGATGAAATTCATTAATGAAGGCGCCATAATTTTTTCTAACCCAAGTACTTCCAATCTTTATCAGATCATTTTCAGGGATAAATTACAAAGATAACTTTATTGTAACTGCAATAAAGTTTGCTTTCCGTTGTAATGGAGATTTTTAAAAACGCGCGAACGCACTCTGTAATTATTTTTTAATTTATCCGTTGTAGCTATGTAACTTTTACAATTTTTTTTCGTACTATTCCTAAAATTATCAAGCCATTGAAAAAAATTTAGGAATAAATGTTTAGCTATATCGTTTCACAAATTAATTCATTAGCATAATGATATATACATCGTCAACAGGGTGGTATGCATGACTACTGTAAATTTTGTAAATACTATATACGATTGAACACGGTCAGATTTGTCGATGAGTGCAAAGGATTTTCGCTGATACTGCTATATCTGTGATTCTATGTAGTTGTAGTATTAATCGTACTATTAGTTGATATGTTATTTTTAAGTTCCTGGAAACCCTGCACGTGTTTTGCTGCAACATCGGCGTGAGTGTGTGTTCCTATATAATTATATAGCCTTCACGGTGTTCACCTGAAAGGACACAGAATCAGATCAATAAAAACCAATCAATATCTGTGTAAAAATTCATTGAATACGGAGACTGTATCTTGGCAGTGACTTCTCCAGACTTTTCGTCATACTCTCCCATCCTCACGAGTCGTGTCACATCACAATTGATGAACGGTTCGACCGAGGCTTTCTCTGTTCAAATGCACTGATGGCAATCACAGCCCTGGTCGTATCCATCTGGAAACTGCGCTCCAGTCAAGACCGGAAACATGTGACTTTTCTCTTTTCCTTTTTTTTTTTACCCTCAATAGTTGGCTCTACGTTGTACAGATAGCGTCGAACAGGGACAGGAAATTAAAAAATAAAAAAAGTAAAATTACAATATTTTATTCAACAAATATATCTCGCTTTGATTTGCATTTCGTTCAAAGCTTTTTACATGCCCTTGTGTAACCTCAAAGAGATTTTATCGCATCGAAGACATATTTTAAAGTAAGCGGTAAAATTTTTTAAAAAATAATTGAGTTTTGTTTAATAGATGACTTGGTAGCTGCTGATTTATTTTGAAAACCACATAATCATGCATTAAGTTGGCATTTTTTTAACTCGTTAGAAATAAGTATCGCCCTGTTTAGTAAAAATTCAGTTCTTTGGTTCTGAGATCTGTAATGACCTCTCTAGGGTGCATGTCTGGGTAATAGTATACTGAGACCATGCGTTGCCAAGACCACATGACCGAAGCCGTACCGACAAAGTCCAAAGGAAAACAGGGCATTACATTTGGGGACGGCTTAGCTGCAGGAGTTAGCGGAAAGTATTGACAGACAACTGCCTTCGGCACTTCACTCAGGGTTTTCTGTCTGGATTTACTTCCATAGTCTTTTCCATGTTAGGATATGACCGCAATGCATATAAGGTTTAAAATCAGAGCATTCCTTTCCCTAGAAGGATTGCCGATTTACGTTATATCTACCCAATCAGCTGGTTATGAGGCGCCAGATGCCCGCCTCCGTCCTTTCTCCGACTTGGAGCCGGACTCAGTTTTCAAATGCTATTTGATTGGTTTGGTTTGGTTTGGTTTGTTTAAGGTATATCAACCTCAATTGGTTATTTAATGCCGACAAGATTTTTATTGCTGGTAATAAGTTGTTTTGTTTTTTTTTCCAAAAATATATTACTGGTAATAATGCTGGTATTAAAACCTATTCTTACACTTTCATAGTGTTTTGACCCCATTTTGAGGGTTAACTATTTACCCATAGCTGGGACCCTAACAGGTGCTACCACCCCAGGTCAGGGTGAACATGGGAACCCCAGTAATTAAGAGGTGGTTCCACGCTCCTCAAAACCTCCTGATCAGTGGCCTTGCTGTTGGACGTAGTCTATCGTATTACCCAGGACGGGATGCTATTTGAGACGCCTGTCACATAAGCATTTTATAGTGATTTACTAAGTGTAACTTCGATGTAGTACAAAGCCGAAAGTATGGCGCACCCAATGAGGATCGAACTCACTACTCAATCGCAATTAATCTAGCGAGACAAGCTTGCTAACGATTAAACCAACGGAAGCATTTTATAAATAATAATAATAATAGGACCAATGCTTGCTAACTAGAAATTACCAAGCAGACATACTGAAAAATTGTGTTAACTCGAAATCCAGTTTCTGTGATAAATTTTCCACTGAATATAAAATTCGGCATGATAGGGTGGACCAAAATCTGCACTCGAAAATCTGAACGGGAAGGAAATTGCAATAAACTGGTATGTACATCACCCAGCCCCGGTTACAGAGATAGTACATGTAACAATTTTATAGGACTATACAATGCACGCAGACAGAACAATCAAAGCTAATCGCCCAGACATCGTTATCAAATACCAGAAGAATGTGCTTTCTTATTGACATGTCCTTGCAGATTGTCATATATATTTGAAAATCTTAACAAAAGTATCAAAATCCAAGGATCTTGGAGTGGAAATCTCTAAAATGTGGCACATAAGGACATCAATAATTCCAATTGTAGTTAGATCCTTCGGGTTTATTAAAAAAAGGTTCCGATAGACTCAATGAAGGGATTCCTGGCAGCCCATGGAATAATGAAATACAAACAACTGTACTCACAAGTACAGCTCACACATTACGAAGAGCTTTCTCCGTGTAAAATGTTTGTGATCATGGGTTTTTGGGGAGGTTCTTTTTACAAAAATATGATCAATAGAAGATGTCATAAAGCCATTTATGACCTTAAGTTTCTGGTTGGAACCCGGAAGAAAATGCGTATACAACAGAAACCCAAGGAGATAATAATAATAATAATAATAATAATAATAATAATAATAATAATAATAATAATAATAATAATAATGTTTGACCTTTGATTTGTCCCAAGACTCACCCAGACAGAACAAGTTGTTTGTATAAGATGCAAACAAGCAAGGTGGCATGCAATCAGAGAAAGATAAATAAGTAACTGTTTCTTTGTAATCATATATATATATATATATATATATATATATATATATATATATATATATATATATATATATATATATATATATATATATATATACAGAGAGAGAGAGAGGTGGGTATATTTCCTAAATCGTTTCTAATGAACAGATTCTTAGAAGAGAGATTAGCAAATATTGATTGTGTCTCAATAAACTAGACGCGACTCCTACGTTAGCTTGGTTGCCTCATCTTCTAGGAACTATGCTATGTAAGAATTATCTAAGTACATTTATTGTCTTGGTATTGCTATAATTACTATTAAACACTTTCCTTCAATTTCCAGTTTCGCGCTCGCTTCTCCACCCGAAGTTATACTTATTTCTCTCAAATAATTTTCACTACAGCACAATAATTTTGTTCCAGGATCCAAATATTCCCCCACTTATTTTACAAGTTGAATATTCCTTACTGGTCTATCTATTATAGACGGTACTCGTATTTGGTACCAAAGAGTAGATTTCTTTATATACTGGACGAGTTCAGTGAGCGATCAGGTGATACCAATCAAATATAGAATTTGTATAGGGAGTCTTCGAAAGAAACCTTGAGCAATTCTCTGCCGAATAAAATAAAAAGTTCTGAACAGATGGAATTATGAAGTTGCATGAAAGTTGTCAAAAGATAGTGGAGCAAAATGATGAATCTATGTTTCAATAAAGTTCAAACGAAAAAGAAAAAAATATTTTTAAAATTTACTTCATAGACTGAATGAGTGATATATAAAGATATATATATATATATATATATATATATATATATATATATATATATATATATATATAAAGAAATATAGTTTTAAGGTGTGCTATATTTATGGGATAAAGTGCTCAATATCCGAGATAGAGCGTATGTAAATATAAATATAAAAGTGAACTAGGCGCAATAGATTATGCCTAGCATGAAACAGCCTGTCGCCTCTGAGTGTTAACTTCGGTGTTCACTTTTTTATATATATATATATATATATATATATATATATATATATATATAGCGAGGATGATTGTCTAATTTGGTGGCTATTCAATCCCTGTTACAGGCGCCTGCTCAGGCACATTTATGTTTCTTCAACACTCACAGAGCCTACCTGTACTTTATACTGCAACTATTCTGAGCAGACTTTCCACTGGCCTTAGTTATGAGCACGTGGCCAAGTGGTTAGAATGTTCGCCGTTTGACCACGAGACCCGAGTTCGAATCTCACCAAGGTCGATATCTCTGGAAGGTGACTTCTTAATGTTATCGGTCTGGGAGAAGCGGTACTAGCGTGTGACACCTTGAAACCGGTTAGTTTGTTCTAGTTTCTCAAGGACGCATGGTCTAATGGATAAAAGCGATGTTTGGATTCAGTGACTTGACCCAAAGTATTGTGAATTCAGTACCTGGCTACAGCAGTAGTGAACAAAAACTTGGAGAGCTGAGTTAAAGGGAGATAACTAAGATATCCGGAAGAGGCATGGCACGTGGAATTAGAACAATCTACCCCCGGTGGACGAAATAAAGCGTTCAGTACGAAATTCCACTCACCTGAAGAAGGCCGGGTCGTACAACGGCCGAAACGCCGTGAACATGGTAAGAAAGGTAAGGACAACAGTTCGAACAATGTAAATAATCATCATCTATCTTATTCAAAAGTTTGTCATCTATTGTGCATTTCAGAGATTAACCCCAAGAAGAAATACAATTTTAATAAGCTAAATAGTCGCCATTTTTTTTATCATTTCACCCCAAGCAAGACGATAATGCCACTAAGACATAAAGGATTATTGGGAGTGAAAATGAATTAGAAAACCTTAGTGAAGGGAAAGTAGAATATAAAAACGAAATTTAGAAAAATGGTGACTGACGTTGCATTTATATTTTTGAAGTTCGCAGCTGACAAGAAAGAGTGAAGCTGGAAGAGAGTTCCACAGGCGAGAAGAGCGAGAGAAGAAACTACTAGAATAGAACTTACGGTTTCATCTAGTTAGTTAAACGGTAAAATGATTAGATCTAGATTCTGCGCTTAAACTCATGAAGTCGAGGTACCAAAGAGGAAAGATCTTTAGAACAATTTTCCTTGAAAATATTTATAGAAATGACGCAGGCACGCTACGTTAGGACGGTGGAAATATGACTGAAGTCGAGATGCCAGGTAAGGACCGATAACATCACTTCCTAGGATTTTGTCGAGAATCTCAAGATATATAACATAGGCACCAGATCAGATGTGGCAGAAATATCCAATGTCCGAACGAATGGTACATTGATAAACGTGCAAGATGGATCCTAACAAGAGATAGTGCCTGTCACGACACAGTGAACCAACTTTCTTAGCAGCAGACCAAGTAGTTGATTCAGTATAATCGTTCAACTACATGGAAAACGTCAGATCGAGAAGGTGCAATGGGTTGCTCGCGTAGATGTTGGCATCACAATACGAATTCCGACAGGCTGCACTATTAGAGTGGCATTTAAAAAACATTTGCGCGGTGTATACAGATGCAATAAAGGTTCGTGTATGTCGGCTGTTGATTAAATGTATAAAAATAGTGATTGTGATATATCAGGTAAACCTCTCTTGGTAAGACAACCCACTCTCAATGACGAACCTTTAAAAGCGTCTACTGAATTGGATCCACGTCAAAGCACCAAATATTTGTCTCAAAAAACTGAAACCTCAAGCGAATTAGGGGAAGTTGCAAAGTGGTAATTTGGATTCCTCGAAGGTTCCGTTTTCGCTGGAGAACCGAGAATATCGTTCCACCCTGTGCAGTAGTCTTTTAAACAATAATGCTTTTTAGTTTTGCATCGCCGCTGACGGAAAAGGGGTTTTGCATGACAACAGACAACAAAAATCATAATGATTATGAAACAAGAAACCGTTCATAAAGCCAAAACTCGTACTTAATATTACGTTGTCTCATAGAATAGGAAAGGTGTCGTCTATTACGATCTATTGGAACATGGAAGGACTTTCACTGAAGACGTTTATTGTCGACAATGCTTTTCGTTGAAAGTGTCGTCCTTTCGTAGTTAGTCTCCAGTATGACAATGTAAGGTCACACACTGCAAAACAACCCTCCACGAAAATAAGATCGAAACGATTGGATGTTTTTTCCACAGTCTACATGCTCTCCATGTTTAGCGCCTACTGATTTCTATTGGTTTCCATCACTAGAACATTCCATCGTTGGGCAAACCTTCAAAAGCAAAGTTGAAATCAGTCACCGCACAGTCATGTCACAGACGGCGTTATTATCACTGTCTTTCTTTCTAAATGCCGTTTCTTTTCAGGTGAACGAAATTTCTTAGCAGCAGACCTAGCAATGAATTTAATATAATCTTTCCACTTCATGTCAGCCAAGAATGTACGCCCAACAAAGCGCAATGAGTCACTCTCATGGAGATTAATTTCGGCCAAGCTGATGGGAGCTGATAATTAAGATGATACAGAGAAATTTCGTTTTAGAGGCACTAAAATAAACAAGATATACTTTGCCCCAGTTAACAACAGACTGTAGGTCATGTTTGAGATCAGCTGCCAATTTGATCTTATCGAACTGATCAAACTTACTCTCAAGACAAGAATATATGGTTGCGTGATTAGCATATACATAAAGTTGAGAAGGAAGGTCACTGATGAAAATTAAGAACAAAGTCGACCCAAGTATATCGCCTTGATATTTCTAGCAAAAAATATTATTAACCGTAGAACACTAACCATAGGTATATAGTATCCAGCTCAAATTTTCCTATATTTAATTACAATTTTCAGTAACCTGATTTTTTTACCTAAATAATGTTTTTCAGTTCCTATTAATGTTAACTCAAAGTAAAAATTTTCAAGAGCCTGCATGTAAAATATTTCAAATAAAGATTTATATTTAATATTTTTATTTATTTTTTTTTTATATTTTCAAAATCGGGTAAGATATACCAATGGTTAGTAGTGGTGTAACTTTAATTGATGGTTAGTGTTTTAGGGTTAATTATAGTTTTAATTATAGTTTTCTACCCATCGTCCCATTTTAGGAATAGTGTGAACTAATCTGTGAAATACGAATGGTACACTTAATGAAGGCCGTAGGACCGTTTTTTCAAATAAAATCAGAACAACTCTTCAAAAACTTTATTTAATGTCTGTCAAGAAAGATTTTTCTTCGGCGACGTTCTGACTACAGAATTTAGAATACCTTATACAAGTGGAATAAAAAAAAGTGTTGCTAAAAATAAAGTTAATGAGGACCACAAATGCGCATGCTCACATGTACATTACTCAAGGCTCCTTGGCCAAAGAGTATCGCTTATTTTATGAAAGAAATAAATAATTGCGTCTGGTTTAAACAAATCGATATGACTGCTTTCAAAGAAATGACGTCTGTTTGAAATAGATAAAATGGAAGGAAGATAAAACCTATGCACGCAATCATAAATTCATGTCGACGGAAGAAAATAATCCAAAAGAAATTTGGAAACTAAAGCATCAGTTAGTTGTATTTATATCAGCAAGGGACAGGCAATCGTGAGGTTTATGGCTGAACATGGGCTATATATAACCATACCCATTCATACTCGCTGAAGAAGGAAGATCAACCAACATGTACAACTTGTCAAGCTGTACTCACGGTGAAACACATTTTAAGTGAATGCATCCACTTAGGACCTGTAAGACATAAATACTGCAACGAAACCAATACGAGAAAATACCTATATACAAAATATATATATATATATATATATATATATATATATATATATATATATATATATATATATATAAATTATGTACAAAAAAATATATAGAGAGGGGTAAAATAAAATAGCATTCAAAATAGATGTAGCTGAAGCCATAAAATTAGTTACAAAATGTTTAGAATATTGGCATTAAGTAATGCAAAATAGTTGATATGCCACTAAACAAAACCAACGAATCAACGAGAGGTTTATAATGACACCTTATTGGATGAAAATACATTCGTCTGTTTTACTTGAAAGAAAGAGGAACACTACTTCAGATTTCGAATATGGGGAACAGGGTTTTCAGACGAACAACTTGTCAGAGTTTTTAACTGTTCCATTACGAATTAGAAATCAGGCAAGTATAGAAGATTAAATAAAATACAGTGCTGTTCGATAAAAGTGACTCACCTTGTCTTTTGAATTTAGCTCAACTTTCGTTTCATCGGAGAAGAGAACATTCTTCCAGTCTTCAACATTGAAATTTTTGTAATAGTGAGCCCATTCAAGTCTCTTGGCTTTGTTGGCTTTGCTTATTAGCGGGCTTAAACCTTCGTATACAAGTTTTGTAGCCTTGTTCTAACAGCCACCGACGGACTGTTGAAGAGGCAAGACTAACACCTCGCTCTTCGCTTAGACTGGCTGCAATTTCTTGGCTAGTTATAGTCCTATTCTTTGCAACTTCTCTCTTGATTACCCTGCCAGTTCTATCATCAATCTTTTTCTTTCGTCTCCTTGTTTCCTTCATTGGAGAAGGAGTGGTATCATTATGTGCCCTAAGCACTCGAGAGACAGTTGATTGCGAGGTTATAGTAATTTCTGCAATTTCTCTTGCAGACTTGCCTGCTTTTGATAGGGCAATAATAGATGCCGTAAGTGGTTATGATGTTTGTACCCTTTCATCTGGCTAGTGATTTGAGTGGCTATTTCAAGCTGTTTTTATACTGTATGAGGCTTTCTGGAATATTCTGGAATACTCTAGATTTAATTTAAGCTGTTCTAGAATTCTCTAGTATATTGTTCTGAGTGTATTGTAAAATAGATTTCAATAAAAGCTCTTTAAAATTGCCAGTTTAATCATTAGAATGCGATATCTGAGTCACTTTTTTTGCACAAAGATTTTTTTCCTGAATCTCATTTATATACAAATTTATAAAATATCAATAGACTACGTTAGGGTGAATAAACTTTTTTTCCTATGTGGTCGGGAAGGGGTCTTTAAATTAGTAAAATTAAAAATTATTTTAACTCCAAAAACAATAGACAAAAAATATTTTTAGTAAAAAAAAAAATCAGGTGAGTCACTTTTATCGAACAGCACTGTATAAGTGCCTTAACACAGGATGGGAAATGTGAGGCCGAAATCCGAACACTTACTTTAATAACATATGACACATTCCAAAAAAGTTCAACTCAGCAACGAGGAAGTCGTAAGGGCATTGAAAACAAAAATTACACTTAGATTCCGGATCAGAAAGAGAGAGCCGAAATTAATTGGACGCATAATGTGGAAGAAAGCTTGGAGATTTGAGCTTCTGTGACTGGATTGCGGAATATAACATAACCATGAACTCGTATACCATTATAAATTTCAAGGAATTCTTGATCCTTTCGTTTCTATTAACAAGGAAATGTTTGTATAGAAGAAACTTATTTTGTTACCGATAGGAAAAATCTCGGAAATACGTTTGGGATGCAGTGCAGTGTTGTCCACCTGAAAGATCCAATCATTTCCACAAAAGCGAGAGCTTTCAGTCAATAAGTATGCTCTCATCAACATGCTGTTGTAACCAGCCGCGCTTTGATGCTCCTGTATAACCTGAAGCTTTATTGCTACTTAGAAGAAGACAGCACCCTAATTCATGATGTAACATCTTCCACTGTGTCGTGTAGAAAATATATTCAGTAGCATATATTTTTTCATGCCAGTAACCATGTAATCCATCTGGATCATCCAGGTTAATATTCTTTTCATCAGAGAACAAAAACATCTTCCACTTTTCTACGTTCCATGTATGGCGCTTCTCAGCAATATTTAACTGAGTTGTTTTGTGGTGTGGAAGGAGGCGGAGACTCTGAAGACTTTTATGTCTTTAAAACCATTCTCTCGGAGATGCCGTCTTTTGTGCTTCTGCTTTCTGCGTTGGTAAAAGCTTTCAACTGGTTTGACGATCGATTGGTGTCTTGCCGGATAACCGATCGAATCCTCCTGTTCAACGTCGACGAAAATTTTCATGGGTCGATCACTTGAAATTTTTATTCCGTATCCCTCGGAATTTAAAAGAAATTGGCAACAGCAGTTTTATTATATCCAGTCTTACCAACGTTGTGATAGACCCTGCTTCTGAACCTCGACAATTCTTCACGTTCAAACTCAGTTAAAATTTTAGCCTTTTGCCATATTTTTACCGTGTAACAAATGGGAGATATTTACTACGCTAATGCTTGAACACAAATGAATAATTTTCGTTACGTTTTTACCAATTGAACTTTTGACCAGCTAGTATTTTAGCCTAATTTCCCAGAATTCAAATTTTCCCTATTAAATCTTAAAAGGCGTTTTTAATTTTTCCTTTAATTATTTTCATTTTTCTAAACACTCAAATAGGTGGTTGAGTCAAACAACGCAAAAGGTTATTTTTTTCTTTATTTCCCTTGGCCTTAAGATTTTGGCCAGCAGTGTTTGGCGTGTGTTTAATTATGAAATTTACAGAACCCGCCATTTTATATTAAACATAATGGTCATTGATAGCAAATGAAATGAGAGTGTAAATGATGAATAGTGATGTTGCTGGGACTAAAACTTATAAAAGTGCTATTTCGTCTTCCAACCTGTTCTTATCTGAAGAATAATTAGTTTCGGATACCGTTCGAAGAAAGGGGGAATCAGATAAATGAAGTCTGCAAGAAACGATTCCATTTTTCATGTCAGTAGATAAAGAAGAGAACGTTAGAGTTTCGCTTTGTCTTTATCGAGTGGAAATCACAAGACCACTGCTCCCATTCAATTTGTCATTGGAAGCACCTTGGAACATTCCCATGAATGCAGCTTTGATTCTGAGAAGCAGCCTGCAGCCACCTCGTTGAATTACGCGGAACATCAATCGAGCGTCTGAGTTTGGCCAGAAAGCAAAAACTTTACGAGTACCGGTCAATCTGAAGGCAAAAATAGAAATCGCTTTCTTCACTGAATTTTGAGAGGAATCTGATGTGTGTATAATTTATTCCTTCGGTGGCGGCATACAGACAATATATACAAACCAGAAAGGATTCGCTCGGTGGGTGAGATAGTTACGTCTTCAACTGGAATTAGTTAACGGTGATCGTACTCGCGTATACATCAATGTCTTGAATACTGAATTACTTGGTAAATTCTTGCCAGATGGGTAATAATGATGGTAATTATAGCTCGGTATTTACATTATTCGAACTACTGTCCTCATCTTTGTCGTCATATTTATCACAACGTTTCGGTCATTGTACGCTCCGGCCTTCTTCAGGTGGTTGGAATGTCGAACTAAACCCTTTATTCAGCTCGCTAGGGTAGACTGTTCGTTCCACGTGCCATGTCTAATGGATATCAGTTATCTCGCCTTTATCCACTGTGCCATGTGTCCTTGAGGACACATGGCACAGTAGATAAAGGCGTTAGTTAGATCCAGTGACAGAAACCCAAAGAGTGTGAGTTCAACACCTGGTTAAGGCGGTGGATAACTTTGAGAGGGTAATTAACAGAAAATAACTGATAACTGACATCCATTAGACATGGCACGTGGAACTAGAACAGTCTACCCCAGTGAGCGAAATAAAGGGTTCAGTTCGACATTCCAACCACCTGAAGAAGTCAGGAGCGTACAGCGGCCGAAACGTTGTGATAAACATGGCGACAAAGATGAGGACAGTAGTCCGAATAATGTAAATAGTGATGTAGATTTTGGTCAGTAACTATATTGGTGACCGTTTAGGAATACCTGGTGCTATAAGCATGGATGTGCGGGTGGTTTAAAGAATAACGGCTCGGAATGGGAAATCGGAGAGACATGTTCCAATACCAGTTGGTTTAGTTATATTCACTTGCGTGTAAATAACATTGAGAAAGGTATAAATCCAGCTCTTCTTCCCCAACTAGGATTTAATTATTAGAACTCGACAAAGATGAGGACAATAGTCTGAATAATGTAAATAGTGTACATAATATCTCATCTCAGAAATATAGACAGGTAATTATAGCTGTTACCTTATAAAGAAACATTTGGCATTCATTGACCGAAGAGACAGTTCTGCTTTTTAGTTGAACGTTTTGAAATGTATAAAATCTTTCTATTAAAACAACTTTTCAGTAAAACAGGAAAACAAGTCCAGTAGCTGTTATTGCTCTTTCCAGTATTGATAGTCGGAGGGCTTCCTTCCTTGTCTTTTGTTTAACGTCGTGTGGAAGATCAGCATCGTGATTATATTCATCAAGTTACATGTGCTACCCATTTTAGTTGTCACTACTGCTGAAAGTCCTCAAGTGATGCCGTTTCTCTTATTTGGTACAGTTCTTTCTTCGTGAATCTGTAGCGCAAGTCCACAATGTTCAAAGAGGGATGATCTTTAATGACCCTTTTTCCTAATTTTACTTTCCGTCCTATTCAGCTAAACCTCTTCTGTGTGCCGGTATCCCTTCAGTACGTTGATGATCATGGCTCTCCACATCTTCCTATCAGTTATAACTCATGTTCTTCAGACCATTTGCACAAGTTCGTTAGATACGATACTCAGTGCTTTCCTATGTCACTTTGCCATAAATATGCCCCGTGAGTATCAAATTCTCCAAACCCTCTTTCCTCATTATATGTCCTAGAAATTTCAACTGTCTCTTTCTGATTCGAGGTACAGGCGTCCTTTTTTATTTCCATTTTTCTTCAAACTTCCTCATTAGTCAAATGTTCAGTTTATGGTATTCTCAGTATCATCCTGTAGAACCACATTTATGTTGCCTCAATTTTCTTTTTATCTGTAAGGAGACTGTCCAGCCGTTATTTGTGGGGGGAGCTAATATCACATAACAGCGTTGCACTTTTTTTCTTTCTTCCTCACAAAATGATACTGTTTAATTAAATGTAACCCCGAGGGGTGTATTTAAGGCTAGATGCCTCTAAAAATGGATTCACAGGCTTCAACCAACAAGGTCCAATACAAACTGTCTCAAGTGAATCAATAAAATATGTCAAATCTTTAACATACCTAGAAAGCGAGATAAATTCTGCTGAAAAGATGTGAAAATTCGTATAGCTAAAACGTGAGCCGCCTTGAATAAAATGGATGTAATATGGAAATCTGATCTACCAGACAATCTCTAAAGTAGATTCTCTCTCTCAAGCCACTGGAGAGGCGGTGTTAATGTATGGTGCCAATTCATGGACATTAACTAACACCCTGCAGTTTAAACTTGATGGAAGCTACATGCTGTAAATTAAAGGAGTGACCAAGACTAGCAACTGCTAGTCGAAATATCTCCATGAAATAAATCATTTGTTGGAACTACAAGTTTTTCTTTTAATTATGCAACTACCAACGGAGACAAGCATCCTAACATTGAAAACAAGAACAACATTATTTTTAGAGGAAGTGTATTCCTGGTTCGACTTCCTGAGGTTGACCATGGGGTCAGATATAATCCATAACATGAGAAGTCGATTTTGATCGGCCGAGCTAGCGTGGGAAAAGAGATAAAAGAAAGGTTTCAGTGAGTCGAGTCTTAACCGTCAAGCAATGTAGTCGTGTTCATTTTCGTGTCTGAAACGGCTCCCCAGTGATGAGGAACGACCCCCACTGGATAGTTAGTACAATTCTTTTTCAATTAATATGGTCAATTATAAAAAAAAGTTAATATTTTTGAATCGACTGTATCATTTTCGGGAAACACCGACAGGGACCCTGCGGCAATTTAGAAAATAAAGAAACAACGAGTAAGGAACAGCTACACTAGCAACAAACTTTTTAGGGAATTGAACGCTAATATATCCCAAATTGTGTCTTTATCTTCGGACAGAGCGCAAAAAATTAACGAGTGGTGCCTGATCCAATAGATTCCAACCCGGCGGCAGTGTCTCTCTCATTGTGCCAAAGAGGGAGTGTCATTAGAATATGGCCGCTAGTGCGACTTCAGATGTGTGAACTAGGCTGTTTGGGACCTTAGCCCATGGGCTCGCGGTTCGGCTACCGAACTTAAACTGATCCTGTGCTACATCTCGTCACCAGGGCTAGGGCGAGTAAATACTAGTAGCGGAACATTCGGTTTTGGTTGGTGGTTGAAATTACTATCCTCAAATAACAGAAAGAACACAAAAAATAACTGAGGAGTGTCTGCACCCGGGGATTCCAGGCTTGCTGCAGCACCTCCCTCATTGCACCAAAGGAGGGTCGGTGGAATATCGACGCCAAAGCGGTATTGGTTGCGAAAACTGGGTCATTTTTCGTCTTCGCCCATGTGCTAGGGCTTGGTATCCCCAATTTAAACAGACCTTATGCCAAATCTCTCCACCATGATGTGTGTGGGGGCGAGTAAAAAGTGCTAGACGGGAAATCTATTTCCGGCTGAGCCGAAAAAAATATCTCCAATTTTATTATTAGTGAAGGTTGTAATACTCGGGCAGAATTCGAACACTAAACAAACACTGCTGGCAGAGTCCATTTTTCAGTCGGCTAGCTCATCATATATTAAACTGAAATTCATTGGTTTCACCTTGATATATTTAAAAACTATTTCTCGCCGGTAAGAGAAATTTTTTCTAATGTTTAGCAGAAGCCATACCGACTTTAGCTACATTTATACGCATACACGGATATATATACAGGGCGCGATGGATAAATTGTCGCCATTTTATATTTTGAAATTCGCGCATGCGCGTGGTTTGTTTTTGATTTTGTCCACTGTCCAGTATATTGGGATCAGTTGTGCACCGTTTGTGCAAAAAAAAAAAAAAAAAAACACCACCATGACGCAATTCACTTCAAATTTGGAAAAAAACATGCTGCACTGCTTGGCATTCGTGTCAGAAGCCATTATACGGGCATATCAGTGTTTGGGTGTCAGTCTGAGAACAGTGCAGACGATTCGGTAAGAGGTGGATGATATATCCATCCAACATCATTATGCTTGGAGTGTTCACTAATAATGGCGACATTATGCAGCCATTTATCTTCCCATAGGGCCACAGACTCAACACGTAGGGCTACATCAAGAGCCATGAGGAGGTAGTGGGTGGCTGCTGGAAGACCCTATGTCTGCGACTACATCACCTCTTACATCTGGCCACCTATCTCCCCAGACTGCAACCTCCTTGATTGTTATGTGTGGGGCGCAGTTGAGAGAGAGACTAACAAAAATACTTGTAACACCAAAGATGAACTGAAGGCAAGGATAATGGAAGCATTCCCTAACTTAAACAAGGAAACCGTCCAGAAAAATTGCAAGAGATTCCGAAGTCGTCTGGAGGTTGTATTTGAAGCCAATGGCGATTTTGTTGAATAAATTTCAAATTTACTCTTATGTATTTCAAGATATTTTTGTGTAATTTTGGTAAATATATTTTAAAATGAGATGTCGGTGTTATTTTCATTTTTGCGTAAGTTAGGCGAGAATACATATATATATGTGTGTGTGTGTGTGTGTGTGTGTGTGTGTGTGTGAAAGAACGTATAGACTGGCAAAACCACTCAAATCATTACGCAGATAATTACTATCATTCTATAATATTCTATTCTGATTCTAAAACTTCTCATACGATTTTTTGCCAACAGCGACAACGACAAGACCAATAATTCTTGATTCACAGTAATGAACAGATCCACCAAACAATTCTGCGAGGAAAGAAGATGCAACTGAGCCACAATTTATAGACGACATCTCAAGGAATATCTACATTCTTATATTCAACTCACCGCCCACCAGATTTTGCCGTGTACTTATTGTAGCTAAGCATTTCGTTCTGAAAACCACTGTTTGGTTATTCTGCCGTTTCATCATTGGACAGATTGGCTAAGTGCTTGCATTAAAGTACTCTTGCCTTTTGGTCATAAAATCAAATAATAATTATAGCATAATGACTAAGCGGGTTATTTTGCCAGGGGGTGGGGCGTACAACTCCTGTACTTTAGGGTCAAGAGTAGATCTGGATGCCCGCGACATTGTCCCTTTTTTTTTCTCACATCTATACACCCGCGAAGAAGTTACAACAGACATTAGTCATAGATCAAAAGGTAATATATATATATATATATATATATATATATGTATATATATATATATGTATATATATATATATGTATATATATATATGTATATATATATATGTATATATATATATATGTATATATATATATGTATATATATATATGTACATGTATATATGTATGTATATATATATATGTATATATATATATGTATATATATATATGTATATATATATGTATATATATATATGTATATATACATATGTATATATATATGTATATATGTATATATATATGTATATATGTATATATATATGTATATATATATATGTATATATATATATATGTATATATATATGTATATGTATATATATATATGTATATATATATATATATGTATATGTATATATATATATATACATATATATATATATATATATATATATATATATATATATATATATATATATATATATATATATATATATATATATATATATATATGTGTGTGTGTGTGTGTGTGTGTGTGTGTTAGTTAAAATGTGCACCATAGGGGTTAATTAATTAATCATGTTTAAATGTCTAATTTGTTTTAATATTTTCTTATTTTAAAGAAACAATTTTGACGAAGTAAGATGGCTGATTTTTTTTAATTCAGTTATCAGACGTGCCCAAGTAATATTGAGAAACTTAAAGAATGAATAAAATATGAATGAAGTAAAATGACGGGAAATTCTCCCAATGATTCATGCTGACAGAATTGAAAGGTATTTTGAAAAAGGACATTTTGAACAGCGCATATAACAATTAAATAACTACTAAATAAAAATTCTCATATAGTTTTAATAAATAATCCTTATGATTCGCGACATTTACCTAACTATATATATATATATATATATATATATATATATACATATATATATATATATATATATATATATATATATATATATATATATATATATATATATATATATATATAGTACAGGGAATCGATCCGTTGGTATATAATCTGGGTGGATCCTAGTAACATTAATTATTAAAACTGATCCACAGAGAGCTCGATGTTTTTATTTTAACAGAACATATATATTTTTTACAGCAAAAAAAAACAAAAATTACCTCAACATAGGTATAGTTAATTTCAAACTATTCTCACCCTCTCGACGATAGCCGTATGAAGGACGGTTTGAAATAGTCTATACCTATGTTGAGGTAATTTTTTTTCCTGTAAATAAAATACACATATATATATATATATATATATATATATATATATATATATATATATATATATATATATATATATATATATATATATATAAATAAAAAGAAAGAACAGTAAGATATAAAATCCGGTGTTCTTATAGATATTTTTATTTTTACACAATAGTGCTCCATGTAAATTTACAGAGCATTAATATTATAAATTAATTGATTTAAAATATGGTTTTTTCGCTACACAGTGATTCCATTTCCTCGTCAAGCGAATTTTGGAGTCCAAAATTCGCTTGACGAGGAAATGGAACTAATGTCTTTGGTTTAATAACAAAATTAAATTCAGGGGCTTTAGCTTCCATTTCTGAAACATGGTATCACTGTGTAGCGAAAAAACATATTTTAAATCAATTAATTTATAATATATATATATATATATATATATATATATATATATATATATATATATATGCAGGGTTTTTTTTTCTGTCTCCTCACTTGTCTATATTTACATTAATTTCAGGCGACTCCAGTTCTGAAAGGTAACTTCGACCTTCAAATCCCCCTTTTTATTTTTGCCTTGTGTCAGACAAAGCAATATTTCGTAAACACATATTGCCGTGTGATTTACTTTAGTTCTGGTGGACAGAGAAAAGAAATTAAAAAAAACTTATAGCAGAATAGTTCTCATTTCGACTTTCTCTGTGAATAGTTTGTTTTAACTGCGTTTAATAGACGAATGTTTGTAACTCTGGAGAGGGATTTAGTAAATGGTAAATAAAAGTTTCTGTGTGCTTCGTGACGAGTGTAATTGCAAAATACTCACCAGTGACTGTAATTTCAAAGAATACAGATTTGAATGATAGTTCGGCCTTTTCACCGGCAAGATCGACGCAAAACAATATTCCAGTTCCCAACAGGCGCCGTAAGAAGCAGAGTTTAGTAAATAATGCGATCAGATGTTTTGAACCAGCGATCGGTGTTCGAGCCCAACGAAGTCAGGATTTCGTAGGCTTTTTTTCAGAATAGGTAGGCGGTGGGCGTGACAAAATATTCGTAATGCACCCATTTCGGCCTTGTACAGAAATAACACTTATAGAATTTGTAGAAATCTAAAGGGAAACTACTTCATCATATAGTGTGTGAGAGAGGGAACAAGAACCTGAACGCAAATTTACAGTGGATGATCTAACGATTAAAGCACTTTCTAAATCTTAAACGATAGATCAGTGATTCTCAAGCGTCGAGCCAGGAAATATTGTCACAGCAAACCTACAAATTCAAAAATAAATCGGAAAATATAACTCCGGATTTTGTTTTTTATACCCGGAGTTATACTTCAGATTTTCTTTTTGAATTTGTAGGTCTGATGAATTGGATCATGATTACGATTCCAATGTAATAGATTATAACGATGGAATATTAGTATTTAAGCCTTTTATATTATATTCTTACACTGTCCTGGACATTGAGTTCTATCTGGATTCTAACCTCTTCGTAATTTATACATACCTATATACATACATACATATATATATATGTATATATATATATATATATATATATATATATATATATATATATATATATATATATATATATATATATATATATATATATATATGTTGTATATATATATATTGTATATATATATATATTGTATATATATATATATATATATATATATATATATATTGTATATATATATTGTATATATATATATTGTACATATATATATATTGTATGTATATATATATATTGTATATATATATTATATATATATAGTATATATATATATATATTGTATATATATATTATATATATATTGTATATATATATATATATTGTATATATATATATATATTGTATATATATATTGTATATTTATATTGTATATATATATATATTGTATATATATATATATTGTATATATATATATATATTGTATATATATATATATTGTATATATAAATTAAATATATATATTGTATATATATATATTGTATATATATATATATTGTATATATATATATATTGTATATCTATATATATATATTGTAGATATATATTGTATATATATATATATTGTATATATATATATATTGAAAGTAGATATATATATATTGTATATATATATATTGTAAATATATATTGTATATATATATATTGTATATATATATTGTATATATATATTGTGTATATATATATATTGTATATATATATATTGTATATATATATATATTGTATATATATATATATATATATATATATATATATATATATATTGTATATGAAGAAATATAGTCTTAAAGTGTGCTATATTTATGGGATAAAGTGCTCAATATCATAGATAGAGCGTGTGTAAATATAAAAGTGGACATGGAAGTCAGCACTTAGAGGCGACAGTCTGTTTCATGCTAGTGCAATCGTCAGGCAACTAACGATTGCACTAGCATGAACCAGACTGTCGCCTCTAAGTGCTGACTTCCATTTCCACTTTTATATTTATATATTGTATATATATATTGTATATATATTGTATATATATATATATATATATATTGAATATATATATTTTGCATATATTTTGTATATATATATACTCTATATATATTTATATATATATACTGTTTGTATATATAACAATATATATATACTGTATATATATATATATATATATATATATATATATATATATATATATATGTATATATACTGTATATGTATATATTGTGTATATATATATATATATATTGTATATATATATATATATTGTATATATATATTGTATATATCTGTATATATTGTTTATATTTATATATATTGAATATATATTTATATATATTCTATATATACATTGCATTTATATATATTGTATATATGTATTGAATATATATATATATATATATTGTATATATATATATTGAATATATATATATATATTGTATATATATATTGAATGTATATATATATACTGTACATATATATATATATATTGTATATATATATATTGTATATATATATATTGTATATATATATATATATATATTGTATAGATTGTTTATTTATATTTATATATTGAATATATATGTTTATATATGTTTTATATATATATACATATATATTGCATATATATATATTTAAAGACATTTATATTATGTTTAACGTTCTTTTAAAAAGAACGTTAAACATAATATAAATGTCTTTAAATAAATTGTCGGACAATGTCCAATTCTAAAATATATATATATATATATATATTGTATATATATATTGTATATATATATATTATATATGTATATATATATGCTGTGTATATGTATATATATATATTCTATATATATATATTGTATATATATATTGTGTATATATATATATATTCTATATATATAATGTGTATATAGTATATATATATTGTATATATATATTTTATATATATATATATATATTGTATATATATATATATATTGTATATATATATATATATATTTTATATATATACCGTATATTTATATATATATTTCATATATATACCGTATATTTATATATATATATATATATATATATATATATATTATGTATATATATATGTATGTATATATATACTGTATATATATATGTATATATATATATATACTGTATATAAATATATATATGTATATATATATACTGTATATATATATATGTTTGTATATATATATATATATATACTGTATATATACATAGATATATATATATATATATTGACCACTAATATTTTCTATATATATATGTATATATATATATGTGTGTGTGTGTGTGTGTGTGTGTTTCTGAAAGTATCTATATTACAGCGTTAGTATTTGAATTAGTGAATAAGTATAACAAATTTTCAAATAATTCTTTTCATGATTCTTCGATTATATTATCTTAAATGCTTTGTTTTAAAATTCATTTTTTAAAAAGTATTTTTATTTTTTTTAATTTAACTTTTCACAATTTTCCTTTATTTGACTAAATGTATATTAACAGTTTTTTCCATATAATCGTACTAAATGTTCTTTGTTTAATTTAACATTTTTACAAAGTTATATTGAATTAGGAATTAATATTAATAATATTTATATATCTTTATTTTATTTCATAACATTTAAATTTATATTGTCAAAAAAAGTTTCTAAGTGTGCGGTTATATTTTTATTTTCTTCCGAGGTGTGCCGTGTTGCTTAAAAATGTTAAGAAACACTATTCTAGATCCTTCACAGTAAAAAAGTTACACATACACACACATATATATATATATATATATATATATATATATATATATATATATATATATATATATATATATATATATATATATATATATATATATATATGTATGTTAGTATATATATATAAACAGAGGATGTCTGTGTGTTTGTCTGTCTGTGTGTTACCTTTCCATTCTCGATCCATCCAACCGATTTTGGCGAAACTCGGTACATACATTGTACAATATGAGATAGGTCCTAAACGCAATAAATCGATACTTTTAAAAGATAAATAATCGATAAAGCCGATCAAATATCGATGAATTTACCTTTTTCCTCCGATTTCGTTCAAACTCAGTATGTAGGTTACTTACATCATGACTAGCTCAAGGATATCTCATTTTTATTTCTACGCCACTGCGTTTACCGCAAACCGCGAAAAACTAAAAATCGATTTCAGGACAAATTTTAAACTAAAAACTCTCTCAATTTTAAAGCAAACTAATACAAACTCCACTCAATTGTACCGAACAATAAGTTGATTAACAGTCATTTAACTTGATAATTTAGTCCAGCCATATAATGAAAATAGCGAAAAATGGCAATTTTTATTGTTTTTTTTTTTCTTTATTTTTCGTTGAACTTGCAACCAATTTTTATCAAACTTCATTGCTTTATCCTAATTGAACGCTTTGTGTGATCGACCAGCTGGGTATGGCTGCTGTATATATCTAAAAAACACAGAAAATCTGTGTATTTGTAAGTATGTGAATGCCATTTATGCACGTCCAGATTTCTTGGCCGATTTCGATAATATTTTACACACATGTTGCAAATTTATCAAGTTATATTAAGAACAACTTTTCAATCTCCAGACCCCCAGGTTTGGCAGAATAATCGATAAAATTGAAGGTGGGTACGGTTTTTGCAAAAACTCAGGCAAAGTTACACGCTAACAAATTTTTTATTGTATAAGCTGATGTCTTTTGCACTTAAGGCAAAACATAGCTCATGTTACGAGATTTATGTAGAGTGCTTGATATTTTTCCTGCGGCATTGGCTTCAGACAAAAAATTGCAAAAAATCGGGTTTTTCATATTACTTAAAATAAAAACGTGAATAATTTACTTATTTTTTATCCGATTTTCTCCAAACATGCCGCAAAATACTTACTATCATGTAAGCAATATGATAGTGTGGTTTTAGTCCTGCTCGCTTCCCCTCGTATAACGAAAAACCAGGAAAAACTGTTCGAAAAGCCCGTTTTTTAGGCCTTGATACTTTGTTTTTCATTTGATGCTTTCCAAATTTGCCAATTAAATTACATATAAACACAAACTGTCTTGCGTGATTGTTTAGTTTGGAGTATTTCATTTAAGTGAACAAAATCTGCGACAAACTGGGTCTAAAATCGCCTTTTGCCATTTAACCAGTTAATTCTTCATATGATTCCCTCCGAAACTGGCATTCTACAAACCTTTGATGAAAAGATTGTTTAAGAATTATTGAAGCGTAAAAAGGGATAAAATATCCCGAAGAACCTCGTATTAACCCCAGCTTTACAGTAAACGTGCGAAGACAGGTGGGGGAAGTTCATGTGTTTTCACTTGCAGTTGAATCAAGCTCTGATGCTTCATCCCTGTTTTTGTTTGATTATTAGATTTGTGGACAATGCCTTACTATTTGAAAGTTATTACGGCCACTGGAAATTTACTGAATATCTAAATCACTGAAACAATATAACCTCGAGCTCTTACAAGAAGTTTTTAGCGATGGAATTTCTTTATTAAGAACAACCGTAAAAAAATGAAGTGAAGGGTATTAGCTTAGTAAACCAACAGATCATGCACGCAAGCTGGGGCGCAGGCAGGCATTTCTAGACAGGAGGGTGCGGTTATACTATTACAGCTATGCACACCCGGGCAACGCCGGGTACTTCGCAAATATGGTAAGATTTAGCTGTACGAATATTTTGTTCCTTTCTAATTATAAAAGATTAACGACTATCCGCTGTGATACTATTTTAACCCTTCCCAAATACGTATGAACTTTTTAAATTTTTTATCATCATCATAGGTTTTCCAACTTGGTTTCAAAATAGCAAACTCTAATTTCTCAGATTCGGCATAACAGCTGGTTGACGAGCATGTCTGTCTGCATTCTCACTGGTGTTTTTCAGCACCCACCGAGCCCATCTGGTTTAGACTGCAATGAAGAAAATATGGTTCTACAGAAGGATGCTGAGAATACCATGTATCGAACATGTGAGTAAGGACGAAATTCTAGAGACAACGGCAGCATAAAGAACACTTATACATAACATATGGAAGAAACAGTTGACAGTTATAATGAGGAAGGAGCACTTGGAAAATTTGATACTCACAGGATAGATTCAAGATGAGACAGGGTAAAGCGACACACAACCTCTCTGGTGAGCTTGAGTGAACGGAAGGTGGGACAGAGTATTGGACAGATGGCAAAAAAGATAAGAGCTACAAAGGACAGTAAATTGAAGAGATACGACACCTAGATGTTGAGCTGACCTTACTTACAGTTCAAGTATGTGCTTTACCAACGGTAACGGTGGAGTAATGGATAGATTAAGGAATCATCGAGCCGGGTTCGAATTCCAGTCAAATCCATTACATTCACTTACGTTCTAATACTCTTGGGAAAGGTATGAATCCTCTTCTTCTCCACCGCTATGGGTAAATAGCAGGGCAGACTGGGTTCTCTAGCCTTGGATGGCAACTAGTCTACAGTAGAAAGAAATGGCAAACTATTGCGGGGAAAAAATCTGCCTTGTCAGTCATGTATCAAAAAACACATGATCACCTCAGCGTGTATCACGCATGGCACATAACTGATTGACTTTACCAGAGGCATAAAAGTTTTTTTTATTTTTATTTGTTTTTAAATTCGGAGTTGTCTTCCTCATGTAGTGGCCGCCAATTACGACGAGTCCTGTCTTCCCTTTTATTTAACCCATACACGGGAAAAGAAATAAAATTATATCGTTCTAAAAGACATTTATACGAAAGTTAATATAACTGTCTCAACCAGAACTCTAACTCTAACCATTACATCACCTTCACATTCATTATTTACTTAGCGGAGCTTAAATTAGATTAGTTTAACATAGCCATAATAATGCTGCACTCTTTGAGGATCGAACGCATGATGCTGGCAAAGCTATAATATTGTTTTGCAATCTAATCTAGTAAAAGGTTACGACTGTAGCGATTCATTTTCTTACCAACTACAGATTACTGGGGATTTATTGGATTATCTTCTATCAAATCCTTTACTTATGCAGTAAATATAATCTTCAGGATAATCAACCAAGACTGTAAAATCGACATTTCTAGATCAAGTCTTTTAAAGACTGGCGGTTAAGTGTAATGTTGAATATGTAGTGGGCAGTGACAGACTTTCTTAATTACCAACTGACCTCCACTGATAGCCATTCATAACATTAAGTTTCCTAACCGTAATTGGCAGTAAATAAAATTAACAAAATTTCGGTTATTGTCGATTTTAACATCCGAAGCAGTTTTTTGTGTGGATTTGCATTTTGTTTGTGCAATTTTGTAATTACGTTTCGATCACTCGTTGTCCTTTTATTTGAAGTATATCGGTTTCAGATACAAAAGAAATGGCCAGAAGAAATCGATTTTAAAAGAATATCTATAGGAAATAAATTAATGTTTAGTATGCAAAATTCGTTTCAAACGATAAACTTCATAATACCAACAAAATATCGGTTTCTTGGAATATGGCCAAACTTTGAAAAACCGTTTTACTATAGTGCAAGACTTCAGAATTTGGAATTGCAACATCGCCAAGCTTCTGAAAAAAAATATCTTTGATATTTCATTTTTTTTTACAGAGATCACTAACTGTTAAAATATAGTGGAAGTAAATTACTTTTTTACTCAGTTTTCTTTCCTTTATTTTTTCTGGTGCATGATTTTCAAATCTAAAGGAAAACTCAGAATAGGTACAGAAATCGAAGGCAATGTAAACTCGATTTTTTGTATGCCGACATTACTTCAAGATATACATTTCAAACAGTGAGGAAAATGCTAGGATTTGAAATGCTATCAAAATACATTGTAATAAGATGTAATGGACATCAAGCTAGAAATGGATTATTGATAATGAATTCGATCTTCACTGGGTAACCCATACTTGTGTCCTGAATGCAAGCTATATGTATTGAATCCGAAGTTCCTCCCTTGTTTGGAAGAATTTCGAAGTACAATCTCCAGCTCCTGTTTTAATTGAGCTAAGTTAGTTCCAATTTTCCTGAGTTGTTCTTGGATACAATCATTTACCAAGTCTTTTACTTGAGACATGCAGTAAAAATTATTCTTAGAAAGTTATTGAGCATATTACTTGGGTTTTTTACTGAGTATATAAGCGATACTGATGAACACGATTTTTTGTATCTCAGATAACGCGTTTCTTGGAATGTTCTTAATGCGTGAATCTGTATTATTTTTTAATCATTCCTACAGCTCCTGTTATTACCGGAATAGTGGTTGAGTTTATTTGCAGCGTTTTTGCATTTTCTAATTTCAAGTTCTAATATTTGTCAAATTCTTTTGTCGAGATATTTTTTCTGATCGAATAACCACGTCTGTTTAACTTTTGAAGCTTGTCATTACTATCTCATCTATTCGCTTTTATAGTACGGTAAACATATCTTCCAATTCCTGTTTCTTTATATCTATATTTTGAGGCGAGGGTAGAACACGAAGATATTAAATTGCCAATAGAATCCTTAACGCTTGTAAGAAAAGTCGCAATATGGATGTTATTAAAATATGTGCTCGGTAGACTCTTGTTAGCAGTTTTTGATCCTGAGTGGTTAGGATATTTTTTTCAGCCAAGATTACCGCAAACCCGGCGGTGTTAGTTTGTGTCAGCACCTGGGTTTTCTGTTCATATAATTGGTAATTGCGGGCACATCGAGGCGGTGTAATAGTTAACAAGCTTGTCTAACTAGAACAATTACGACTGAGTAGTGAGTTCGATCCTTACTTGGTGCAGCCCTACTTCCGGCCTTTTGTCACAGCTAAGCTACGCTGTGAAAATCTCTATAATTGGTAATATCTATAATTGGTAATCTCTATAATTGGTTTTATACTTTATTTTCAAGTTAGTTATGTGCTTATGTCTTGTTTGTTTTTGACCTCTACTTTAGGTATTTTATATCTGTAATTGTTGCGTGACGAAAACAACTTCTGCCTTTGTATTTTTATTCTTTTTTTTTAACTAGTTTTTTATTTATTTATTCTACGCAAGCCCATCCATGTACAGATAGCTTTATCTACATATCTGAAGAACACCTGGGTATTAGGATAAACTACATTTGGTAGCAAGGACCCTGGTCGGGAGATTGTAGGTTTAGTTGGGGGCGTGGAGCTACCTCTCAATTGTTGTTGTTGCCAGGTCCATCCTGACCTGGAGTGGTAGCATCTGATAGAGTCCCAGTTATGGGCAAATAATGAATCCCCCGAAACAAGACCCTATGAAAGTATACAAATACATTTTCATAATAAAATAGCAATAAACTTTTATATATAGAAAATACCAATAATACATTTTATAGTAGAATTTCTGACAATACGTTTTATAGTAGAATTGAAAGCAAAACATTTTATCTGTAACTGAAGTCATAGAATTCGGTTCAAAATATTTAGATTTCTGCATTAAATCAATCTATAATGGTTGATATGCAGGTAAACAATCAACCAACCAATTCCCTCGAATGTGTTTGAAGAGTAATTATATTTCAGTAGAAACGGAATTTTTGTTTTTTTGTTTTGATTATCTTTTCATTATAATCTGCTCTATTTGTGTCTCTAGCGCAGTCGGCATGTATAGGGAAGTGCCAGTGGCACTCTAACATTTTCACCTTCAACCATTCTACCTGAAGAAGGCCGAAACGTTGTAATAAATATGGCGACAAAGATGAGGACAAAATCAAAATCTGCTAACACAAGCCTACCTGGCACATATTTTAATATAACAGACCCATAATATTGCCTTTCTTGCAATCATTAAGGAAACTATTCGGTCTGGTTTTCACTCCTAGCCCCAAATGAATTTGCATATAGACATGATATAGTAAGAAATTTTTTTACCAGTGCTCCTATTGCAATTTATGCTGTTATCAACATGTTTTTACCAGAGCTCATATTGAAGTTTTTTTGTTATTATCGCTTTTCTCTGGCACTCCTTATTACTGCTTCCCATATTGTATTCATTTCTATGATTGGTCGGATCAGGAGATGTTTGTGGCCTAGCATATATGCTGATTCCTTAAGTTTACGAATTTTCCAATGATGTTCTTTGTCTCTGATCTCAACCTGATCCCACAGAGGGCGGTGATCTTCCTTTTCACTCCATATGTGGTCAGCTACGCCTGATTTTTCCACTTCCCCTCGTGTTACAACTTTCTGATGTTCTTGAAGTTTTACCTTAAGAGGGCGGCATGTCTCCCAAAGAGTGTGAGTTCAGTGGAGAACTTGGAGAGGGGAATTAACAGGAGATAACTGACAACTGACATCCATTAAACATGGCACGTGGAACTAGAACAGTCTACCCCAGTGAGCGAAATAAAGGGTTCAGTTCGACATTCCAACCACCTGAAGAAGGCTGATACGGCTGAAACGTTGTAATAAATATGGCGACAAAGATGAGGACAATAGTCCGAATAATGTAAATAGTGTAGGATAATTCTGTTTTTTTTTCTGTTTTGTTTTGTTTTGTTTTTTCAATTCTGATTTCCACAACCACTGATGGATCAGTTTCTATCAAAATCTGGGTTTAATGTTCGTAATGATATTTTGTTATGTAAAATATTTTCATGCTTGATATTCAAGTTTGGCCTATATTTCCAACATTGTAGTTTCTTTTTTGTCCTACTTTTTGTCTCAGAATGAGAAATTTGAGTGCCAAGTTCTATTTCCAATCAGGTTCGTTATATCCACTTACGGGCAAATGTATTTCGTAAAATTATGAATATATCTCTTTCCTCAGTTATGGATTAAATAGCTGGACAAACTGGGTCATAAAGCCTTGATTGTCAACCAGGCTGCCACAGAAAGAAACGGCAGCCTACTGCGGGAACATCTGCCTGCTATGAATCGAAAGAGACATTATCACTCAAACGTGTATCACGTATGGCACTTGATTTTTTTGTATAACAAAAACAGTTTGTGTTTGTATTAAACGTTTATGTGCCGTGTCCCTTCAGGGTGTTCATCAAACCTCTCCATAATTGCCGGTCCTTTGTAGCTCTGAATATATTTTATCTCTTTTGCCACCCATTTTCTCAAGCACGTTCTGGCTATGGTATTGTCAGCATCTTTCAGTAGAACCGAATCTTTCTAGCTTCAAGTCTCTCCTTCATTTGTGTGGAGATTGTCCGGCAGTCACTGTCATATAGGACGTCTGATATTACGTAACACTTCATTAGCTTTTTCTTTGTTTTTTTCATAATACTTTTTTGCTTCATAATACTTTGCTTAGCTTTTTGAAGGCATCTTTCGCAATCCCAATGCAACTTCGGATCTTAGTGTTGCACGTACACTTTTTAACTACTACGTTTTATTTATGTTTTTAAATAATTCAGTAGCAGTACTAAGTTTCTTCCGTGGGAGTCAAAATGTAAAATACATTATAAACGGCACACTGTTGGATAGAAGAAATAATTAAAAAATTCTAGACGAAGTTTGCTAGCATTGATCCTTGATTACATCTGCCTTTCCTTAGTTGATTCGTAGAGGTGAATTACGTAATTACTTTAACATCCTCAATAAATTTCTAATGTTTTTCTCTATTCTACAACGGATTATATTTTTCGAATATTTTGTGTTAATATCTTCATCTTTGTTTTGATAACAAGGGCTTACGGCCATATCATGTCGAAATACCGGTTCCCGTAGGATCAGTGGGTCTTACTAATTAACCCATAGCTGTAGAGAAGAGATGGATTCCTAACGTTTCCAAGGATATTTGCACTTAAGTAAATATAACGAACCTGACTGGAATTGGAAAATGGCTCTCCGAGTTAAATTAATAAGACTTGTATCACTAAATTATTATTATATCAAAAAAAATTATTGCAATAAAATATAGGGTTGATTGGTTTGTTTAGATATGCTTTTAGGCCTTTCAACCCATTCAGTCATTTAATGCCGACATTTTTATTTTTCTAAACAAAAGCTTGTATTTAAATAGTCAAAAAGTATTTTAATTAGTAACACTACTGTTAGCTATGATTATTTTAAAATTAAATTAATTTTTTAAATCAGTTTTATATTTTTTAATGTTGCAATGATCGTTCATTTTGCTATAAAAATGTATTGTTGCTCATTTTATTACAAAAATGTACTGATTTTTGTACATGATGTGCCTATAGGATGATCCTGGGAACAACAGCAGGAAAAGGGTGATTCTACGCTCCTCAAAAGCGCCAGTCTTCGATCTGAGTCCTTGCTGCCGGATGTAGTTAATCGTCATACGCAAAGTGTTGATACGCCGTAGAAAATAAACCAGTCAATTCATCACAAGATTTTGAAAAAAAGATACGGAAAATGTTTTGTTGCTTTTTGACAAGACTAAAAATTCTGAGAGATACTCAAGGAATATCTGATGCAAAATATGAGGAAAGCAGACGTACATGTAGGTCGAATCATTTGAGATATAAAAAAAAAGGCAAACACTAGATTACTCGCCTGAATAATTTGTGGTATAAAGAAAATAGTTTATCTAAAAGCTTCTGATAAGAATATTTCATATATTATCAATTTGATCATTTGTCTCCACTCAAGTTAAAATATCTTTTTTTTTCTTATCTCTTATTGTACTAGTTTTCTCTTCGACTAAAAAAGAATGTAAGTACCAAAACTGTATACACGCATTATTTATCAGCGTAGAACTTTGTAACTCTTTTTTCTAACTATTCTAAACAGTTTAAATATCTGATCATAAACAGTGAAGATACTTTTCTTCTTAAACTTTAGTATTACATTCTCCTCTCGATTATTGAAATGTTTATTTAAATTTCAGGTAATAACAATTATTAACAAAAGATGCGAATAGGTTTGGAACCTGCAGTAAATTAAACATTATATCATGATAGACATTTTCCTAAGCTTTTGTCGTCCTGGTTCGGACTATAAACTACATCCGATGACAACACGGTCTCTGATCGGGAGATTGGAGATTTTGAGGGGCGTGGAACCACTTCTTAATTGCAGTTATCCACCTTGAACTGATGTGGTAGCACGTGTTAGGATCTCAGTTATGGGCAAATACTGAACCCCCAAACAAATATCAACCGTACCCTTTTTATAAATTGACCAACAATATATTTTTATATCAAAATAACAATCAATGCAACAACTAAAATATATAAAAATACATTTTTATATTAAAATTACCAACAATACATTTTATGATCTACAAACTGTATATTTAAAAACATAACTTTACCCCGAAAGTATAAAATTATGCACAAAATATCTGGAGTTGAAAGTATAAAATTACGTAGAAGATTTTCAGATTACGGCATTAAGTAAACCCATAGAGGTTTTGATATGCCGTGAAATAAAACCAACCAATCAGCTCTTTGGAAAACATGATTTTTTCATATAGTTCGTGTATAATGCAACCCCAGCTTCTAAACAATACTAGTACTCTTTCTAGGAGTACTAGTACTAAATATGCAGGGCTTCATTTTTATAACGAATGTTCTTTTTGTATAAAGATATCCCAAATAGTGAGAAAAGCCGAATGCCCTAACATATTTGATACAAAGGTTTAGATATCATACTTTTGTTTTCGTTTAAGACTGACTACTGTAATTGCTTTACCCTGGGCCTGTCTTCTACGTAGCATACGTATCTTCAGTTATGTCGCTATCTATAGTTAATAAATGTTCATAAAAAAAACACAATTTTATTCTGTGTAACGTAAATGTTGTAGCATAGCCACGGACGATAATGCGTATGTCCCCATTCACATAAATACAATAGTAAAAACTGTATGTTGGTCTGCTGTTGGAGATTCGTTTTTAGCTGTGCTGGTCAAACTCTCTGGAGTGAGACTGAGACCTAATAGACGTTCTAAGCAAAAGGCCTCGTTGAGAGTACAGCAGTCCGTCAAAACTGGAGAAAGCTCAGGGTCTTCTTTGTATTGATTAATCGTTGCAATCTCTGTTTTGCAGGTATCAATGATACAAGCTAGTTTTATTCACAATGAGCTTTAAGGCTAGGTTAGAGCAAAGCTCAGCAGCTAGGCGCTGGGCATCTAGATACTTGATGGTATTCGCATAAACCATATCACCTGCAGACATATTTAATTGTCTTGGGAAAAAATATTTTTGTAAATATTATATACTCGTATATATGCATAGTTCGACCCTGAAACTATACAAGAAAAGGTTCGTTTGAAATGACAATAAACTTCATCCGACATCAAGGCCTCTGATCGGAAGATTAGAAGCTGTGAGGAGCGTGGAACCACCTCCTAACTGATGTTGTTCCCAGGTCCACCTTGTTCCGTGGCGGTAATTAGAATACCAGTTACGGGCAAATAGTGAACAAACAAAAGGCAACAGTACTTTCTTATTAACAAAAATGACTAAAAATATATGTTTATATCAAAATGACAATCAATGCAACAACTAAAATATATAAAAATACATTTTTATAGTAAAATTGCCAACAATACATTTTATGATCTACAAACTGTATATTTAAAAACATAACTTTACTCTGAAATACAGAAATTTTGGACAAAATAACTGTATTCAAAAGCTTAAAATTACTTAATAAATATTTAGATTTCGGCATTAAATAATCCATAGAGGTTGCTATGCCGTCAAACAAAATCAACCAATTAAATCCTAAACTTTTGCACGGACCAACTGCTGCCCGTAATCGACATGCGGCGTGGTTGGCTTTCTGATTGGTTAGTTCGTTGTCTGTGTTTAAATCAAACTCTATGGGTTATATAATGCTGAAATTTAAATATTTTGTAATATGTTTTTAAATATTTTGTAATTATGTTTTTATTTTTTGGAGATATTAATGGTTTGCTGACGCAAGTCTTATTAATTAATCCAGAGCTGGGTTCGGGGCGAAGGGGGAATTAATACCTTTCCCAAGGGCATTTACGCGTAAGTGGAACTCTCAATCAAATATGGATATAAGATTGTAACAGTAAAAAATAATAATAATAATAATAATAATAATAATACAACCAATACCATTATGTGCCAAAGTAAATTTGGGGAATTCAGTAAGGTAATATACTTGATGGACTTGAACAAATGGATGACGCAAGATGGTCTGGGAGAAATAGCAAAAAGACAAAACTTATTAAGACCTACAAGGAACATGAGGGCCATGATCGCCTACGCCCTAAAGAAACACAAAATACCATAATGTCTTAAAATCAAATTAAACAAATATATCCAAAGAAAATGGCAGGCAATATGACCAAATAAAAGTAATAAAGTTCATGAAATCAGACCGACAGTTGGACCATTATTAAAAGAAAGGCAAGACACTATGCAAACGCAAGATTCGAATCGGACACATATATCTCACCTATGTACACCTAGTTAAGACTGAAGCCCCTACCTCTACCCCTGATGTACACTTTGTGGACACCAATTAACTATAAAATTCATAGTGACAGAATATGAAGGTGTATACTATTTTAACTTTCTCTTTTAAGGTTAGTGTTATAACACACACTCGTACTTGGTGTGACGTGATTCGTTAAGTATTCTCTATACGTAATACTTGAGCCATTGCCGTACGTCTGTATAGTTAGTATGAAGACAGTCGCCAATACGACCGATCCCCCGACTGAGATGAGTTGTGACACAAGATCAGCATTATTGTGGAGAACTCGAGTGTTTCTACCCAGTCCATTAGTCAAAATTTACCCAGCCACCGCAAAAGCGGACTCGGGTACATTACTTGTAATTTTTTTCAGCCGAGTCTCAATCCAAAGACAGAGACTCGACTATGTCACTCTCTGCCCGAAGAGAGATGTCTTGTCTTATTGCGTTCCGCGAACTAACTTCGATGCTACTGTTATTTATCCAGTCGCCGCCTCTGAGATGAGCTGTGACGCAAGGTCGGAATTATTGTGGGGGAATCCGAACGTATCCAGCTGGTCCATTGGTCAAAATTTACCCAGCCCTCATGATAGCGGGCTTGGGTACATTACGTGACTGTTTTTCTTAGCCGAGTCTCTATCCGAAGACAGAGCCCCGACCGACTCATCCTCTGCCCGAAGACAGATCTTTTCACCCTCTGCCCGAAGACAGAGGTCTTGTCACCCTCTGCCCGAAGACAGAGGTCTTGTCATCCTCTGCCCGAAGACAGAGGACTTAACACTCTCTGCCCGAAGACAGAGGTTTTGTCTGTCGCGAGCATGGCAGCGAACAGCTTGATTCCGATGTCGTTTACTGTGAGGAACCCGAGCGTTTCCACCCGGGCCATTTAGCCAAGATTTACCCAACCACAGACAAAACGTTGCAAGCGACTCGCGACTCTATCGATATTTGCATGAAAACTACTCAGGTGATCAACATTCCCCAGTTCATCCACGCCGCGTACATTGAGATGAACCACCCTCATTCCCTTCGTATTTCATTATTAAGAAGTAAGTTTCACTTGATCAGCTTTTTCCCACGAACTTTTACTGCGTGGAAACGACTCCTAGGTGGATGCTTTCCACACCACTCCAATTTTAACCTGTTCACATCTAGCGTTAACCGGTATTATTTTCCATATGTCCTCACAACCCGCGCCTCTTAAAAGTTACTGTTATCGCTCTTTCAGTTACCCCTACCTCGAGTGGCTCTTGGGTTTTGTATAGCTTGAACATTAGTGTAAAAAAATTCTGAAAAACCGAACTATTAGGCCTTCCCACGTGGAAATCAACGTGTGTGTGTGAGAGAGAGAGTTAGTAAAACAGAGCGAGCGATACAACACAGTGTATTAGTCATCTGAGTTTTGTCAAGGGAAAAGGTATTTCATGATAATGAAAGGTTTCGTATTATGATTAGAGAAATGTTTGTTTTAAGGATGAGATTATATTTTCTATTTGGGTTCTCTTGAGACTAATGTATAAGAAATATTATTTCAAAAGCTTTCTTTCCCCAATGTCTTGCTTTTCTGTCATTATCCATATCCAAAAAAACTACAATTCTAAAGCTCCACACCCAACTCTTTGAAAATAGTACTTGAAAGGAGATGGCCTCACCCGAAGTAGTAAAATTTGGTGAACTTTCCGAGAGACTCGCATATAATCGTATCGTATCCCACCATATAATGTTAACCAGGAAGTAGCCTTCCTCAGAAAATGGTGCCACGGTGTCTTCGAAAAAATGTCATTTGTGACGGCTAATAATAATCCTAGCTTCCCTTTCTCTTTTCAAATCAGTCTGCCAGATTGTATTTCGACATTACCATCAGCTGCCTGAATGTATTCTTACTTTTGGATATATGCTTAAAAATATCAAAGCGACGCTACTAGAAACGTGACTAGAGGTTTCACGCGAGGAAGCGATCCTCAGTCGTTTCAGAGAAAGAAGATGAAAACAAAATGAAAATGTTTTAAATATTCATTCTATAAAGTCTCTGGTCGCTTCTTTACTTCTCACAACGGTGAAGTATTGAATTTGATATTGTTTTATTATTTCCCTGCTCTGGTCTAAATGTTTTTCAGATTGTCTAGATTGTCTGAAGTTGAGATAGATTTACCTGTTTAAAAGTTATATATATATATATATATATATATATATATATATATATATATATATATATATATATATACATATATATATATATATATATATACATATATATATATATATATATACATACATATATATATATATATATATATATATATATATATACACCGAGTGTAACTGCAAAATTGTCTAAATCGTATTACAGCATAATTGTCCATCCCACAAAATGTTTAATATGCAAAAGAAAAACACTCTTGATACCATTTGTCGTAAGAATCACTAAACAACCCTTTGAATTATTCAGCTCGAAAGAGAACAGATTAAAATCGTTTTGTGTCAGGACCATTGTCTTTTCAACTGATCAATGGTGAAAGCAAAAAATCATTCAGGCCTTCAGTAATGATACCTACATCCATACACTGGCTTCCATCTTCAAAGTCCATTCAAGAACCATCAAGAGAGCGGTGAATAAGTTAAAGTGGGAACAGTAGAGAGGAAATCTGGACCATGAGGTCACAAGAGAAAGCAGGATCATCATTATAACTTAGAGATAAGAGATCAATTAGGAAAGATCCAACTCACCCCATAAGATGTTTGGCGCGTGAAAGAGGTGTCTGACCTATGACATTCCAAAGAGCAGTGAAAAGACCTGAAAATGAAATTGTACCTGAAACCTGCGAGGCAACTTGTTACTCCAAGTCCAAAAGTTAGAAGGTTGAATAAGTTGGAAAATGATCCTGGAATAATATATATATATATATATATATATATATATATATATATATATATATATATATATATATATATATATATATATAAGTGAACATAGAAGTCAACACTTAGAGGCGACAGTCTGTTTCATGCTAGATGCAATCGTCAGGCTGTTCTTTTTCTCGGCTATTTATATATACTTCCTCATGTGTTATAAATACAGTGCTCAATGTTGTGAGACAGAGCTATAACTATATATTAGTGAATGTACATAATATGCAATGTTGATAGAACGACTCGGAGATTCATGCCGTTCTTGCAATCTTCATCCAACGCAAACTCTATAACTGTCAGATTATATTCCGCACCTGAAGATTGCAAGAACTGCATGAAACTCCGAGTCGTGCTATCGACGTTGGATATTATGCATATTCACTAATATATTTATATATGTGTGTGTGTGTGTGTGTGTGTGTGTGTGTGTGTTAAATCCTATGAACTATAGCTCTAGTTGTATTTCGAATTTCACGCCCACGCGATATTCAGACGACTTGAACAGAAATGAAAGAAGATAAGGGCAATTCACGGGTTATACAAAGCCATTCTTTCATTTGCCTTAAAGTCGTCTAAAGATCGTGAAACTCGAAACTTCAGCAGCATAGCTTCGATACTGGTGATCTTCGACTTTTCAAGGACTTCAATATTGGTGACAATGTCACTCCAATAGATGTTAAGTTCTAGGAGTCGAAGGTGGTTAGATAAAAAAAACCACAATTCTGAGCTGTAAAGGAGAGTGCTGATGACGATAGCTCTATACACTCTGATCTTTGTTCCCTTTTTCATGTGTCTATTGTACTACACACGTTTGTATGATCTGCCAAAAGCAATGCTAGACAGTCTGTTGTCGATCACCTTGTCGATCACAACATCTGCCTTGATGGTACATCCAAGATAGGTAAAACGATGGACCGCATTCAGCTCAATGTAGGGGAGGGTAGTACTTATCTCGAGGAGCAGGCTGGTAGAGTAACTTTTCTTTAAATTGACTTAAAGACCAAAACCTCTGTGAAGCAGGAATTGATGCGCTGCAAAGCCCTTTTCTGCGAGGGTAACAAGGGTAGCATCGTCGGCAAAGCAGAGGTCTTGGTTTAGTTGCTTCTGAGTCTTCGTGTAGGCTTTTAATCGTCTTAGATTAAACAGGCCACCATCGAGACGGTATCTGCTGCAGACTCTGTCCCCATCATCGAGATCTTTCTTGTTTGAGCATCATGCTGAAGAAGATAGTGAAGAGAGTCGGTGCCAGAATGCAACCCTGCTTTACCCCGTTGGTGATTGAGAAGGGCTCTGAGAGGTCAGTTGTGTCGAATTAGGCCACGTTGATCCTTATGCAGCTGGATGACGTTCAATTTGGAGGACAGCCAAGTTGCTCCACAATCCTCTTCTTCTCACTGTGTCGAATGCTTTTTGTCAGATCAAAAAATGCCGCATACAGTCACTTGTTTTGTTCCGGATGTTTCTCCTGCAACTGCCGGAGAAAGATACATTTCTGTTGTGCTCGTATTGGTTCTGAAGCCTCACTGACTCTCTGGAACGTGCTCTTCAGCAATGGTGGGTAGAATTGAGCAGAATCCTTGCAAGATTTTTCCTGTGACAGAGAGTAGAGTAATCCCTCAGTAATTAGAGCAGTCAGATTTTCCCCTTTGTTCTCGTACAGGGCGAAGATCTTGTAGTAGCTTTCCTTGCTCCCAGCAACAGCAAAAAGGCACGTGGAGTTTCATATGCAACACCGGAACCCCATGTTTCCAGATTTCAAGTAGGACTCCATCGGCTCCTGTTGCTTTTCAATGGTGGGCAACACATCTAGTTCCATTGTTACTCGTTGTTGGAGAATGCGGAGGATTTCTGGTTCCTAGACTGAGAGATTAACACTGAAAAGAGCCCGGAAAAACTCTGACCAACGGTTTAGGATATTCGCCTTGTTTTTAAGGAATGTATGACCGTCTGCATTGCGCATAGGACTCTGGACCTGATACATAGTTTCGTACACTGCCTTTAAAGCTTCATAGAAATCCTTTATGTCTCTAGTGCTTGAATACAGCTGAGTCTTTTCAGCGAGTTTGATTCACAATTCGTTCTTAATCTCACGAGGCCTACACTGGAGATCATGGCATACGAAACGGAACGCAGCTTTCTTTACCTGACTGGGTGAGTTAAGTTTACCTGACCAATTGACGTCTTCTTCACCAGTCCTTGGATTTCCACGTTGCTATCATCAAACCAGTCATTACTCTCCCTTATGAAGAACCCAAGAACTTCTATAGATGTCTACAGTATGCTAGTTTTGAGTTTTTTCTCAAAATTGTTTGACGTCCTGGGTATGACGATAAACTACATCCGCGTCCTGGGTATGACGATAAACTACATCTGCGTCCTGGGTAAGACGATAAACTACGTCCAACAGCAAGGGCTCTTATCAGGAGATTTTATGGAGCGTGGAACCACCTCTTCATTGTTGGTGTTCCCAGGTCCACCCTGGCCCGGAGTGGTAGCACTTTTTGGGGTCCAAGCTATGAAAAAATAGTTAACACTGAAACTGAGGTAAAAAGCATTATAAAAGTGTAAAAATGGGTTTTAATACCAGAAATACTTTGTAAAAAAATATTACCAGAAATAAATCTTTGAAGGAAAAAATTATTACCAGCAATATATTTTTGAAAAAAAAATTACCAGCATTACATGTTTTAAAATAATATTACCAGCTATACATTTTTGAGGAAAAATATTACCAGAAATAGATTTTTAACAAAACAAAATATTACCAGAAAAAAATAGTTGTCGGCATTAAATAACCCATAGAGGTTGATATGACGTAAAACACAACAAACCAAACCAAAACAAAGTGTTTCAGGAGAGGAAACTGTGGAGACGCTAGCATCTTCAAGCCTTGACTCAAGTGCTGCTTAGAAGCTAGCTTTCACTTCTTCTGATTGAAAACTGTCAACCTTGAACTTTTTACAGAGGGCCCCCTCATTTTCTTGGTTTTTGTATAAAATGGAGCTTGAGTCTGCAGCGAACAAGGCGAAGGCTGGCATGACATTCTACACTGGGCATCATTTTCGCTTCATGATGGCTTCCAGATCACGCTAGCGCACTATGACATACTCAATAAGGTGCCAATGTTTAAACCGAGGATTCATCCAGGTTGTTTACAATCTGTTTTTTTCTGTTAGAAGATGATGTTCATGATGACGAGCTGATGCTCTGCGAAGAACTCTTGTAGCAAACGTCTGTTGTCGTTACAGTTACCAACACTATGTCTCCCAAGCACTCTCTTCCAGGCCGCAAAATCTTGGCCCACTCTGGTGTTGAAATCGCCAAGGATTATAACATTACCGTCTGCAGGGATGCCTCGTAGTAGTCTGCGCAGATCCGAGTAAAATTTATCTTTTTCCACAGGATCTGCTTGTAAAGTTGGGGAATACACACTGATTAGTGTGGCATATTGAAGATTACTCATTGGAAGGCGCATAGAGATGATGCGGTCAGAATAACCAGTTGGCATCTTTTCAAGCCTGAAGGCAATCGAATCCCTGATCATGAAACCTACGCCCGACGACTCTCCGCTACTAAATTTCCTGACCAGCAGAGGGTATATCCAGCGCCGTGCTCATGTAGGCTGTCGTTCTCTGGGAAACTGACTTCACTGAGAATAGCGATGTCAACATTTAGTCTTGACAGTTCGCTTGAAATTAGAGCAGGTTGACGTTCTGGTCGACCACTGTCAGGTGCGTTCAGCACGTTTCTGATGTTCCAGAATGCTACATGTAGTCCTTTGATACTCTTATAGGTGGGTGTGAACTTTTTCTTTACTGATGTTCGACCACATGAGAAGAGGCCCGTTGACCGCAGTTAGCCAGTTGGATAATGTAGGAGACGAGCTTTGTTTAGACCACCTTTTCTAGGCCTCTCTCCATATGGAGCAAGCAGTGCAGTCCCTAGAGTAGGCTGTTTGGTCAATCAGGGTGCTACCGAACAATGTTGTCGTCCTCAGGTCAGCATGAGACGACCAATATCCTGACCAGCCAGCATGCAGGATTGGGACTGCGACTTCAAGTGTCATCTTCCACCTGCCGTTTTCTCCCCTTTCCCATCGCTACAGGACTTGGAAATGGTTGGGCTCCCTCAGACTTGCGCAGTGGAGTTTTTAGGCGAAGTGCAGTGTGAGCTGAACTGGCCCCACCCTTTATACCGAGGATTCGATCTGTCATGGACTAGTAAGCTGGAACGATGTCAGTGACGTCCCCGGTTCGTAGGTTTTACAGAGAGTCTTTATCTTAGCAAATGGCAAAAAATGTTTGTGTTAAAGTCTCCTAGGGAAATTGGGCTAGATGGCTGTTGAGTAAAAAGTCTCCTCTGACCTTTTAACAGGTCTTGTATTTAATCCTGCAGGATGAATCGCCACCATCCCCAGAGAAACTCTGTGGGGGTACCGGTTTAGTCGCCGATAATCAAATGAAACAGGTAGTACTGGGTTAGACACTACCAGTAGCGCTAGTGATAGTATAAATACTAATTTATAATCATCATCTAATTTATAATGAAACAAATTTCCATACAACAAAAACAAAAGGTTGGGAAAGAAACAGCGATCAATAATGGAAAAACCGATAAGAACGAGAATTTTTGAGGAAACTAATTTCATGGAAAATTGCTTTAGAACATTTTTAAAATTTTCTTTCTGTCGCTCTCTCATTCCCACTCATGCGTAGATACATAATTTATCAACTTACTCTTCATAAGACACTGATTTCTAAGCCTTTTGAATGCTTAAAATAAATCACTTAAGCTGCGTCTTTTCTCTATTTCGTTATAAAACAATTCTTCTTGCTTAGACGTTTTACTGACTTTATGATAATAAACATGTCTGCCCTTAGACTATGTAGTGCCTAAGTTTGTTTAGCGGCACATCAACTCTTTATGGGTCACTTAATGTCGAAATGTAATGGGAGTATTAGTTAATCATTTTACAAGTATTGCTGCTAATATATATATATATATATATATATATATATATATATATATATATATATATATATATATACACTCACACACACACACACACACACACATATATATATATATATATATATATATATATATATATATATATAATCATTTATTTAAATATTATAACATAAATATGTTATAAAATCACTACAAAAATAGCCATTTTGTTTCAACACTTCTGGTGTCTTATCAAGTGATGGTGTTGAATGTAGAATAAATGGTTTTAAAAGTTTCAAATTAATTAACGATCCATCGCTAGGGGTAAACGCTGTTACATAAGCTAGAATGACCAATCAACATACAAGTATATGGTAATTCGAAAAATTTGACAACTAAGCAAGCTTATCATAGATATTAAAAGATTTATAAAATTTGAAATTAAAATTAAAAGTCAAAAATTACCTATTTAGAAATCTAAATCAAATGTGCTCTCTCTCTCTCTCTCTCTCTCTCTCTCTCTCTCTCTCTCTCTATCGCATGTGTGTATATATTTCACGCTCTGTTGTCACCATTGAAACCTAAGTCACTTACCGGAGACAAATAAAACGTATATAACGTTGATATCCTCAACACAGTGAATCTCCAAAATAGAGTCTCTAGTACTTCGAAGCCGGTTGTTATGAAGTGTTCATTCGGTCTGGACAAAGGACTATATGGTCTCTAAGTAGTTTCTATATGATGAATTAGCTTAAATAAAATGTAAAATGGCTGGTTAAACATTCCTCTAGAAGGTTCAGCCTAGAGAAAAGCCGTGTACAATAGTAAGAGAGACTTTGAACAGAATCCTGTTGCACAAGAAAAACCCAGATATTAGAAAGGAGTTTGATGTTACTTTCCCTGAAAATGTTGTACGAAATGTGATCTAATGCGTTATGCATGTGGTTGCATGTAAGTAAAGCAGGCTTCAAAAATCATCAGACACCCCACCCAGAAAGCTATCATTCATTAAGAGTGTATTTATGTAACCAGTACTGCAAAAGATGCCAATATTGCCACATCTGCGCAAGACAATGTAAGACCCTAGCCTGAATAAACAGTCACATCAGCGATGGGCACATTTGGGGAACAAGCGATGGCATTGCTCTAAATCAATGTCGAAGCCAACATATATTCAACCAATACAATATAATATGGAAGAAAGTTGACCAATTATTTAAAAACTTCAAGTTTGAAGTGTTCAGGGAAACAAACATACGACTGCTTATTGCACAAAGTGGGGAAAAGCTGTGGGAGTGCCGTTATTTATTTATTTTGTAAATTTGGGACGCAGAAAATGAGGATTCGATTCTGTGTAAGTTAAGAAAAAAGTTGTTGCCGTGAAAACACCCAAAAATGGAGCTTATCCAAACATTTGCTATGGAAATAGCAATTGAATAACGGGGTGTGGTTAACGTTAAAAAAACTTGCAAAGTGGCAAATAAGTCTTTTTTTTTCTTCCTTTCACCTTAAGGAAGGCGAAAATGCTACTAAGACGCAAAGGGTTACTGAGTGTAAAACACAAGGAGAATAATTTAGAAGTAATGGGAATCACCAATTCCTAAAAGAGTAACATTGGATAAATCTCTACTCCTGTTCAAAAGACAGGGAAGGTGTGTGAACTAGTCGATGGGCAAACTTCATAACAGTGTAAACGATTTGGGATCTCTATGAAGGCTGAAAAATGAGTATCGAACTGTTCCAAATTGGCAATACTTGATTTTTCACCTAATCTGACTCATGTAAAGACAAATAATAGGAAGCAGATACTAGTGCAATAGTGAGCCAACGATTTTTCCAGCATTGTTAGCAATGGACCCCTTCCATTTATAGGTGTGAACTTAAAACACAAAAGATGTTCGAAGCACGTAGCCTCTTTGATAGTTCAACCGTTCATCATTCCTGAATAAAACTTGTCTGATTCGTGATGAGACGATACGAGCTTAGTTTTGAGTGATTGAAACTTACAAGTCAGTCATTTGTCAATTGAACTCGAATTGAACTTTTCGAGTTCAGTTAACATATAACTTGACTTGTAACTACAAGATAGATCAGGTGCAAGTCTCTGGTCATGTTGATTTTGGGAAGTGATTTCCTAAATAGTGGTATCATTAGCTTAGGTGCTTACCAGTGATCTGAGATTGTGACCCTCCTGGATTTGCCGAATTATTTAGAAACCTGGCAATATCAACACTGATCGTAACTTCGGTACGCTAAGCTGGAAGTTCGAAAATGCTATGTTTCAGCTCGCTAAATAAATATTTCGCTTGCAATGCGATAACGTCAGACGCAGACCAGTTTGAAGAACATGTCTCACGTTGTAAATTTGGGTTAAACAGTCGTACCACAACCACTGTAATCGCTAGATTCGGCTTCTTTCCTATATTCTGACAGATGACTGACTACGCGAATCATATTTTATAAACACACACACACAGACATATATATATATATATATATATATATATATATATATATTATCTACATTTTTCGGATAGTTGTTCTCATCAAAATTCACAACGTTTCGACCGTTGTACTATTCAGCCTTCCTCAGGTGATATACGATAAAAGATGAGGAAAATAGTCCGAACAATGTAAATAATTTCATATATATATATATATATATATATATATATATATATATATATATATATATATATATATATATATATATATATAAAAGCAAGGTGGGGCTTGGATTGAGGAATCGGAGAGCCGAGTTCGAATTCCAGTCGAATCCATTACGTTCACTCACGTGGTAATACCCTTGGCAAAGGGATGAATCCCATTCTTCTCCCTCCAGCTATGACAGACTGGGTTCTATAGCCTTGGATTGCAACTGGTCTAGGTAAAGGACAAATCTAAGTCAAAACCTGCGGAGAATCGTTTGGGGACCTTGTGGCCCGTAGTGCACCAGGTCTCTGTATTTGGTCCCTCGAAAAAAGTGTTGATGGTTCTGCACAAACCTTCACCACTATAATCAAATCTCATGTACTGGTGTCCGGCTGTCGGTTCCTAGGAAATTATCTGCTTGACCCTCATACATCGAATTCGACGGGAGAGGCGAGTATATATATATATATATATATATATATATATATATATATATATATATATATATATATATATATATATATATATATAGCAAAATTTTGGAGTCATTTAGACACACAAGGAAATTTACCAAACTCCATCCGCAACGTACTTGCAGAATACTGCAAATATAATAGCCCCATCCACTTGTAAAAATGACTATAAATAATGGAAGCATTAATAATAATAAAAAAGAAAGGCCAACTAGTATCAACTATAAACACGGCCACCATCTGCTGACTGTGTTTGGAAAGAAAAAAGTTTACTATCTGTCTAGAAAAATAGAAAAATCTACACATTCAATTAAATATTAAAAAAAATACTGATAATGGCTATTAGAATAGCCGAAAACGCTCTCACACACACAGAGATTATATATATATATATATATATATATATATATATATATATATATATATATATATATATATATATATAGAACATTTCGACAATTTTGACACACATTATGTCCACAAAAGAGAATAAATATACAAACACAAGAAAAATTAATTAACTAGCTAAACCGCACTACCTTTTCAAACTTGTATCAAAGAGGGTTTGCTACCCAAATACACAATATATAAACGCGCGCGCGCTCTCTCTCACACACACACACACACACACACACACACACACACACACACATAGACACACACGCGCACACTGTGGTAAGTTCTGTGAATCGTCAACTGGACTCACTTACAATTTCAAGAGAAGACATCCGAGGGTGTATGCTTTTAGCAGTAATCTCACATGCACCACACGTTGGTTGAAATACAAATTCTTTGCAGGGAGTAAAAGTCACTTAATATATATATATATATATATATACATATATATATATATATATATATATATATATATATATATATATATATATATATATATATATATATATATATATATATATATATAAGGAGATGTTTAAAAGTTTTCAGTGTGGCCATTTACAAAACTATAAATCATGCTTTTTTTCACATATAAGAACACAAGTTGTGGTGTCTCTGGACAAATTTTTGCAATGATCAAATCGTGAAATCAAAGTTACCCTGAACGGTCACTCTTCTAAATCGGTTTATACTTATGTAGGTATCCCACCCAGGGCTCTATACTGAGCCCTACTTTGTTTTTAATTTTCATTATCGACCTTCCCGATGGTGTCAGGTCTCAACTAGGTAGCTAAACTGATGCCACAAATCTTTACGACTCTCTCGATAGTAAGTCTCATCAGTTCGATAAGGTCAAATTAGCGGCTGATATCAAAAACGATATTCAGTCTATTGTTAACTGGGGCAAACAATGCCTTCTTAATTTCAACGCCTCCAAAACTAAATTGCTCTCTATTAATCATCTGAGAGGTTCCTTACAGGTTTTTGTCAGCATGACTGATGCTTACCTCTCGGAGAGTGAATTGTTGTGCTTTTCGGACTAATGTTCTCGACTAACATGAAGTGGAAAGACAATATTGAATCCATTGCTAGCTCAGCAGATAAGAAATTTGGTTCACTGTGTCGTGCTAGAAAATTTTTCACTCCAGAATCTATCTTACATATCTATATGTCTACGATTTATACATGCTTAGAATATTGCTGCTATACATAGTCCGGTGCTCCTGCTGAAAATTTAGAAAATCCTTGATGAAATCTAAAGAATCAGCAATATTAATGGTCCTAATCTGGCGTCTCGGCTTCAGTCACTTTCAAAACCGTGGTAAAGTTGCTTCCCTGTGTTTTTTCTATAAATTCTTTTATGGTAATTATTCGGATGAGCTCTTCTCTGTGGTACTTAGAATTTAACCGCGGTACGAGAACGATGACGTAGTCTCATCAATATAAAGTTAAGTTGGTTAGATGTAACCGTAAGTTCTATGCTAACAATTTTTTTTCTCGGATTTCTCGCTTGTGGAACTTTCTTCCGGTTCCATGCTTTCCAGTCAACTTTAATCTTCCAAAATTTAGATGCTATGTCAATCGCTATCTACTGTCTTCCTGCATACTCTTATTTTGTTCTCGCTCTTTAGTAATGTTGATATTTTCTAATTCTTCCACGCCCAGTAAAACATTGTGTCTTAGTAGCCTTACAGCCTTGCTTGCAGTGAACCCGATTAATATATATATATATACACACACACACACACACACACACATATATATATATATATATATATGTGTGAAGAAATATAGTTTTAAAATGTGGTATATTTATGGGATAAAGTGCTCAATATCAGAGATAGAGCGTGTGCATATATAAAAGTGAACATAGAAGTCAACACTTAGAGGCGACAGTCTGTTTCATGCTAGATGCAATCGTCAGGCCTGAAAATTGCATCTAGCATGAAACAGACTGTCGCCTCTAAGTGTTGACTTCTATGTTCACTTTCATATATATATATATATATATATATATATATATATATATATATACATATTCAAAGCCCAATGATGAAAAACGCATTTGATACACAAATATTTTCAACAAACTCTTTTTAACTCAAAACTTCTCTTCATAGCATTCTTAAAACATTATACACACAAAAATTTAGATAATAAATGAGCTAAATTCTGTTAGGCTACAGATATATGGATATTTTCTTCTTCATAGGTACATCCTTATTGTGTTAATTAGCATGGTGGCAGATAATCGTGTGGTGAGTTGGAACATCACTGGACGTCCTACACTTATGACCTGGTGCCAGACTGTTCAGCTTACTATATATAATATAAAGTCCTAAACAAAATATAAGAGCTCATTCGCAACTGAAAATAAATTCCTACTACGCTGCCTGCAGACACATCACCGCTCAAATTCCTAAAGAGTAATCCATAATCTAAATCCAGCAGACTAAATTTCGAATATCAAAATTTAGACCAAGAAGGTATGCAGGACAAAATATTTTAATTATAAATAATCCCAATGAACGAACTCAACTTTACGAGCAATTTAACAAAATTAGTCATGAATAACATTAGCCATAAACAAAAGAATAGGGAAGGCCCTGTTTCCCGATTCTCTCACCTTGGCCCCCGCACACAAGATTAGTGTGATTAGTGATGATTACGTGAGACGTGAAACTGGCAGTCATTTTTGTTGATTCCCATATAAAAAAAACGTCGGGATGTGGTAATACCGAACGCTTCAAATATCTCGACGTATGCATCAGGTATAACAAATTTAATAGAGGAGAAAAGGAAATTTAGCATAGAATAATGAGGTAGTTACGGCAAAACACCTCAAAATACTATAAAACCGAAACGTCAACCTTAATACTCGAACGATGTTCTTAAATAGCCTCGTCAGATCTAGACTTTCATGCGGATGTCATGCATAGCAAAAACCCCGATCAGAAATATCTAAACCAGTGATTCTCAACCGCCGTGCCGCGTCACACTAGTGTGCCTCGACATACTAGTGTGCCGCGTCATACTAGTGTGCCGCGTCACAGTAGTGTGCCGGGCGATCCTCTTCAGTGTTTCGCGAAATATTGTTACGACATACATATGTGTGTGTGTGTGTGTGTGTGTGTGTGTGTGTGTGTGTGTGTGTGTGTGTGTGTGTGTGTGTGTGTGTGTGTAAGTAGTAATGGTACGGCGTTAGTATTTAAATATATAAGTATTAAACTATTTTTAAATAATTCTTTTCATTATGTTCCGTCTAATACTGGACTTCAGTTATACGAAGAAGAAGAAAAATTGGTCACCATTTCTAGCGATCGAGGGCTCCAAATAAAACATTCGACGGTACTCATTGATACATTTTGGATTTCAATACGAAAAGAATATCCCACATTAGCTAAAAAGGCTTTATCAGTTTTATTGCAATTTGTTTATTTATTTATTTATTATTGCTTCTTATTTAGGTTGGTTTGGTTTGTTTTATTTTACGGTGCATCAACCTCAATGGGTCACTTAATGCCGACAACTTTTTTTTTTCCTTTTAAAATTTTTGTTTTGTCAAAAATCTATTTCTGGTAATATTTTTCCTCAAAATTGTATAGCTGGTAATATTATTTTAAAAACATATTGCTGGTAATATTTTTTTTTCAAAAACGTATTGCTGATAAATTATTTTTCAAAAATGATTTGCTGGTAATAGTTTTTTTCAAAAATTTCTTTCTGGTAATAATTTTTTACAAAGTATTTCTGGTATTAAAACCTATTTTTGCACTTTCAAAATGCTTTTTACCTCAGTTTCGAGGTTAACTATTTGCCCATAGCTCGGACCCTAACAGGTGCTACCACGCCGGGTCAGGGTGAACCTGGGAACACCAGCAATTAAGAGGTGGTTCCACGCCCCTCAAAGCCTCCTGAACAGAGGCCTTGCTGTTGGACATACATATAACAATCTTAAACATGTATATTGTTCGACTTCGGGCAAATAGTCTTAAACGACTCTTTATACCACTCCGGAAAGTATCTGACACTTCCTGCCATTCTCTCTCTTTACAAGAGTCAGATCAAACCAAACAAAAATGTATTGTTGCCACATTTGGGCTGGAGGCAACCAATCCTCTTTCCAGGTTTGACAGTTCAAAATCTTTTACGCGGCCTTGTGGGTAATAAAATATTTTCCACCATACCGCCTCTCTCCTCACAGATTCAACATCGCAAGCTTCTCGCTACTAGATTGCTATTTCCTTGGAAAATTTTCTGACGAGCCATATTTCTAGTTCAATCTGTTCAGACATTTAGTACGATGACCTGTCATATAGAGGAGCGATTCATCCTTATTCCTTTTATATTCCATTGATAAGGAGGAAGTTTCATTAAGACAAATCCTACCCAATAGTCGCTACTTTACCGCGAACTCCTCAAGTTTTGGGTCAATCCTTATACAGGGTGTTTTATTAAGACGGATCAAAGTCAACAGTAAATAAATCAGCGTTATTGGTGAAATTTTATTTCTCTATTGGATCATGTTATTTAAGTCATGGCAATTATGTGTGAAAAAATAATATCGCCCAAATGTCCGTCAAGGCTTTGGTGACACACCTCCACTCGATGGTCAAAATGTTTGTTGACGTCTCTTCATAGTTGCTCCTCGATCTCACCAATATGCCTTATTATTTCATCCTTCAGCTGTTGAATTATTGCTGGCTTGTTGGCATATACCTTACTTTTGAGATGATCCCAAAAGAAGAAATCTAAAAGCGTCAAGTCGCATGATCGTGGTGACCAACTGACTTCGCTGTTTCGAGAGATGATGCGACCTGTTTGAAGGTCCAGATTCGTAATAGGCTTCGATAACTTTAACATGTTTTTTGATTGCCAATCTTTCCAGGATTGAAATTGACAAAGACTTAAGTTGAAGGAAAAAGAAAAAAATATCATTAGACGCTTAAACTTAATTCATATTTAAAGTTATTGGAACACCCTTTATATCACACATATCCTCATAATCAGCACTTGCTTCCGCCTTCTAAGTAACCCTCTACCTTCTGACCGGGTGATTGGAGGTTCTGAGGAGCCTGGAACCACCTCTTAATTGTTGCTGTTCTCAGGTACACATTGATCGGCGTGATAGCACTTGTTAGGGTCCCAGATATGTGCAAATAGTGAACCTAAACAAAAACACTATAAAAGTATAAAAATACATTTTCATAGTAAAAATACCAGAAATAAGTTTTTGTAAAATAAAATTGACCATCAATACATATTTATAGTAAAATAACTAACAATACATTTTATTGTAGAATTACTAACAACACGTTTTATAGCAAGATGACCAATATTTTATCTGTAGTTGAAGCCATGAGGGCACGATCGAGTTATAGATAGCGGCTCGGATTGAAGAATTGAATTCTAGTCAAATCCGTTGCATTCACTTACGTACTAAAACTCTTGGGAAAGGTAAGAATCCTCTTCTCCCCCCCCCCAGCTATGGGTAAATACCAGAACAGACCGGGTTCTATAGCCTTGGATGGCAACTGGTCTGCTGCAGAAAGGGGGAAAAAATCTGCCTCGTCAGAAAGATACATGATCGCCTAAGCGTGTATCACGCATGGCACATAACTGTGTTCAAATCATACTATTGCCTTCAAAATATTTAGATTTCGGCATTAAATGACCCGTAGAGGTTGACATACTGCTAAAACCAAATCAACCTTATAACCAACATGAAAGAACTCAGGACATTAATCTATATAATATCGTACAATTTCTTAAAGAAATCAAACTGCATTCCAAAATATAACTCCAACAAAACTACAATATATCACACATATCACCGCCTCAAGTAATCATGTCCACACAAATATGTATATGCACAAAAGCTGAGTACCATCTACCATGTATTCAATTGTGAAAGCAGAATAACAAGTATCATATTTTTATTACTTCAAAGCTCCCATTAAATTGTAGCATTAAATGACCCATAATGTGTTGATATGCTGTTAAATAATAGCTCTTGGACCTTGAATAAGTGCATTTAGTAAAACATTTTTATAAAGATGTTTGTTTTGTTTTTTATTCTGGTAAATCTTACACCTTTACAACTTATTTTATTGAAAATTACGGATGGTTTTATAAAATGAAACATTTTTAATTTTGAAACATCTTTGGAAAAGATAATAATGGAGTTAGTTTATGTATTATCCGTTTACACCACTTGAGCTCCTATTTTCAAGTTTGAAAATCGACTTTGGACTCTGAACAAAATAGAGAATCCTGATTTCTGAAAGGTGAAAGAAAACATGATGTCTGCGATCTTGATTTGGACAGAAGTGAACGGAAATCTATATTTCTGGAAAAGGTTCCTTAATAATGCCTAATCCAATCACTGAAGAAATTGCCAAACAAAAACATCCCTTATTCCAACATCCAATTTTCTTTCTTAAAATTCATCTTTTTTTTTTCCTTTGAATTCTTTACTTTCCTTACCGCCGCTTTATTAATCGGATATAGATTATAGATTTTTGTTTTTGCTTTAAGCAAATATTGAATTCTCTAGTTCTGGCTTTGAGTAGTATTTTTATCAGGGAAAATGATTTTAGATAAAGGTCAGGGGTCGACATCCTTCACTCAAAATATTTCACGTCGTCAAATCGGGAAGCTACTGGTGAATCCTCTTTCTACAGGACAGAATCAGATTACAATAATGGCGTATAAAAACGCTCGTTTGCTTCTCCGGTACTCTCGCATATGAAGAGCAAAATGACTAGACAAAAATGGTGTCGTTATGACCAACCGAAGCTGGAAGAAGTAAACCTTTGCTGTTTGGAGAACCGCCAGAATTCCCTATTATTTTATTTTATTTTATTTTTTTTGATTCAACTCAATATCGAAATGATTTTACCAGAAGAAATCGTATAGAAGTTTTTTTATTTAATTGTTTTTTACATTAATTTGTGACACAAGGCCGAAGATGACTTGGAAAGAGGCTAGCCAGCACTGACTATCCTACACCTAGCTAATCTGATTCACAACCTATTCATTGTAACAATTTCCTCACTCATCAAAAGAACCCATCCTTCTCCATTCAATCCAATATATACCATAATATCACAGGGAACCTCGAAGCGGTGTAATGGTTAGCAAGCTTGTCTCGCTAGAACAATTAAACGAGTGAGTAGTGGGTTCGATCCTCACTGGGTGACCCCTACTTTCGGCCTTGTGCCACATCTTGGAAAATCATAATACCACATATTCACCGGGTCCTACTAAAACAACTACTATGCAAAAAGTTTGAGATATACACATATATATTTTCCTTTTTTCCTTACTATGAAGAGTGGGGGGATGAACACAATAACAAAATAAAAGCAAGGCGAAACATTCAAACTAAAATAAAACTGTTAGTCTGACCAAACCAACACACAAAAATGAGAGCGGGTGAGGTGACTCACATCTTATCTGCAGGGATAGCCTAGTGTTCATAGGAATAAAAACATACAATGAGATAATCCTAAAGGCATATTAAATTGTAAATTAAAATCATATAATTTTATTTATTTTTGTGAAGCGGTGTGTGCGTATTTTAGTTTTATGAGTTTTAAGTTTGCATGACAAGTAAGGTGCCGAGGAGAGAATAGACGTCTTGACTCTTTGAGGATCCGTAGCGAAGAAAGTTCGGTGTTTTTCGATGGCGTGAAGTATCAATTTTCAGACAGCAAAACTTTGCTATTGTATGCTGGGAGAACTTTTATTATTTTAGTTTTATTTATTTTATTTTAAACAAATTTTAATGTTATTTGTTTTATTTTATTTATAACATTTATTATTATTATTATTTATTTTTTAATAATAATGTCCCTACAATCGGCCGTTAAATGCTGCCGACAATTTGAATCAATGAGTTCGCTCACAGTGAGGAAGAATCAATTTGGGAATGGTGAAATAGTTAAAGCTGGTCCAGTCAAGACAAAAAAAAAGCGAACTCGTATAGAGCTGAAATCATGTTAAATTAAATCCAACGTTTTAATAGTATAATTTCTTTTAAATCGCGTTCTTTTTTTTCTTTTATTTTACAAGAATATTCCAAGATTACCGATGAACTTCCAGATTCTCTTTTTCGGCAAGAAATGAAACAGACCATCTGAATTAAAATACACTAATATTTTGTGCTCAAACACAAAAATGCTAACGGGCACTTCGGCGTAGGTGATCTCCTTCCGGGGTGGGATTTGCAGAGGAAGAGAAGGTTTCCTTCCTCCCGTCGAAGCAGATGCTGCGGTTGTAGTATCTGTTCCTTGCCGGAGGCTTTCTCTCCTTCCCTTGCGTCCCCCCATCGTTACGTAATATCAGTTACGTAGTGGTGGTATGGCCGGCTATGACAAGCTATGACCTGTTTAGACCAACGGCCCTAGTGGAAAAACACGGGTACCCACGTTAAAAACCGACCTTATGTTACAACTTGGTTCAGTGGGAGAGGTCAAGGTAAATCTCAGGCACTTCAGCGTAGGGGCTCTCTTTCCGGAGGGATTGACAGAGGAGGAGAATGGTTGTTTCCCGTCGGAGTAAATGCTGCTGTTGTAGTATCTGTTCTGTGTCGGTGGCCTTGTGGGCTATCTGCCGTCACCTTTTTAATATACGTATTTGTGATCTTTTATAATGTGGTATTTAAAATGATTTTCAGTTGTTTTTAATCAACTGATTTTTCTTTTTTTAGACTGCTAAATGAATCTTTGAGATAGTATATTTTTACACATCTGTATTTGTGAAAAAGTTAGAAAATTAATTTGAATAGCGGCGACAGATAACCCACAAGTAACATTTCTTTTTTCACTTGATGATTTTGTTATCTGCGCCTCTCATGTTTTTTGGAATGCTTCAATTTGAGCTGAAAGTTTTTGAGTGTCACACAATAGAAACCATATAAAATAAATGGAGGAATATATATAGGTATTTCTTCTTGCTTTTTAACGTGGAATGATACTTTTGTTGTTTTCCGTGTAGTTTTGTTTTCAGAAAGTTAGCCCACCTAAGGTTTATTTGGTCGTTTTTTTCTTCTTCATTGTTACTGCCATTTCTTTACGCTTCCGAAAAATATTTTTTCTAACCAAGATATACAAAATGAGTCATTTGTTAAGTTTCTGTTCCATTATTTTTATTTGTGTGTTTAAAGTTGTAGCTGTGAATTATTAAATTTATTATAATTATATTATGAAAATCGTCTTCTTGAAAACTCACTCATGGCTTTTGGTTCGTTTTCTACAGCTTATCAACCCTTTGCAGGTTATTTAAAGGCAGAAAAATATCTTCAGATTGAAAGTTTTTTTGTTTTTGTTTTTTTTAGGTACTAATGGTTTAACGATACAAATTATAAATAAATGCACCGACTTGCTCGATTAGACAACAGAGCAACGTGCTGACCTAGAAACTATTAAAAAATATACGCCTCTAAAATACAGACTCTCTGATTTCAATGTCTTTTCTAATTAAGATTTCTGCGGTTTTCCTCGACCCCATGCAGTTTTTTTTTTCTCTACCTGGATGTGATTAGCGCGCTTTCCTTTGTATCATCGTTTGATTTTATTTATGTGAAGAAATCAACTGGACAAATATTTTCCCCATTCAAATTTGTTGAAATATTTTCAGTTTTCTTTGCAATTTAAATACGTTTATAATAATTCTATACCTTATTATCATTATTATTCAACCAATACAAGACCAAAGAGGCACTCGAAGTAGAGTGTTACCAAATGAGGTGGCTGTAAGGGAGGAAATAACAAGCGCATATTATTAGAATATGGTCGACTCGAGACTTGCAAGATTTAACCCTTTGAACTCTGACCACCGCTTTACCGGTGGTAGAGAAAAATGACGTAATAGCCAGCCACTGGTTAAACGTTGTGTAAACACTTGTAACTATTTTTATATCTACAGTGAAATATTGCATACCAATTATTTGTGAATTTTGACCCAGGAGCTCAGACAGAAGGGTTAAAATTGTTCAGGAAAGCAGGGATCAAATGGGTACGGCTTTGTCGATTCGTTTTCTACGGCATATCAACCGTTTGCAGGTTATTTAAAGCCAGAAAATATTTTCAGAAATTTGGAGGAATAATAATGGTTAAGTGATACATATCTTACTTTGTGCGTAAGTGAATATACCGAACCCAACTGGAGTCTGAACTCGGCTCTTCGATTAATAATTCCGAGCCATTATCCATTACACCACCCGCACATCCAAGCTTACAGCACCTAGTATTTCAAAACAGTCACCCATTAAGTTACAGACTAGGCTTACCCTCGGTGATCGTACGGGAACCAATGTTTCAACGTGATGTGGTCTTAAGCATTGCCGTTTTAGAAAGACTGGATCTATTGTTTTGCTTGGGGTGAAATGATTTTTTGAAAAGTCACAATTTTTTTTTATTAGGAAATGGGTGTCAGAAAATAATTTAATGCGTCAAGTACAAAATTAATAGACAAGTATTCTTTTAAAAAAGTATTCTATAAAAGTACTTAACGTATTAAGAGTACTATAAAAGGTATTGTCCGTTAGTTTGGGGTAGGGCGAAAAGTTTTCTTGAAATAAAAAAAATAAACTTCCACATCTGCCTAGGCATCTAAGAACATGTATGGTGCACCCAGTAAGGATCGAACTCCTTCAGTAATTGCGAGCCAGAATAAGTCACTATTATACTAATGTCTCTAATTAATCTTTTGTGTTGAACGCAACAAATAACATAAAAGTCTAATATTTAAGTGATGCCGATTAATACTTTGTCTATAAGTTGAACTTTTATTGCTGTTAAAAAATTCTAAAAAGAAACAGGAAAATTTTTTTTGCGTAAAGTATCCATGACACGCAGCTTACGGTCATATCACGTTGAAACACCAGATCTCGTTCTATCACCGAAGTTAAGCAACATCGAAGCTGGTCAGTACCTAAATAAATTGCCGTTTTGGAATACCAGCTGCTGTAAGCTTGGATGTGCGGGTAGTGTAATGGACAACAGCTCGGAATTGTTAATTGGATAGCTGAGTCCCAATTCCAGTTAGGTTAGTTGTATTCACTTACGCGCAACTAGTCTTGGGAAAGGTATGACCCTACCATTTCTCCCTAGATATGAGTTAATTAGTAAAACTTGTATCACTAAATCATTATCTCCAAAAAATTCTTACAATGTAAAAATTTTTTTTTGCTTTAAATGACTAGAAAAAGGTTGATAAACCATAGAAAACAAATCCATCAATCAACTTGTCAGTACCCTAGAAGGGTAACCGCTGTAAGCTTGGGTGTATGGATGGTGTGATGGGATAACTGCTCGGTATGAGAAATTTGTTGGCAAAGTTCGAATTGCAATCATCTTCGTTACAGTCACTTAAGCGAAAATATCATTGGGGAAACGTATGGACCTATCTCTTACCAGACTAGGTCCTATAGCCTTAGATGGAAACTAGTCTGCCACAGAAAATAACGCTCGCCTACTGAAAGAATTCTTCTATCAAGTCGATCGTGAGTCAAACAGGGAAATGGTCACCCTTGCGTGCATCACACATGGCACCAAAGCAAGGGTCCATTCCACATCAGTCGAGATACTTAGAGCACAAGATGAATACTCACGGGCCATATGGAAAACGCAAGAGACAGAGGATATGAGCTAATAACCTACCTAAAGAGCCTGTCTAAATGGTTGGCAGAAGGATGATTAAGAGAAATAGCAAAAAGATAAGACTAAGAGCTACAAATATAGGAAGTTGTGGAGAGATATGATCATTCACGCTTTAAAGGGTCATGGCATATAGTAGTTCACTTCCTTGTGTACCTCGAAGTGGTGTAATGGTTAGCAAGAACAATTACGACTGAGTAGTGAGTTCGAACCTCTCTGGGTACCCCCTAATTTCGACCTTGTTCCACATCTAAGCTATGCATGGAAAATTACGATAGGAGTTCCTTTCAACGTTCTAAGTTCATGTCTCTGTACACAAACTTTAATTTCAAAACTTAACAGGTATGATTAAAGCCCGTGATTAGAGTTACTGAAGAGTTCTCAAACGAACCAAGAAACAATTCTTGCACCACTGTTCTGGATATGGCAATAAACTACACTGTGGTCTGAAAGGATTGTCCCCACTACATTGTATATATATATATATATATATATATATATATATATATATATATATATATATATATAAGAAATATAGTCTTAAAGTGTGCTATATTTATGGGATAAAGAGCTCAATATCAGAGATAGAGCGTGTGTAAATATAAAAGTGAACATAGAAGTCAACACTTAGAGGCGACAGTCTGTTTCATGCTAGATGCAATCATCGGGCCATATATTTCGTATGGCTAAAACGAGCAACTACTATTTGGAAGAGAGGCCTAGGGTGATAAGACTTTTGGACCACCCTGCAAGGCTTCCGATCGGAAGGATTTGAGGAGTGTGGAACCGCCTCTTAATTGCTGATTTTCCCAATCCCATCTTGACTCTGGGTGGTAGCAATTGTTAGGTTCCCAGCTATAGGCAAATAGTGAGACCCAAAAGTGGGGCAAAAAACTTTTTCATACAAAAAAAATACCAGCAATAGATTTTTATAAAAAGTCAAAAAATTCACACTCCTAAAAAATAAATTTTGGCATTAAATGACGCATAAGGAGTTGATATGCATTTGAACAAACAAGCAAACTTCCTGCACCAAGCAAAAAACAATATTGATTTTTTAAATCAGGCGAACAACCTTTCAGAAACTCCTTGTGGTTGTCTACATGTTGTCCTCGGATCTCAGCACAGAATTCGATTCTATTACGAATAGACCTTTCTGTTTCTATCGCTAGGATGAATGGCATATTTCTTTTTAAAAAGAGATCAGACCGATATGGCTGAAGAAATAAAAATACAAATTTTAACTAGAGGAACCCGAATATAAAAAAAAATCGTTATTCGATTTGCTAGTCTGAAGAAGGAAACTTTTAGAATGAATTGGATTCGCAAATGCCGATTTTTATAATTCAACAAAAAATCATTTCTTCAGATGAAGATAAAAAAAGTTAATGCCATTTCATTTAAGCTTCTTTTTAGTCAATACTTGGAAAATTTGAAATTTGCTCGTTTTCTTGCATGTTTGATAAATGTTAAAGTATTTTTATGACTTATTTTATTTTTTTTTATCTGATTTTTTATGCTTCAGAGATTTTGAATGTAATTAGAGATGAGTCAGTTGTTGGCGTCTCAATGCCTCGACCTTTGCAAAAATTAGTTGTGTTGGGATGAAGAGAAGAGATCAAAGAAAGAATCAATATTAAAAATCAATTACTTAAAGAATACAAGGTGTAGGTGAAGTAATCAAATAAGATTACGTATTCACACAACATATATTCACACACACACAGATACATATATATACATACATATATATATACACACATACATACGGGGTGCTGAAAAGACACAGTCAGTCTAGTGAATTAAAAATATGAAATTACAAAGATAGAGCTATATATATATATATATAGAGAGAGAGAGAGAGAGAGGGGGGGGGAGAGAGAGAGAAACACACATATATATACACACACATATACATATATATACATATATATATACATACATATATATATATACATATATATGCACACATATATATGCACACATATATATATACATACACACACACACATCATATATATATATATATATATATATATATACATACATAAATGTATGTATAAATTGCTAGGTAGATATAGCCCTCTCTTTTTAGGACTAGAGGTTGATTGCCCGATAAATAATTAAATAAATAGATTGTGATCCGTGTGTGTAGATAGATAGATAGATAGATAGATAGATAGATAGATAGATAGATAGATAGATAGATAGATGGGTTGGACAAAATAATTGAAACACTTGTTAAATTCAAAGAAAATTTATTTAATATGGAGTTGGTCCTCCTTTAGCCTCACATACAGCTTTAATACGTCTAGGAATGGAATCATACAGCTTCCTGACTTCATCCAAAGGAATTTTCAGCCATTCTTCCATTAACACCTGTTCCAGCTCTTTAAGACACGACGGTGGAGGATAGCGGCTCCTAACTTGTCACTCCAAAATGCACCACAAATGTTCAGTAATATTGATATCTGGAGATTGGGGAGGCCACTCCATGTGTTCCAGCTCACTTTCATGCTCTTCATGCCAATTCTTAAACACTTGAGCAGTATGTATTGCAGCATTATCGTCTTGGAAGTTGCAGTCACCATCAGGGATTAAAGTCTGGGCCATTGGATGAACATGATCTCCCAAAAGGTCCAGGAAATCTTTGTTGTTGATTCTACCATGTAGGGCAACTACTAGACCAAGACATTTCCATGATATGGTGGCCCAAACTATCATTGATCTACTTCCATGCTTCACTGTTAGAAGAAGGCAGTCAGGGTTGTAAGCTTCTTTGGGCTGCCTCCACACATAAACTTGCCCTGAAGTTGGGAAAAGAGAAAAACTGGACTTGTCTGAGAATATGACTTGCTTCCATTGATCTGCAGACCAGGCATCGTGATCTCGGCACCACTTCAACCTCTTCTGAATGTTGCGAGTGAAGAGAAGAGTTTTCCTTACGGCAGCTCTTCTATTATATCCAGCCTTATGGAGCTAATGACGAAAAGTTTTAGTAGAAACTGGACTAACCAGATGATTATTCAACTCAGCAGTCACTTTGGCCGCAGTAGTCCGATGATTTTTTTGCCACATTGCGTTTAAATGCACGTCGCTCCCTGTCAGTAAGTTTGCAAGTCTGGCCCAAATTGCTACAGTTGCTAGAGGTTTTGCCTTGTTTCTCAAATTGCGTCATAGTTCTTGATATGGTAGCTCTTGAAAAACCAAACAGTTCAGCAACCTTAGTGATCGAGGCTACTGCCATGCGAGCTCCAACAATTTTCCCTTTTTCGAACTCAGAGAAGTCAAGCATTTAGCTTAAATTTTACTAAAAATAAATAAGACAAAGACAGTAAATTAGATAAATAAACATATTTACAATAGATATAACCTGCAATTACGAAGTTTTAGTTAAATTTCTTAATATAATAGGTCATTAGAATATAGGAGTGGAATTTGCACCTGTTCCAGTTATTTTGTCCAACCCCTGTAGATAGATAGATAGATAGATAGATAGATAGATAGATAGATAGATAGATAGAACTAGATCTGTGTGCCTAGAGGTATAGACAAGTCTCAAATAATTTCCTAGTGTGATTTATTTCAATTAATATGTAAAATGTTTTACTAATCATGGAAACATTAATTTGTTCAAATTTTATTGTTTGTCTTGTATCTCTGATACGAGGTACTATCAATGATTCTCTTAAATTGGCTGCCATGCGGGGCAAAAGAGCCCAGTCTTCGCTTATAATTAACACACAGAGGGAGATGGATTCGTGCTCTCTTCCCGCGCTATTTATTACAAAAAGAACGAAACCGACTAGATCAGACTTTAAACTCGACAAGCAAATACCTTTTTTTTCTACCCAAATAAACATTGCGCTACTTACACACACATAAATGCATGTATGTGTACTTACATAGTGATAGGTAGATAGTGAGATATTGATAGCTAGTTAGAGAGAGAGAGATAACTAGTGAGACAAAGATAGAGAGATATATAAGAAGATAGTGAGAGATAGAGAGGTAGGTAGAGAGATATAGATAGGGAGATAAAGATAGGTAGTGAGATATTGAAATATCGATAGCTAGATAGTGATATATAGAAAACTAGAGAGATAGTGAGAGACAGGCGGAAAAATGGAGTGTGATATATAGCTATTTGTACCGTTTATGAATAGACATATGGCTATTGTCAGAATATATACAAACTGCAAGCACTCATTTAAACAATATTTCAAACACCTGAAAGACTTTAGTAATATATACTTGCAATTCTTAATGGCTTCAGTTAACATTCGTAATATGTAACAAATATGTTAATGATTTTTTTTTCTGTTTTGGAGTTTCTGAGTTGAGCGCTGAAAATTTCTCGGCTTGACTCACAAAAAAAGGAAAAAAAAAACGTATGATCGAACATCAGATTTGGGGCGGGGAGGACGTCTTAGTTGTATCATGCCTCTTTCAGCTACATCTCATATTTTATCATTTAAATAAGTAGAGTACAAACATCGGAGGAAAGAAAATAGTGTAATTTTAATATAATATGCTATAATCACATGACACTGTAAACATACTTGTGGCATAAAACCATTTTTCTAAGGGAGGGCTTTATTTTTAATTTCATTATTTAAAGAATATTTATCTTTGTAGTAAATGAAAACGCGAGTAAAAAGCTACAAAGCAACCCAAAAAAAACTATTCAGAATTGATAGTAAATGTAGGTATAACATTTCCCAGATAAAAAGAAGGTAAAAACAGAAATTGGAACTCTCTTAAATTGGTGATTTTCCAAAATTTATTCAAACATGACCCGTGCCAATGATGCAGAGATTTAGGTCAGCATCATCAGATTCGATTCGCGAACCTGTCTACGGGGACTTTTAACACCTGCTTAAACTTACACATTACAAATAATGACAGAGATACACTCGTTAAATACATAATCTTACACATACATACAAACACACTCACACACACACACACACACACACACACACACACACATATATATATATATATATATATATATATGAGTGTGTGTGTATGTATGTGTAAGATATATGTGTAAGATATATATATATATATATATATATATATATATATATATATATATATATATATATATCATTAATACTAATATAAAATTTTAGTTACTTAGCTGATTAATATTATTTTCAGCACCCCAACTCAAGGTTTTGTATTTTCGTAATCGATCGGTCCACTCGTCAGGAGGTATCAGCAATTATTTACCGATTTTCTCATTTTCGTTATTTTTATACTAAGTTAAAAAATAATTTATGTGCTTTTTATTGGTATTAGAGTGCTTTTGTGTCTTCATGCGCGCAGAAAAGTCGTGATCACATATATATATATATATGGTGGGTGGTATTTTCAGATAATCTTTTTTTTAATCATTTCACCCCAAGCAAGGTGGGAATGCCACTAGTACGCATGGGGTTACAGAGTGTAAGTGAGAAAAAAGACTGGGTATAGGGGGCATTGGGGAAAGGATAAAAGATTAACGTGGTTCAAGACGACAGAAGATTGTGATTGATGTTGCAATTTTAGAAGTTCGTAGTTTCTAGGGAAGCAGGGAAATGAAAGAGAGGCGCGAGAAATTAAATTGTTGGAGTAGAAGTGGCGGTTACATTTAACTATTTCAACAGTAAATCTAGTAACACGCTTAAATTCATTTAGTCGAGACACCAGGGGAAAAATCTCGTCAAAGCATTTGCCATGAAAATATTTGTAGATAAGACAGAGGGAAGCCACATTACGAGTGTAAGAAAGTGACTGAAGTTGAGCAAAGAAACCATTTCGAAAAAAAAAATATTTTCTTTTGATCAGGTTTTGGAAAGTAGCTTGATCCGAGAATTTATAAGCACCTCCATCTTATGTGTTTGTGTCATTCTTGTATTAATTCTTTTTACACATGACACATAGTAGCAGATCAGGATGTGCTGAACAGCTCTCAGCTCAAATTATTTGCAAACGTCAGTTTCTGTTTTTTTGTCTTTTGTTTTTTAAAGTGTCTTGATCAAACTGTGACCTTTTCGGCACATCCTTAGTATAACAATTTTCCATACGTAGCTTCGATGTGGCACAAGGCCGAAAGTATGAGGCACCCAGTGAGGATCTAACTCACTACTCAGTCGTAATTGTTCTAGCGAGACAAGCTTGGTAACCATTACACCGTCTCGGGGTGGCCAAACACATCCTTACTATGTACGCTCCGTAGATACTACTGTAACATTTTTAGCCAAACATTTCTTAGTATATTCGATTACTTAATTTAATTGTGTCTTTGATCAAATTACTAAAAATTGATTCTGAAAACTGAAGATGAAAATCAGTGAGCCTTCCTCAGTAAGAAAAATATGTCTTGTCTATAAGATTTGGATCACTGATAGTTATTTAGTAAAGACTGGATGCAAGGATTAATCAAGATTATATAAGATAATGTTTTACAGGCACGTTAATTCATCAGGATCTGCGTATGCATGATGAAAATATCGATGTGTCGGATCCTATGAACAATATATTTTCTGTATACACAGAGAGGCTCACTATGTCAACATTACAGAGTTCTTTTCACACTCTAGCTAAAGTATAAATTCTAGGTTACTTGTCACTAACACGGCAGACATAACTTTATTCGAACAAATAATCAAATTATGAAAGGCATCACCAAAGCAATGGCTTTTTTTTAACATCACAAAAGACCAAATTGGGAAACAGTTATGTTTTAGACTTTTTGAAAGTTGAATCCATATTAGCCTTGACAAGTGACGATAACTAGTTTGGACAATATATATGGCGTATGTTGATAAACATGAATAATACCTAACTGATGCACTTATACTTATCGGGAAAGTTTCAAAATAATATTAAGCTCAAGCCTGATGTGGCCATCCCTACAAGCATTAGCGCTCTCTTTCGGAAAGGAGGTGGGACAAAACCGGTGCCTGAGGCGTCCCAAAAAGGGAATGTACTGAGAGGGCTTGACCAATTTTTCCAGAGTATTGACGCTAAACCCACTTTAAACTTCGACCTTGTGTCACATTCGGTTACAATATTGGCACACTGATAAATACTACCCGGAGCACTTCCCTGGCAATTACGCCGGAGATGTAGAAAATAATAGCTCAAGCCTTGCGTGCTGCGGTGCATTCCCCCAGACAGTACCTCTCCTGAGTCCTGTCACTGGATCTAACTAACGCTTTTATCCACTGTACCATGTGTCCTTGAGGCACAGGGATAAAGGCGTTAGTTAGATCCAGTGACAGGACCCAAAGAGTGTGAGTTCAATACCTGGTCAAGTTCTCCACCGCCTTAACTAGGTATTGAACTTACACACTTTGGGTACTGTAAGTGGATCTAACTAACGCCTTTATCCTTGAGGACACGTGGCACAGTGGATAAACTTGGAGAGGGGAATTAACAGGAGATAACTGATAACTGACATGCATTAGACATGGCACATGGAAATAGAACAGTCTACTCCAGTGAGCGAAATAAAGGGTTGAGTTCGACATTCCAATCACCTGAAGAAGGCCGGAGCGTACAACAGCTGAAACGTAATTAATATGGTGACAAGGGTGAGGACAATAGCCCGAATAATTTAAATAGTGTACATAATACCTCATCTCAGAAATATAGACGAATGTTGAGTCTGGTCAGTAACTAGATGGATGACCGCTTTGTAATACCAGTTGTTGTAAACTTAGATATACGATTTTCTGACGGATCAGATCGGAAGACGGATCGGAATGAGAAATCGGGGAGCAGTGTTCCAATTTCAGGCGGGTTCGTTGCATTCAGTTAGGCACAAATACCGTTAAACGATCAAGAATCAAAAATAGACATGATAACCCAAGCGTGTCGCATCCGCCCCTATTAATACGCATTGGTCCAACACGTTAGGGTAATGGCCCATTTCACCCCATGATCTAGGCAAGATCTACGTAATTTTAATATATATACATATCAGTTTCGAGCATGCAGGCACGCACTATGTACTTTAAATATTAGATATTACCTGTCTATATTTCTGAGGTGACGTATTTATACTATTTGCATTATTCGGACTCATCTTTGTTGCCATATTCAAAAACGTTTCGGACTTCTTCAGGTGACTGGAATTTCGCACTGAACCCTTTATTTTGTCCGCCGGTGTATATTGTTCTAGTTCCACGTGCCATGCCTCTTCTGGATCTTTCAGCATCGGTTATCTCCCTTTAACTCAACTCTCCGTGTTTTTATGTCCTCAAGAATCAGATGATAAAAGCGTTGGTTGAATTCAGTGACTTGACCCAAAGAGTTGTGAGCTGGCTACAACTGAGGTGGACAAAAACTTGGAGAGTTATTGCCGGTGTATATTGTTCTAGTTCCTCGTGCCATGACTCTTCGGGATGTTTCAGCATCAGTTATCTCCCTTTAACTCAACTCTCCGAGTTTTTATGTCCACAAGAATCAGAGGATGAAAGCGTTGGTTGAATTCAGTGACTTTACCCAAAGTGTTGCGAGTTCGATACCTGGCTACAACTGAGGTGGACAAAAACTTGGAGAGTTGAGTTAAAGATAACTGATACTGAGACTTACTGAAGAGACGTAGCACGTGGAACTAGAACAATCTACTCTGGTGGACGAAATAAAGGTTTCAGTTCGAAATTCCTATCACCCGAAGAAGGCCGAAGCGTACAACAGTCTGAAGAATGTAAATAGATATTACCTGTTCTGTAAGCACTAACCTTCAGAGCGTAGACGTCCTTAGCTCATCGCAGATTCCTTTTCCTTTATCAGTGAATTGCCATACAATCTCAGGAAATGTAGTGGGCATCTGAATTCTAGGATTTTAAATTCTTTATTTTTTATTTTACCCCTCTTAGACTAAATGCCAGCCAAATCTATAGAGGAGGCCAGTCTACTTTGGAATTCAAAACACCAGTTCTCGTACGATCGCCGAATTTAAGCAACGTCGCGCCTGGTCAGTATGTAGACGGGAGACCGCTTGGGAATACCAGGTGCCGTAAGCTAGGATGTGCAAGTGGTGTAATAGGTAACATCTCGGAATTGAAACTCGGCTCTTCGCGTTCCACTCGCAATCGGGTTCGTTATATTCAGTTATGCGCAAATGCCCTTTGGAAATGTATGAATCCATCTCTTCTTCCCCCAGCTATGGGTTAAATAACCTGCAAAAGTTTGATAAATAATCTGTAAAAAAAAAGCTCTTTTAAAGGTTTTTTTTGTGAGAAAGTGAACGCAAACATCCAGGTTGATGTTTGAACTCTACTAACCAATACCACTTTTTGCGCAGATATGTTATACCCACCGCACACCCCATAGAAGTCTACTCAAGAGGAAATGAGAGCAGTTTTTTTTTTTATCCATTCCTTGACGTGATAACCATGGAAAGGCAGACTTCTGTGTATGGATAATGCTAGCTGGAATATTCCTGATGTTTTATTCATCCCCGTCTATCATCGCTGCTTACGAACGATCGTAGACTGACGATCCGGTTGTTGCAAGAAACACCCACAGAAGATAGATTAGATACTGGTTTAAAATTGACGATGTTTCATTTTAAGATTCTGATAATATTGCTACTAAAACTACTACTACTACTACTACTACTACTACTACTACTCAGGTTTGTCAGTAAAAAGAATAAGATTAATTGATTCGTTTATCAACCCTTTACAGGTTATTTAAAGCCAGAAATTATTTTTAGATTGTAAGAATATTTTATATTATTTTAATTTTTTTAACAGTAAAGTTCACCTTATACAAGGCCCGGAGGCCACTCCAGATAGAGGGTTACGTTAAGGGTAAATTTATACGGTTTGGAGGTGAGGATAACGGTTAGCTCTAGACTTGATCAAGGTTAGGATTGCAGTGATCGAGGAAACATCCTCTTGGGAGTCGGTTCCACGGAGCAGTGGTTCGCGGGAAGAAGCTGTTTGAGTTGAACTTACTTCTCGCCGATGGAATACGGAGTGAATGTGGGTGGTTTGCTATATTGTAAGTGGCATGGTGGGTCTTAGCCGTGAAGGTTAGACTTGGCGGAACTAAGAAATGTAGTTCGTCCGAGCACTTTCCATGGTAGTAGCGATAGAGCAGTGAGAGTCTCGCCACACACCGCCTGTGAGAAACAGGGTAAACCGTGGAAAATAATCCGTCGACCACAAGAACTCGGAGACGCTTTGAAACTTTATCAAGACTGGAAAACGACAAAATATGACATCAATATGACAAGTCTTACTAATTAATCCATAGCTGGGGAGAGATGTTTTATTCATACCTTTCACAATGGTATTTGCGCGTAAGTGAATATAACGAACCCAACGTGAATTGGAATTTTGCTCTCCGATTAACAATTCTGAGCCATTATCCATTATACCACAAGCACATCTAAGCTTGCATCACATGGTATTCTCAAGCAGTCACTCGGTACTGGCCAGGCTCGATGTTGCTTAACTTCAGTGATCGTACGGGAACTGGTGTTTCAACGTGATATGGTCGTAAGCCAGAGTAAATAAGAAATAAATCTTCAGAACAAAGACTAACGGCTATATGACTAAATTTAAATTATTGTAGCTGATCTTGAAACTGTTGTTAACTGGGGCAACAAATGGCTCGCAAATTCTAACGCCTCCAAAACTAAACTGATATCGTTTAATCATCTTAGATAACAATTATTATCTTATAACAGCATGACTGATATCAACATCCAGGAGAACAACTCCTTGCGCCCTCTCCACTGACATAAAGTGGAATAATTATATTAAATCAATTGCTAGGTCTACTGATAGGAAGGCTGGCTCACTGTGTCATACCATACAATTTTTCTCACCAGAATCCATCTTGCACTTTTATAAGTCTACCATTCGTAGCTGAAGTGACTATTGTTGTTGCCTCTGTTAGTTATCTGGATATCTGCAATGTTGTCGGTCCCTACCAGGCATCTCGTCTCCAGTCACTTTCCCACCACCGTAACATGTCTTTCTGACTCATATCTATAAACAATTCTATGGCACTTTTCTGATGAGCTCTCTTTGGTATATCAACTTTAAGAATTTAAACGTAGTACTAGATTGGCAGTTAGGTCTTATCATTTTACTATTGAAATTGAAATTGCTAAATGTACCCATAAGTTCTATTCTAATACCTCTCTACTGTGGAACTCTCTTCCGTCTTCTTGTTTTCCTGTCACGATTTTCAAAAATTTAAATGTAACTTCAATCGCCATTTTCTGTTTTTTTTTTTTTTAAATCCTGTTCTTTTAGTATTATTTCTCCCCACTAACGTTTTCTCATTTTCTACCACTCTCTGTAAACCCTTGCGCCTTGGGGCGTTATTGTCTTGCTTGGGGTGAATTAATTTAGTGAAAAAAAGAAAATAGCTGGTCAGCATTCTTAGCCTAAGTAGTAAAGCAACGATATTTTCATGGCATCTAATTTGACGAGTATTTTTCCCCTGGTGCCAACACTACATGAATTTAAGCGTGGTACTAGCTTTGCATCTAGGTCTCACCCACTTACTGTTGAAATAGTTAAATATAACGCCACTTCTACTCCAACAGTTTCTTTTCTCTCGCTTCCTGCCTGTGGAACACCCTTCCGTTTACTTGCTTCCCTGATAACTGCAATATTCAAAAATTTAATTGTAACGTCAACCGTCATCTTCTATCTTCTTGAATCCCGTTCATCTTTTATCCTTTCTTCTATCCCCCTATACTTAACCTTTTATTTCACTTTCCCTCTCTGTAACCCCCTGCGTTCTAGTAGCACTCCCGACTTGCTTGGAGTGAAATCATTACAAAAATTAATAAATAAAAGGATAAATAATTATTTATCTTTGATCTACTCTTTATTAACGACGGTTGTGATTATGTTGCAAACGAGGTTAAAAAAATGAAATAAATAGTCAAATGTTAACAAGAGGATACTCACTTAGTTGATGTGAAATATTTCTGAAAGTTTGGGGTTTTTGATAGGTACCCTGTTAATTTGCGTTATTGTAGTATATGCAGGCTTGAGAGGTGATGGATGGATTCTTGTGGTGAACGAAAAATTGTAATGAATGAATGGATCGTGAGTCTGATTAACTAGAACTAATGAAGAGCATCCCCTCCCTTTTTTCCCTTAGCCTTGTGCCACAATTTCTGTAAGATCAGAAATAAATATAAATATTTCTGAAATCTAAAGATAAAAAAGTAAAATAATGGGAAGAATGTAACACCTTTCTTCTTTGTTGTTCAGATTTCAACTTCGCCCAGCTGCGCTGATTAAAATATAAAAATTAATCCATTTACAATGAGACGCGGTTGAGCCGATAACTTTAATTAATTTTTTCGTTAATTGTTAATCACCTTTTATCTTTCTCGTTTTGCTTAAACATAAACTACGATATTTTTTCTGAGTTGTGAATATTTTCTTGCTATCTATTCTGTCTTTCCGTTTATCACATAGTCCATTCGTTTCTAAACTTTTTCTCGCTGTGGCCCCTTTGGCTTCTTAACCATATCCCTAACTCCCACCTCGCCCACCTATATGAAAACACTTCTTTCTCGGTATTAGGTAGACTGAAAATTCGTAATTCTCTATACTGTAGAGCCTCATATATACTTCTGCTTGTTCTCAGATGCCATTCAAGGTGTCGCCTGATGAACATTCTTCGCTATATTATTACTACTACAAAACTAGAGCATAGGCCTTTGCCTACGTCCGATGTCTAATCTTGCTAGGACGTGGCTGATATCAGCAAGATACAACTTTTTTTGGCGTTTAATCCAGCAACAAAATAAAATAAAACCAAACATTTACTATAATTCCAATGTTAATTTTATTCTTTAAATGTCATACGTGTTCCTTAAGTGTAAGTGAATTAGAATGTGTTTTTTATATGGATTTTGTCAAAGGAAAAAAACATCTAATGCCACTTTGCGGACTCATACCAATTTCTTTTACATCAACGCGCTCCTGAATGTTCTGCTGCCCAATCTGGGAATGCTAAACATATTTCTAACCTTCAATATTTTCTTTTCTCGTTATTTTTCCTCCTTTATTTAAATCTTGTTTCCTTCTTCCCTCTCCATTTTTTCTTTTCATATACACTAAATTCTTTCTCTTATTTCACACTCAGACACAATGCCAAAGTAGAAATTCCAACGAGAAAGATTATGCTGCGTCAAACTAGTAAATTGTATTGTGTTTAACAAGCAAATCAGCATTTGAAATCTAATATTTTTTTTACCTAGACTCAAAACGCCAAGGCGGGGAAAGTGACTACAGTGTGGTTCGAAAGTCTTGTCGCCTCTACATAATAAAATTTTCTATTTTAGATGAGTTCCTACAGTTTAGAAGATAGACTGCTTGCAAGTTGGCGTGCAGTCCGGCCGGACGCGGAATAGCCGTTTTCCCTGGTAGTGCTCGAGCTAGGGTTTCTGCGTACGCCGATGACGTATCCATCTTCGTGTTGTGCCGCAGCGACATTAAGGTGGTGCAGGAGGTGCTTGAACGGTACGAGAAGGTGACGGGGGCCAAGATTAACCGCAACAAGTCTTCCGGCTTGCGGATAGGTGCCTGGAAGGGAGTCGCACTTCCGGGGCCCTTCTACCCGACCGCATCCTTGTGGTGTGGTTTGGGCCCAAACTCCAGCTGAAGAAGAATTGGTCAGAAGTACAGGCAAAGGTCGGAGCGTCGGTTCGGACTTGGCTTCTAAGGGGGTTCCCCTTAAAGGGTAGGGCTGAGGCGTGTGCCACTAACGTCTTGCCCCCCATCCTTTACTGCTTGGCTGTACTTCCTCTTTACAGGAAACGTATGAAGGCGATCGAACCTTTGTTGATCACCTTCTTGTGGGCTGGTCGCAAGCATTGGGTCCGTAAAGAAGCCTGTTACCAGCGTCCGTGTCACGGGGGCTGGGATTGCCACACCTGGCGAGTCATCGCCATGCCTCAAGGTTGGCTTTCCTATGCCGAGTTTTGATGGAGGACTCGATTTTGGCGCCGAATGTTAGGGACGCCTTCCCTAGCCTTACTATCACTCCCCCCCATATCTTGGGGTAAGCGCCGTCGCGGTTGTGGAAGGTTGTCGAGTATCCTCAGTGAGTGTCGGGCGGCTTTGAAGGTTCTTCCTCGGTCCAGTGACCTTTCTCGGCGTCGGAGACTATTGTATCATGAATTAGTGGAGGGGGCCGCGAAGGATCCTCTGTGTGGCCGGCTCGACTTGTCGGCATCGCTCTTTTTGGTCTTGGGCACCAGCGGCGGATTATCTCAGTAACCGTGAGTTTTCGCTTAGCTGACCATTGATTCGAAACGTGCTACCTCTCAAAAACGTACTCTTTGCCAGATTGTCATCGGTGTGACCTTGGTTTAGAGGAAACGGCATCGCACGACTTCTACCACTGTCCTCAGGTGCACCCTTTCTGGAATTATGTCGGCGAGTTGACGGCTCGTATCGCTCCCGATCAGCTCGTGTCCATCGATCTCGCGTATGCGTGTGACAATGCGTCGCCCCCGATCTCTGGGGTAAAACGGGTGATTTTCACGTTACTAGCCGTGGCTAGAATGGTCGTGTGGATGTCGCGAAACGAGGGAATCTTGCGAAACGATCGTTTTTCTTATCAGGATCTGATTGTTTTCTTTAAGCATCAGCTTAAGGTGAAAATCAGATCTGATCGAAAGTGTTTGATTTCGACAGATTTCAGTGAAAGGTGGGTGACTGAGGCGAGCCTGGTTCGTGTGGACGGAGCTAGCCTTGATTTTCTTTTTTAAGTCTCCTTACCTCAACGTTGCGGTTTCCTGTTGACCCCCGCCCCGGTTAAGTTAGATACTAGTTCCTAGTTAATGTGAATAAGTGTTGTTCCCGGCCTGTTCCCGGCTTTTCTTCTGTTATGATTCATGTCGAGATTCCCAACCTCCCTAGTTTGTTTGGCCCCCTTTTTCATCTCGGCTGAGTCACCCTGTGATTTCATCATTCCGTCATTTATTTTTTCCTCCCCATTCTATTAGTGAGTGTGCTTCTTGATTCTATCTATCAATAGAATACAGCGGACACTCTTATTATTTTGAGGGATGGGCGGTTCCTACTAACATTGCTTTTATCTTGTTTTATCTTTGGTTGGATTTTTGAGTTTTTTGGGGGGTTCATCTCCCCTCCCCATCTCTTCATGTTTCATGGGATTTTTAACATTACAAATTTTTACACCATGTAGGACCCTTGTGAATATGTGGTATTGTGGTGTGTGCAGGATTGTGAGATGATGTATCGGTTTTTGTGGTGAATGTATAATTGTAATGGATGAATGGGTCATGATTATGGTTAACTAGGAATAGGATAGCTAGAGAAAAAACAGCCTCTCCCCACTTCCCCTTCGGCTTTGTGCCAAAATTTTGTAATTTTACAAAATAAATATATAGACTGCTTGCAAGTTTATGGACACATGATCGTGTACATTCTGGAAAGAGCATCAGGAGAGATTAACATGAACAATACCAGAATAGCCATCAGCGGAGGGACGCCGTTTAGAGAGCCTTTGCTATAATCAACAAAGCACAGATACGTAAATTATTACACAGAACGTAGCACCGCATCATTTTGTGCCGCGAAAATGATGCTGTTCATACAGACCTTCTCGATGTGTGACAGCGTCAATGAAAGGGAATAAACTGAATCCAGTAGACTGCCTTTGTATTAGTGTATTACGAGTTGTTCTGTTGTTCTCATTAATTTTTAATATGCGTGACAAGACTTTCGGACCACCCTGTATATCAATTACGATCGAAGTCGTGTGCCTCGGCGTAGAATAATTGATCTTGGGTTCGCTTGATCGAGCTTTACAGCTCGGTCCTCACTGGGTGACGGTTTCATACTTGTGCCAAACTAAATTAGTAAAATAAATGAAATTAGCTTTGTCGAGTGCTGCGATAACCAAACTCGCACCGTTAGCGAACGGTCTGTTCGCCCAGCTCACTACGACAAACTGGCTAAGATGATCTACCGTCTGTTCACCCTTCTCACTACGCCAAGCTCGGTTTATCGAACTGGCCTTCTTCAGAACTGGATCACACAGAATTACCGTCCTGGGTATGACGATAAACTACATCCGCGTCCAGGGTAAGACGATAAACGACGTCTAACAGCAAGGCCTCTGGTTAGAAGGTTTTGAGGAACGTGGAACCACCTCTTAATTACTGGTGTTCCCAGGTTCACCCTGACCCGAGGGGTAGCACCTGTTATGGTCCCATTTATGGGTAAATAATTAACCCCTAAACTGGGGTCAAACACTATAAAAGTTTAAAAATAGTTTTAATACCAGAAATACTTGGTAAAAAATTATTACCAGCAATAAATTTTTGAAGAAGAATTATTATCAGCAATACATTATTACCAGCTGTACATTAAAAAAAAATACTACCAGCAATACAAATGTTGTCAGCATTAAATAACCCATTGAGGCTGATCTGCCGTAAAACCAAAATAAATACACCGGATTATGCGCCTTCTCTCGGAAACTAAGATCCGTTCAAGGTAGTTGCAGGATCAATATCAGGTTGGCTCTCTGGGTGTTATGAATGAACATAGATGTGCATGAGAGGGCGTTTGCAACTAGGATTACCTAGCCACTCTAGCAAATGAGTATACTCGGAAACTAGCAGCCAGACTTTAGTAGTGTCACTCAATGGATACCTGAATCACTACAGCAGAGCGCTTAGACGTGACGGGATGGCTATCTAGCTATTCAGGTTGATCATTATTATTACAGTGAGTTGGATCCACACTGGGTTCTCCGTACTAATAGCGTGCCTAATCTAAACTAAGCATAGTAAAAAAAACTTCCGGCAATGTGGGAAAATTATGTATAATTTTTTTTATACAGTGTAACCCGGATAAAAGAGACCCTGATATAAGAGAAACCCGGATATAAGAGAGATTTTCTGTGGTCCCAAATTAGAGCCTGTGTTAATAAAACAAAATAGACCAAACCCGGATATAAGAGAAACCCGAATATAAGATACTTATTCTCCGGTCCCGACAACTCTCTTATATCCGGGTTACACTGTATATCAAGAAAGGGGAACAGAAAAAACTGAAAAAGTTTTCACATGACGTACTTTGGACCAAAGTGATGTTTACGTTGATGCGACCTCAGACGTGCACCATGGAAAGGGAACGCTGAGAATTTTGAATTTTAAAAAATATTTTGGGTATATAGTATAACCGATTTTATTTAGTTTCTTTTTGGTTATGTTTCCATCACTTTTGTTAAGTATTTGGATAATAGAAGATCTGCCAAGAAATGTGAAATTTTGTAAGTACGTGGACGTAAATTTACTGTGGGCGTTCTTAGCAATTAACGCACTTTCTGTACATTTTCGTATTAGTAAATGGCTTTCTCTTTTAATTAGAGTAGCATTTTAAAATTAGAATTATGGTCGGAAATCATTACGGTGAGCAACTAATACATTGAGTGTGTTGCTTTTTAATAAATCCCTTTTGTCGTCATAGGATCTTTTATTTAAATTCATTGTGGTTTCTCCTATGTATTTTTTGTGACAATTAGAACAGGTGGTAAAATAAATTCCTCCTTTAGTTCTTAGCTTATTATTTTCTTTTGTATTAATATTTTGTTTTAGTAGCGGTAACAATGGTTATGTTACACTAAAATATATTCAGTTGTACAGTGTGGTCCGAAAGTCTTGTCACCCTAACCCTCCCTTCCAAGCTGTAGTAGCTAGTGTCAGCTATCTGAAATAGAAAATAATATTATCTAGGGCTAACAAGACTTTCAGTTTTGATAGTTGGTGGGTAAAACAATATATTTTGATTTGTTTGGTTGAAGTTTGGTTGGTTGTTTTATTTTGTGGCATATCAATCTCAGTTGGTTATTTAATGCCAACAAAATTTTCAAAAAAGATTCATAGCGATAGTTTGGTAAAAAAAAAAGTGTGTACAGTGTAACCCGGATATAAGAGAGTTGTCGGGACCGGAGAAGAAGTATCTTATATCCGGGTTTCTCTTATATCCGGGTTTGGTCTATTATATATACATTAACACAGGCTCTAATTTGGGACCAGAGAAAATCTATCTTATATCCGGGTTTCTCTTATATCAGGGTCTCTTATATCCGGGTTACACTAACATATATATTTGAACTATTTTCCAATTACTCATATTTTTTTAGTACAATCCAACATCTTTTAGGAAATTTACAATCTTGGATGGTTTTATTTTCCTAAAAAGGTTTTTTTTTCTGGTAATATTTTCAAAAACGTATTGCTGGTAATATTTTTTTTCAAAAATTTATTGCTGGTAATAATTTTTTACGAAATATTTCTGGTATTAAAACCTATTTTTACACATTTATAAAGCTTTTTACCTGAGTTTCGGGGTTAACTATTTACCCATTGCTGAGACCCTAACAGGTCCTACCACCCCGGGTCAGAACACCAGCAATTAAGAGGTGGTTCCACGCTCCTGAAACCCGCCAATCTTCCGATCAAGATTTTTATTGCTAGTAATATTTTTTCAAAAAATATATTGCTGGTAATATTTTTGTCTTTTCCAAAAACAGATTGCTGGTAATAAATAATTTATTGCAGTTAATAATTTTTTTCTTCAAAAATTCATTGCTGGTAATATTTTTTTTACAAAAATGTGTTGCTGGCATTAAAACCTATTTTACACTTTCATAGTGCTTTGACCCCTGTTCGGGGGTTAACTATTTGCCTATAGCTGGGACCCTAACAAGTGCTACCAACCCGGGTCAGCGTGGACATGGGAACACCATCAATTAATAGGTGGTTCCACGCTCCTCAAAAACTTCTGATCAGAGGCCTTGCTGTTGGACGTAGTTTATCGTCTTACCCTGGACGCGGATGTAGTTTATCGTCATACCGAGAACGGTCGGTTGAAGGTTCACATTTGGGGGGGGTTCTTTGATGACAAAGACAAGAGTACTGAGCTGCTACGTGACATCTGTCCTCCTATACGGCAGCGAATGTTGGACGGTCTCCTCAAAGATGACGAAGAGACTCGAGGCAGCGGAGATGTGGCTCTACAGAAGGATGCTAAGGATATCATGGAGCAAGCGTCTGAGCAACGATGAGGTGTTGGAGAGGATGCAAACAAGGAAGAAGCTTATACTTAACATAAGGAAGAGGCAGATGAAATTTCTGGGACACGTAATGAGAAAGAAGGGCCCGGAGAATCTGATACTCATGGGACGAATAGAGGGGAAAAAGAGGCAGGGGAAGGCAGCGCATGACATACCTGGCGAACTTAAGCAAGTGGATGGCAGAACGTGGTCTGGGGGAGTTGCCAGAGGCACGAAACTTATTGAGAGCCACAAGGGATAGAGGCAAGTGGAGAGCTATGATCGCCTACGTCCTGAAACGACAAAGCACATAAAAAGAAAGAAGTATAAATGACCTAGTAGACTAATTTACTTATGTTCCCTTTTATTTATTTTTTTTATTCTTTATTTTTGTCGTTGATTCCTACTATATATAGATCAACAGTTGCTCAGCTTAATCACTCCTCATCTTTCATCCAAAACCTATTTGCTTCCGGTTTGGCGTCTTTTGTTTTATTTTAAAAATCACTTTCTCTTCATTTCAAACTAACGGTTATATAACGTTGAAACACCGGTTCTCGTACGATCGGCGAAGTTGAGCAACGTCGATCCTGGTCAGTTTCTAGATGGATGACCGCTTGAGAATACCAGGTGCCCTAAGCTTGGAACTGCGGGTGGTGTAATGGATAACGGCTCGGAATTGAAAATCGGAGAGCCGAGTTCCAATTAGGCTCGTTATATACACTTAGGCGCAAATACCCGCGCAAAAGATGTGAATAACAATTCTTCTTCCCCGGTTAATTAGTAAGGTTTATATCAATAAATCATTGTTATCTTCAAATATTCTTACAATCTAAAAATATTTTCTGGCTTTAAATAACTTGCAAAAGGTTGATAAGCCGTAAAAAATAAATCAATCAGTCAGTCCCTTCCAACACTAATCCCACTATCTTGAACATTTTTTACCTGTTACTCTTAATTTCCCTCTTCTTCACCCCACTCCACTATTTCTCCTCCCACCACGCTATTTCTCCAACCCTCACTCCACTATTTCTCCTCCCACCCCACTATTTCTCCTCCAATCATCTTTTAATTATATTCTTCTCCCTCTCCCTCATTATACTGTTCCACTTCGCTCGTTCCTCTCTTTACTTTTACATATAACTCTTAGCCCTTCTCTCTCAAAACTTATGGTAATCCTTGCGTTTTTTCATTCTAATTACATGACTCCTCCTCATTCTACTTCTCTTCTTCACTCCTATCTTTCTTGATTATCCATGATCACCTCCTCTCTCTCTTTCATTCCCCTCCGACTACTACTACTCTCCTTTTTCTAAGTCTCTTCCACTTCTGATTTTTTTTTCACCCTTTCTCTCTTTTCTTTCTTTTCCCATTATAAATTTCCCATGATGCATCTTCAGATTTATTGCATTTACGCAATTTTCTCAGAAAGACTGATTAAAAATAAAATAGGGACAAACAGATAAAACTCTTCAAAAATCGAAACTGAATTAAGTTGGAATGTACTAATTACAACCACACCTCGAATAAACAATCTACAGAATAATTGATTCTGTCAATTCCCAAAGTGGCCGTTTATAGCTTGGCAGCCAAAGATCCATTTAGATGATTGGATCTTGAGTGTTGGTGGCAAAATTTACATGGAAACATGTGTAGAACTTGAATTTGCCATAAAACACTGGATTAAAGTTTAATAGCTGCTCGACAAAGATGAGAAAATAAATAAACGGCTATAATTTCATGGTGCAACAACTGCTTTTTATTCATCGCGTACAATCAGTTCTGTTTTGTTGTTCATTTTAGCCGAAACGCGCAGGAAGTGAGACAGATATCGGCGCTGGAAAGGGAATTGACTAGCCGAGTTCAAATTCCTGGATAGTTTTTTGAGTTCACTATCGCAGAAATGTCCTTGGAAAAAACATGTATCCGTCTCGTTTTATATTTTTCCGCCTCTACCAGTAATGAGTTTAAATAGTAGGGTAGACTGATCTCAAATGTCTTGTCAACAACCAGTCTAAGAGAAGGAAAGACCTTGGTCGCTCTTTCTCAAAAACGCATAGTAATTCAGATAATAAAGTAAAGGAACCTGTCTAAAGGCATGTTCACCTACGTCCTGGGGGGAGACAGCATACTTCTTCTTGACTCCATTCAAGAAGTGAGCGATCACAGCTCTCCACAACTTCATATACTTTGTAGCTGTTAATAAAATTTTAAAAAAGAAGATAACCGAATAAAACAGTACATGAGGTTGTCAAAAAAGTTTTGTTTTTTTTAGTAAAATAACTGAAAATCAACCTTATTATCCTCGATAAACTAGCTTCATTGATGTTGAGATTCGCGGATAATAACGAACCGTATATAACAGATATATTCATTTGTTTTACCCTATGGGAATGCTTTCCGATGCAACATGTTACCAACAATTGAAACACATTTTCTGTTCATGTTTTCCAACCAAAAATATAATTAAAAGAAAACGCTCAAACTCATAAAATAGCCATCTAATGACACACTGTTATATTTAATTTATATATATATATATATATATATATATATATATATATATATATATATATATATATATATATCAATTATGTGGTGCGGGTTCAATTTATATTACGCGGTTTTATCAGGTCTTTTTTTTACCTATTTACCTACCTGAGGATGATCGTATGAAACGATTGAAAGCTAAGCTAGTAGTAAAAAAAAGACCTGATAAAACCGGA
>OZ038483.1:71632993-71802993 GCA_964036315.1 Acanthosepion esculentum
GAAAGTTCTCCACTGCCTGAACCGGGTATTGAACTCACACTCTTTTTTGGGTCTGTTACTGGATCTAACCAACGTCTTTATCCACCGTACCATGTGTCCTTCAGAGGGAAAAATTACCAGGAGATAACTGATAACTGACATCCATCAAACATGGCTCGTGGAACTAGAACAGTCTACCCCAGTGATCGAAATAAAGGGTTCGTTTCGAAATTCCAACCACCTGAAGAAGGCCGGAGCGTACAACGGCCGAAACGTTGTGACAAATATGGCGACAAAGATCAGGACAATAGTCCGAATAATGTAAATACTGTACATAATACCTCATCTCAGAAATATAGACAGACTCTTAAAATTTGAAGTTCAGTTACATTTTTAAGCAATGCTAACCTTCGAAAAAGAAATGATTTGCCTTCTTTTTTTTTTTTCGAAGGTTATTCTCAGCATCGCGTAAAAAGGAACTGAACTTCAAATTTTAAGTTTAATTTAAAAATTAAGTTTTGGTTTCGAAACAATAATGTCTGTGTCCCGATGGATTCATATTTTTTTTTAAATAATTATAATATTATGCTCTATTCTGTAAGGAGCTTTATTTTTTTTAAAATAAATGCTAAAGAACTATGGATTATAAATCTGTATGTTCTTTCTTTTCATTTTCATATATGTATATATAATCTATATGCGTTATTTTTTATAGATCTTATTTATTTAAGTAAATGCTCTGAATTTTAATTAAACTGTATTAATTACATTTACCGGCTTGAATGTTCGAGAAATTTCTTAGAAAATATGCTCTCTGACAGGAATTGAACATCTAACCCTAATGGGAACCGTCATTTGATCTGACGTGCTGTTAACCATTCAGTACAGGTAATCGATCCGTTGGTATATACAGTGTAACCCGGATATAAGAGACCCGGATATAAGAGAAACCCTGATATAAGAGAGATTTGCTCTGGCCCCAAATTAGAGCCATACTTACCTAAACAAAATAGACCCAACCCGGATATAAGAGAAACCCGGATATAAGAGACTTCTTCTCCGGTCCCGACAACTCTCTTATATCCGGGTTACACTGTAATCCGAGTAGATCCTAGTAATATTATATATCAAAACTGTTCGACAGAGAGCTCTGAATAGATTATACCTATGTTGAGGTATTTTTTGTTTTTTTGTTAGTGCAATATATATATATATATATATATATATATATATAATGAAATGGATTGAGTCCAACAATTATTTAATGTATTTTCTGTTTATACGTTGTTATTATTATTATAGATATAATTTATTTATCCTAATATTATTAAAGGTTACCTTTATACACTGTGCAGTGTTACTTTCTTGAAACAGAGATTTTTTTATGAACAATATACAATTCAATTTAGGGTTCCTTTCACTTGGCCCAGTATTAGAAAAAACAACTGCAGCAAGGGGTTCAATCGCTATATGTACCTGACGAATTGAGAAACCAAGAAACTTAAAGTTGCCCTACAAACGTAGGTGTATATATATTATATATATATATGTGTGTGTGTGGGTTAATGGTCAGAGCTGAATCAGACCAGGGCGCACTAATATTAAAATGTGCTCAATACACGTGAGAGAAAAAAAGAAGTAAAAATAAAAATAATAACATGTAAAGTTTTAAGTTTAAAAATGAAGAGGTCAATTAAAATACGCGACCGTATTTTGATTGACGCAAAATACGGTCGCGTATTTTAATTTACCTCCTCATTTTTAAACTTATATATATATATATATATATATATATATATATATATATATATATATAGGGTGGTACTGAAAGTTTCTCCGTTCTAACATAATTTCCCCAAAAAATTATTTGATACACTTTATAATTCCCTAATTATTCATTTTACTTATTATCTTTAACTTATAGAGATATACTGTATATACTCGTGTATAGTGTGGCCCTTTAATTTTTTGAATGAATTTTAACCCCGTTAAAATAAATTACCTGTGTATAACATACATGAGTTTTAACCTTTTCAAAAGAAAAGTTTAGTGCGACTCCCCCATATTTTGAGTAAAAATAACTGAACATAAGAACTTATTATATTTGAGTATATACTGGGAATCGTGAGGGTATAGAAATCAAGACTGACTGGAAACTTAAATTCACCACCAAAAACTATAAACATATCCACAGTTCATACCTGCAAAAGCCCCGATACTCTCCATCATAAATATAGCAAATTTTAATTGAATATATAGTAAAATAAGCATTCATAAAATCTTTCTGTTACGATTCGCTCACGAATTCATTTGTATCCGATATCAACTGGAGCTTCATTCATAAATTTATGCGTCTATTCATGACATTTTTTTCTCTGAATAACCGGATATTACGTAATTTTTTTTTTTGTTCTTTTATTTTTTTACCTCCAAAATTTCAACTACTCAATGTTTCCTTATTAATATTCTTTTCTGTTCGTTCTGTTTTTTCCTTACATTTTCCTTTTAATTTGTTTTTTTCTCTTGATTTCTTTCTCTCTTGAAAGTTCTGCCTAACCTTTAAATCTCCTGAAATATAATCCTAATAAATCCCACCCAAATCTCAAAAAGAAATGCAGACAATGGAAAAAGAAGAAGAAGAAAAAAAGAATCTACCATTTTTGATGTAAATAAAAGCATCTGGAAGACATTACATAAATAGCCTACATCATGCAAGCAGAAACGGAGAAAGAGAGCACCATAGACAATAAATAAACATCTGCACGTACATAAATTCTTTATGCATACCATGACATCAAACATGTTTCTACACAATGTGTGCGCATGCGTACATGTTTACCTTTTTAAGAGATGAATTATAGATATTTGCTAAGCTGAACTTATTTTTTGCACAAGACGAAATGTGAGCGGGAAGTGTATATTATCACTACTCAATGGAAAGGCCGAGAATGCCATGGATCGAATATATGAGCAACGACGAAGTTTTAGAGAAAATGGAAACAACATAGGCACTTATACTTAACGAGAGTTTAAGTTTCTAGGGCGCATAAAGAAAGAGGTCTTAGAAAATTTGATACTCACAGGACATACTGAATGCAAGAGGGTCAGAGGAAAACGACACATAAATTACCTAGCAAGCTTAAGTAAATGGGTGGCGGAACAAGGTTTAGGAGAGATAACAAAATTTACTAAAAGCTACAAAGTACAAGAAATTGAAGAGTCATGATCGCCAAAATCCTGAAGGAACATAACACATAGAAGTGGAAATGATCTGCATGTCTTAAAAATCAGCATTGGATCATTGTTATACCTGGGAGCGAACACAGACAACCGACCCCAGCATAATATGCAAAGGCAAGGAAATATTTTTTTAGATTGTAAGAGAGATAATTATTTACTGATACAAGTATTACTAATTAACATAATTAACTCATACCTGGAATCGAACACGGACAACTGATCCCAACATGAAATGCACAGCTATTTAATAGATCTAAGCCGATTTTAAACGGAACATTTGTTCATTAAACGTAAATGTTTTGCAAAGGAGTTAAACCGACGCCCTTTGGTAAGCGCCCCGTTTTAATAAGTCTTTACAACTGGCTCATTCACCACAAGTTTGACTTCCGGTAGAATGTTCGAAACTTGGGATATAATTTTCTAGTTATTCCAGGAGTTAAAGAAAAATAGTAAAAATAACATAAAATTAATGACAATACTATGTTCACCGACTTTCCTAATTTTGTCAAACTAATTATTAGGATTCGGCAAATTATGTTATCTATATAAATGTGTTCGATTTCGTATGCCTGCATGTAAAGCAAGCATCCGATATGGAGCGTTTTCACTACAGTACTCCTAATATTCGCTTATTTCACGCAAAAGAAATATGAAAGATTTTTAAATAGGTGATAGTGTGGGCTCTGATCTCAAATGAATTACTTTTCTAAAAGATGATTATTAAATGCTAGTTTTATAGAAAGTTATCCTTTACGTGCAAAGGAGTAAAAATAACCCTTGTACATGGTACACAGGAGGTAACATAATCTGCAAAGGAGCGAATTCAGTGTAGTAGAATTTTATGCGGGGTAGGGGATAAAATTCAATCCAGCCGTCTCAAGAACGATATTGTACAAATATAGCACCGTGCCAAAAATGGGGTCTTCATCTGTGTTATACTTAAACATCGCTAGCTACAATCACTGACCCGAACATACAATAATCCTTGCAGCGAAATACATTCTTACTAAAGCTACCATAATACCTCAGACTCGACGAAGTCCGAACAGGTCCCCATATGTACAATTTGTCAGGGTGGGGGGAATAAAATAACTTTAAAATTTTACAACACTCGAATATTTAGAATGAGAATATTTATTTAGACGAAAAAGTTTGGTGCTAGTAATAAAACTCTCCACAATCTTTAAATGTGACAGAAATATCAGTTAATTTTGCAAAGTTTATGCAGGATTAAAAAACAAAATTCAAATCATTCGATCAAATACGAACATCCAAACAGCAAAAACGCTCGAAGAACGAAAGGCATTCCGCATCCAGAGAATCAACTTCTCTGGGACGATTTAAACTAAAGAAAGTGGGGCAAAAATAAAACGGGTCAGTGAGCATACATCCCCTAGCTAAGTTAACTTTGATGGACAAAAACAAAACGAGCCTAAGCTATCCTACTTTGGGCGGGTTTGCCAATTTTCACTCCAGAATTTCCAATATCCTAATGCCTAACCGGGATCAAAATGCCACTCGAAGTCAGCTCCTTTTACTCGACACAAACACGCAAAAATCACCCACCTTTTGCCAAATTCTGATGGACGGAGTAGTTTCTTTTCTGTCCTAATCTTGACTAAGCTGATGCCTAAAAACAAGATTAGTTGAGAACAGGTAAACTTCGACCCCATAGAATTCTTTCTGTTGCGTAGTCCATATCACGACTACTCGCTTAATCTGAATCGAGATTTATTGTATATAAAATACAATTACGGTACAAGGCCAAAATGGGGAGGGGTTGAGTCTGGTCGTCACTAACTCTCTTATACCTAGTTAATCCGAATCACAACTCATTCATTCATTACAATTTACTCATTCACCACAAGAACTTACCGATCAACTCACAATCCTTCATGCACCAAAATACTTCTAAATAGAGATTTACTTGATAAGGCATAGAAAACTAGGTAAATTACTATTACACTAGTCTCCCTTATTGGCCTAATGCGTATGATCGATTCACTCATTGGCCAGTTGACTACTTAAATAGCATAAAATTACAATTAATAAATGAGACCGGTGTAATAGTAAAATAATGCTGAAGACTGTAAGGGAAAACGCTGTTAGATGAGCATCCTGATTTTTGCAATGCAATTCTAAAGCGCCATCTTTGAAAGACGTTCTCTATCGAGATTTGTAATAGGCCTATGTCATTATTCTTATCTCGCATTGCGTACTTTTAGTTTTAACCCGATATCAGTTAGATGAAAAGAATGTCGAAAACGTCAACTGCCATTCGTTTCTTCTCAAACGCGGATTCAATTGTAGCTTTTTCTACATTACCTAAAATTCTTCATCTGAGGATTTAGAATTTAAGTTGCTTCATTACCTGTCTTTTTGTCTTTGCGAATAGGTTCGATTTTGTTTATTAGACCTAATCATTTGACGTGCGGATAGTTTAGTAGGGCACCATCTATGAAGCGGACATATTCGGTATTTTGGGTAGGATATTTTGAAAAGGCCTGGATTTTAATAATTTTGAAGAGGCTAAAACAACGCTGGTAGAATCCATAGTTCAAATACATTGGTTAGTACCAAGTTGGGAATTTTTGTTGTTAAGGAGAGGTTCATTTTCTGGGGTAGTTCCTTCCAAAAACTAAGCTTTGTCTATTGGTATAAAAATCCGTGTATATATTTTAAACTAAATTATTTTTTCACGTACGATAAGAATTTTTAAAAAAAGACAATTAGGCCTACCTATAGGTCTTCCTAACCACGGTGTTTTTAACCAGTTACTTTTTAAAATGCGACCCTCTCCAAAGTATCTTGCACACCAAAATATTGTATACTTTGTTTATATAGACGTTGCTCCACTAATGTATCCACACAATATTCAGTTATTTGATCTAATATATAAACTAAAACAAATCGAATCTAAAATTTAATTCACATATTACCTCTTCGTTGTTTTCTAATGAGTAGAGAATTGGTCGGTTAATAACGTTAGAATAATAAGCAACAAAAATTAATTAACCAGTTAAAATTTCATAATTTTCTTCGTCTCCGGACTAAGAAAATATAAGTTGATTCATTAACGCAATTTTTTCCCCCTCCTCAAAACGCCACGAATTTAGAAGAGCGAATATTTTGACAGGTGTGCAGACGCTTAAAAACATGGATGACGCATTTATCTTAATAAAAGAATTTAGGTGGAATTCATTGACTTGTCTTTTTGTCGGCAGCGTCAATCTATTGCTCACTTTTATCATGTCTAATTTCAACTTCTCTCTCGATATGTCCCTGTCTCTCTCTCAGATATTCCGTTATTACTCTTTTTACTTCCTTTCTCTTGTATGTAGAATTTTCTATTTCGTTCATCAGATAATCCTAAAGCTGAAAGTAACCGCGAAAACCCTTCTTGTAGATTACCAAAGATTGAAGAAAAAAACAAAGTGGATCTTTTTCACCTTTTAAGTTATTTCAACGGTGGAAACTATAAAAGCAAGCTATTTTCTCTTTATAAGAATGCCTGGTGTTTGAATATCAGAACACGACATGAAAATTGAACACTTGCTTTTATTAAACAAATTTTGACTATCTAACAACTTTAAAATTATTATCTCCCAAGCTTCATGTGAATAAACACATAAATATTAGCAAAATGAATGATCCTTTTATTAATCAAATATCCATTGCCTGCAAGCATGTTTTTCGGGATTATTTTCATTCTTTCTGTACGTAGATGATGGTCTGGGATGATGGGAATGAACATAGAAATATTAACAAAACCAATGTTAATTCTTGTTCATCAAATATTGATGACTTATGTTTTCGATGTTACTTTCATCTTTTTATACCTGTGGCATGATGGAGATAAATAATTAATATTTTTAAAAAAAAATTAAAGAATTGTCCTTAATCAAATATTGATGACTTATAAGCATGTTTTTTGGACTTAGTTTCAACCCTTCTATCCATGTGAGATGATGGAAACACATAACTAAATATTAATAAAAACCGAGAAAAATGTTGTTTCTTAATCAGGTATCGATGACCTACAAGCATGTTTTACGAAGTTACTTTCATTCTTTCTATATATAATGTTCTAGGATGAGGGAAATAAATATTTAAAGTCAACGATAATTTCTTTTTTCAAATATTGTTTGTCTGTCAGGTATATATTTAGTTTGTTCTTTATAAGTGTCAATATTGTTTCGATGCCATAGGCATATAGATCAGGCATAGGCTACTTATTTCGACCAGCCGACGCTTCAGATATGGAAATCATGAGTCGGATAGCACGACTAAAAAGATTTAAGATAATTTTTTCGCTGAAAGTGATTCAACCATTTTCCCTACAGAAGGCCATACACGCAAGTATCTAACATAGAAAAAGGTAGAGGGTTGGTTTTTTTTTTTCTTGGAGAAAAGATTTCTCAGTAATTAAAAGAAAAAAAGTTAAATTCTCTATAAATGTATATTTATTCTCTAGAAACGTTTGCCGTTTCTGAAGTAAAGAATGTTTACACATAATTGCTAATGGATTAAAATGCTGACAACGTTCCTTTTCTTCGTGTGCAGTGTCCACTTAGAACGTAGGCGATCATGGCTCTCCACAATTTCCTGTTCTTTGTAGATCTTAATAATTTTTATTTTATTTTTACAAAATCCTGTTCGGCCATCTATTTAGTCAAACTCACTAAATAAGTTATACGTTGTTTTTCTGTGCTGTGAGTATCAGATTTTCCAAGCCTTCTTTTCTCGTGTGCTCTAGAAATTTCAGCTGCTTCTTCCTGGTGTTAAATATAAGTTTGATTTTTGTTTCCATTTTCTCTGAAACTTCGTCATTGCTCTCATATTCGGTTCATGTTATCCTCAGCATCCTTCTGTAGAACCACATTCCTGTTTCTTCAAGTCTCTTCATCTTTCAGGAGATTGTCGAGCATTCACTGCCATATACGAGAACATATATTATACAAAAGTTCATTACTATTTTCTTTGTTTCTAACGAAGTTTTTCCTGTGTCTTGATACTCTGCTTAGTTTTTGGAAGGTAATTTTCGCTATCCCAATACACCTACGCATTTCATTATCGCACTTTCTCAGTTATTTAATTTTTTTAACTGACGTTACGTTACCACTACGGAAATTTACAAAGTTCAAGAAACGCCATGCTTTATCATTATGTATGTGTTTATATACTTAGGTGAACAAGTGAGGACGAAACAAACAAATTTGTAAAGGGCTTATCGGAAAATATACAAAAGTTATGTGGTTCAATATACATCAGGGCAGTCGTCAGAAGTGGTTCAACACTACGCAGACATTTCCTCCGAGTAAGACGACACACAGACGAGGATATGATTAAGGACTTTGTATGCCATTCTGTGCGGCTGTCGCAAGAAATATAAATGAGAAACAGATATGTATGTATGGGAACCTTGAATGAATGCTTAGAACTCGCTTTCCCGATCTTGAAACTCGGGTTCCAGTCTCACTATGGTAGGTGACTTGTTGAAGTTATTGACCTTGCGAGTAAAATTGGGTAGACGGAACTATTTGAGAATCGTCGATGGTTGTGCTAGCACGGAGTCACAAGTCATCGTGACCGAGGGTTCGATCGTACTGGCCGCGTCTATACTGTTTATTACGCAAGATAACACTCTCCCAGAAAATTTTAAGATCCGCTCAGCATAGTTGCACTATAAAACACTGGGGGGGTCGAACATCCATAAAATACGAACCTGCAGGCATTATTATGTACGTATTATCGTTATTTCTACGGGGAAAATCACTGGTTTGACAGATTGATTACCTGAAAACACGTGTTAATTACTTTATCCTTTATGCGTGTCGATAGTCTCGTGAGGATGATGCCAATAAACTTGGGTAGTTAACGAAACATCGATTACGTGTGAAAACCTTTTCTAACGCAATGTCATAATCTCTTAAATTTTTTTTTCTTCTTTTATTTTTACTTTTTCCCACTAAATATTCTACGATTTTATAGCTGTTAATAAAGCTCGGTTGATTTTCTGTCTGCCTCAATAGATTTACCCGGAATTTAATAATATGCGATTTATACAAATAAAAACAAGTGTTTACATAATTTGGTAGATATGAGGTGCGTTCAAAAAGTTTTTTTTTCACTGCCGCGTAGGCAAAATCCTCCGTGTGATAGCTGACGCCACCATTTCTGCACATGCGTAAATATTTTCTCACTGGTAAACCGCGTCAGTTGCCGTCTGTTACACCTAGAGTACAGACGCATAGTACACGCACATCGGATTTTTGTTTTCGCGCAAGATAACCGAACGCATAGAGCAGGGATAGTGCACCAATCTTCCCTGAACAAGACACGTCTTGTTCGAAAGGCTTCCTTCATTCCTGACATGGCAACCTGTGACTAGTGGCGCGCGCGCTCTCTCTCTCCATCCCGCAATCTGAAAGCCACGAATTTTGAAGACACTCTCCGCATGCACCCCCCCCCGGTAAAATGGAATGCACTGATTCTGTGCTTATTGCAACTCTGTGAGCAATTTCCTGGATTGCTACATGACTGTCTTCTATGTCTATTCGCCAAACAGTCTCAATTGGCCCCTCGTTTCGGCTTATGGATGGCCTAAGGTGCAACAATATTTGAAACTGTTGTACCATTCCTTAATCAGTTTTTCCCATGGTACCATCATCAAAGGCCTGATGAATTTTCTGGATGGTTTGAACTCGAGTATCACCAAGCTTTTGGCAAAACTTGACAGGAAAATATGACTCGTTCGGCGGAGGAGGGTATATTTAACAAAAAACCGAAAATTGCTTCTTTCGCTGTAAATTATTTATTATATCAAAGTATTTTACAAAAAAAAATAGAGCCGATTACACAATATTTCAAACTCAAGGTTTATAGTTCGTAACCATGCAATAAGATGAGTTAACCGTAGATTTGTCTGTGGAATATCATTACATTATTGTTATATAATTTTTTTTTATCAAAAGCATTTTATTTTTGGTCTTATATTAATTTAAAATACAGGTTGTTTTGTTTTTGTTTTTTTTTATGGAATAAGATAATTCTAAATTTCTGAATTTTTCTATTGCCCATCTAAATGCCTGGAAGAAAGCAATTTAAAAACAACAATGGAAAAGAGAGGTAACAAAGCGTAAACGAAACAGCTCCAGTTTGTTTTAGGAAACTTAGCATTGCAGCCAAAGTATTCTAAATTGCTGAGAAAATGAAAAATACCTAACAACAAATCGAATATAGCCTAAAAATTTATACTATTATTTATTTGTTATGTAACTAAATAAATAATTGTCAACAATGTTTCTGTAAAACTTGATATTTCCCGTAAAAATTCTTAATATTATTATTATTTTACTTTAGTATAAGGTAGTCTTACATTTACAATTCCTTACGGCTAACGTACTGGGTATGAAGATAAACTACGTCCAACAGCAAGGCCTCTGGTCAAGAGGTTTTTTAGAAGCGTGGAACTACCTCTTAATTGCTGGTGTTCCCAGGTCCACCCTGACCCGGGGTGGTAGCACCTGTTAGCGTCCCAGCTATGAGCAAATACTTAACACCGAAACCGTGGTAAAACACTATGAAAGTGTAACAATAGGTTTTAATACGAGAAATACCTTGTTAGAAATTATTATCAGCAATACAATTTTGAAAAAATATTACTAGCAATACATTTTGAAAAACAAAAATATTACCAGCTATACATTTTTGAGGAAAAGATATTATCAGCGATACTTTTTGAAGAAAAAAAATAGATTTTTTTATAAGACAAACCATTACCAGCATTAAAAACTTTTGTCGGCATTAAATAACCCATTGAGGTAGATTCTGCCGTAAAACAGATCAAACCTTACGACTAACTTTGAAAGAAATATTGACCAAAACTGCCTAGAACCTTTAAACGCGTATTGTCGCAAAATTTTCAAATGTTGAATACCCCTTTCCTTCGCTGAACGCGTCATATAAAGTCGGGTAGTTTTTGAACGCACCTCTTATAAACAACGAACTTTTCTTTTGTAAGTTTTCTGCAAACAAATAAATGGGTGCCGCTTTAGTGTGTGTCCTACCACCATATTTGTATCCTACTTTATTAAGGCATTGTTCCGGCTTTTTTCTCGATATGTTAAGAAATTCAGAATGTTTTTAGTTAAAGGATTCAAATATCTTGTTTCATGATTCTTTAATCAATTTTTTTTTTCTATTTTTTTAAATTTATAATATAGCAATAAACGGCGTCCCTCCTTCCGTTTTTCCTTTTCTCCTTACGTTAGATAATGTAGGATACAAAAGTGGTGGTATGATACACTGATTAGTAGAACACATACTAAAGCAACACCAATAAATGAATTTAAAGTACAATTAAATTAGCTGATTTTTTAAAAATAAAAACCCAGGCGGCTTTTTAAAAGTATCAAATGATAAATCGATGTTTTTGGAAATAAACAAAATGCCGATATTTTTTTTTTTAAACATAAATCTGTTCTTCGTCAGTGCAGTGAATATCGCTGCCACATCTGGTTTGATTCTAAATACTCGTCAAATTTCAAAGGAGTTTGTAATAGTATCAGTCCTGACACGACTTCTCAACTTTAATTTTACATTTTATTTTCCCCTCACTAAAGTTTTCTCATTGTCTTTCCCTCCCAATTATCCCTTGCGTCTTAGTGGCATTATTGCCTTGCTTCTGAAAAGATTAAAAAAGGAAATGTCGTTTTCAATGAAGTACGTTTCTAATCATTTGTTGTCCGCTTTCAAATTCCCCTAAAAGCTACGCCAATCACTTAAGACAGCTGCTGTCGAGAGTGTTTCCGTTCTTTGGACAAACTGAAGTGGACCTTTTCAACAAGCTCTTTCATGAGACTTTCAAGATTCTTAACGCTATAGAGGTCATATGAATTTATTTGCGACCCTCTGTATCTGGTTGGATTTTTTTAAAATAGTTATGGTCAACGCGATTTGTTTCTTCAACAACCATTAGTCTCCACAATAAATGGCAAATATTTTTTTGTGTACAGTTCGTGTGGTGTGCACAACTCGCATCGAAAATTTCAAGAAAATCGAGTTTCAATTCTCTCAAAATTCATAAAGTTCTTCATGTGGCACTATTATGAAGACTTATAAAAAAGGAGGGAAATAAATATACCATCTTTCCAGTCATACAGAGCGTATTTTATGTAGGACGATCTTTTTTAATAATATCTCTGCATATATGATTAATAAATAATTTTCTACGACAACCACGAACTAATTATCTGTATGCCTACGACGGGCATGACTTTTGAAACCGGTTCGACAATTGCACAAAAGACCACAAACAGTACACAAGAATGTATTGTATCTAAGTGCAGCAGGAACACTGTTATCTGTCTTATTTCACTTTCGTGTTTCATGTAGTCGAATAATGCTTACTTCTTGATGGTGCATTATTCCTGAACGGCATCCATAACGATACTCTGATCTCTTCATAGCTACCTCTTCAAAGTTCTTGGATGGAATGTTGACGCAAGAAAGGTTGCTTTTCAGTTCATCTTTATATCTGAGCCAAGGTCTACCAACATTTCTATGACCACTATGGAGTTCACTGTAAAAAAAGAACATTTGGTATGCGATCATCACTCATCCTTGCCACATGGCCAGCCAAACGTAGTTGTGATTGCATTATGAAGATCTCGATGGTACCATCTTGCATTTCTCAATAAGGCCGGCATTTGACACTCGATCATCAAACGTTAGGCCACAGATTTTACGGAGACACACACACACACACACACACATATATATATATATATATATATATATATATATATATATATATATATATAATTTACAGTATAGTTCACACACACACACATATATATATATATATATATATATATATATATATATATATATATATATATATATAATTTACAGTATATTTCACTCTTTACAAGGCCGGGGTCAACTTAAGGTTACATTAAGAAGCAGTTCATGCCGATAGGACAGGAAGATTAACCTAAGACATGACATGAGCAGGTTAAGATTTTAGTGATCGGGTGGAACATCCTCTTGCGAGTCGGTTCCACAGAGCAGTGGTTCGCGGAAAGAAGCTGTTCGAGTGGAACTTCCAACCAATAGAACACGGGGAAGGGAAAGCCGGTGGTTTTCTACAATCAGAGTGGCATGGCGGGTCCTAGCTGTGAAGGTTAGAACTGGAAAAATCAAAAAAAATAGTTGGTCAGATTTAGATGTCCGGTTGGAGGGTGGAAAATAATTTGCCCTCCCCAACAAGGACTCTGATACGCTTTTGGACTCTGTCAAGACTTGTGAGAAGGGACTGAGCAGCTCCCGCCCAAATATGACATCCGTACTCCATTTTAGGCTCGATATGCTTCTTGTAAAGGCAGAGGATAGCATGTGGAGTCGGTATTTACTGGAGTGGTACAAGGAACCGACTATTTAGTTCTGCCTGTTTTGCGATGGATCCGATGTACAATGGCTGATTCGTTTATTTAATGTCTTATCAACTCCTCATGGGTCATTTTATTTTCTTGTTAGCTTGTCTCATTTTTTTTTTTAAATGTATTTCTGGTAATTTTTCTATTGTATTTTAAAATTTTCATATTTTGATCCAAGTTTGGTGTTTCACTATTTGCCCATAGCTGGGATCCTAACTTTTGTGACTAAAATTAACACTCGTTTTCACTTTCGTAATGCTCGTTGTAGTAGAGACTTTGTAATCGTAGATACAACTACAGTAACGCCGTTGAACAATACTGGTGTCATATGCCTTCGAATAACACTCGCACCAATAGTACTCACTCGATAATACTCGCTCGAAAGAAACCACCGAATAGTAATCAGTATAGAGAATAGTGATCCGTATAGTAATAGAGGATAGTATAGAAATAACGATCATGTAGACGTCACACAACTTCCTACTTATATGCGTTTCCTCTATGGCCACGTGGTCTACTTAATTCAATAATGGGATCGCCTGTTTTTACTCACTGACGATCTATGTTCAAACAAGTGTTGGCAGCGACACTTTATTCCTATATAACACTAACATATGCTACCGCCCTAGATCAGGGTAGACCTGGGAACAACAACATTTAAAAGGTGGTTCCACACTCCTCAAAACCAACCGGAGGCCTTGCTGCCGGATGTAATTATCGTCATACCCAGGACAGTCGTATGTACAAGTTCCATTTGAGGCTAGGTGTAAGTTCAAGACCCAATAGTATCTCCAGGCACGAAGCCTCCCCGAGGGGACATTCATCGATACTGGCGGTAATTCGGGCGGTCCGATACTTTATTATTCAGACCAACATGTTCAACTTGGTCGTTATGCTAACGTTTCGGGTTTTGTCCTTTAGGTCTTCCTCAGGTGTGCATCGACGAATTTCGTAATCTTTTCGGAATTTAGAATCGAAGCGTTTATTCAATCCACGGAATTAGACCGTTCTCATTCTGCTTTCAATGCTTAAGGGACATCAGTATTCTTTGTAACTTTCTTCCACTGAACCAGAGTATGTAGCTTTACAGTCGTACCAATTCCGGGGACTGAACTCAAAACAGCTACTGGATTAGATGTTTTACCCTTGTGGGATAAGTATTTGATTATGAGATGCAATTTTGGAAGGTTAAAGCTAATCTTTATATTTAGGTGGTGGTAATGCATAGATGTTCTTTGTTAATCAGAGAATCCTAGATGGAGTATATGCAAAAGAGTTTGGTAAATAACGTCAAAGAACTATTAGAACTGCTAGCTAACAGTGAAATATCTGGGAAGGATATTAGAATAATCCAGAACCTATACTGGCAGCAAACACAAGAATAGAAAATTAATTCAGTAAATATATAAAGATTGAAAGGGGTATAAAACGAGGATGTCTTCTGGCCGGACAGTGAGGCGATTCTGAGAGAATTAGAAGTCCTAGTAGGATTCATTATTTAGGGACCTAATCTAAACATCAGATATGCAGATGACTTAGAAACTACAGGAATTCTTACGAAATATAATAAAGTAAAGTTAGAAGAAAGGATTAAACATCAATTGAAGAAGACAGAATATATGGTTGTCAACTAAAGAAACAGCCCATCGTGCAAATTACAAATTGGAGATACCGAAATCCAGCAAGCAGAAAATTTTAAATATCTGGGAAATGTTTTAACAGAAGACGGAAGTGAGAGAGCGAAATCCGAAAGCACATTTAGATAGTGAAGACGCTTTGCAGAAGCTAAGCAAAGTATTAATAAACAGAAAACTGTCATAAGAAGCAATGAGTATTGAACTGTTATTGAATATCAGTCCTCCTATATGGCGAGGAATGCTGGACAATTTCGTCGGAGATGAAGACTTAAGCAACAGAGATGTGATTCTACACTATGGTATTTGAGAATACTATGGACTGAACATGTGAGCAAAGACGAAGTTTTATAGAAAATGGAAACAAAACGGATACACTTTATATAAAAAAGATTTGATATTTCTAGTGAACATAATGAGGAAAGGCCTTAGAAAATGAAACACTCACAGGGCCTATTGTAGCCAGAGGAAAACTGTGTATAACCTACGTAACAAGGTTACGTGGTTGGCAGAACAGGGTTTAGGAGAGGTAGCAAAAAGATAAAATTTATTAAGAGCTACAAAATACTGGAAAACGTGGAGAGCCACGATCGACAAAGTCCTGAACATAAGCCTCCTATGTGTTGTATGCCCTGAGTATAACAAGGAAGATGAGCAGGCTAGTACAAATAGAAAGCTATATATCATGACTGTTACAAGTTGTAAAGATGTTTCGTTTTCTTTTTAAATGAAAATGTTTTCCACATGCATTCAAAAGCAAGTTGGTTGATTACCAGCTAATCTGAAGTTAATTGTCTATAAATTACCTAATATTGAATTATAATAAATTTTAGGCAGACAAATGTACACGCACATATGCGGTCGATTCCGTTAATTGCATTAATTTGTAACTCCTTTTTCTCTTGATTTCCAATGCTCAACTTAGAGATTGTATGCCGTAAATTTAAAACGAATCTTCGACCAAAAATGATCCAAATTTATAGTTAAAACCATTAAAACCTGCTTTTAAGCCTTAGCCTTCATTTTTTAATTTTTGTATTATTTATTCCACCCCATGCATGATCTTAATCTTTCTACACCATGACCAACACTCACAAGCCGTCTACTGTAATAAATTTCCGAAAATATTTTGTGTGACTGCTTAGTTGATTTATTTGTACGTTTTTGTGTGTAAGGTATTGTTGATATTTTGTTGTTTATTTGTGCGAGACTGTTTTTGTTTGTGTGTGCTTTTTGTGCGTAGGTTTTTCATTTTTGTTTGCATGTCATGTATTATTATTTTTGTGGGTGTTTTGTTTCTCATTTACCCTTTTTTTCTTTATCAATATTTAATACAACATTAAATCTTCTCACTAAAGGTGGCTTCAAAACTATTCAGCAGGCATTCAAATGAACCCGCCTTTTCTGAAGTTGCATTATATTATATAGGAATAAAATGACACTGCCGACAATGGTGTTTGAACACAGATCACCAGAAAGCAAAAACAGGCGATCCCATTATTGAATTAAGTTGATCATGTGATCATAAAGAAAACCCATACATGGGAAGTATCGTGAAACCTAACGATTGCCATTTCTACTCTATCCTCTATTAGTATTCGGAGCGCTATTCTGTACTCTATGCTCTATTACTATACAGAGCGCTATTCTCTACTCTTTTACTATACGGAACGCTATCCTCTACTCTGTTACTATACGGAGCGCTATTCTCTACTCTGTTACTATGCGGAGCGCTATTCTCTACTCTGTTACTATACGGAGCGCTATTCTCTACTCTTTTACTATACGGAGCGCTATTCTCTACTCTGTTACTATACGGAGCGCTATTCCCTACTCTGTTACTATACGGAGCGCTATTCTCTACCCTGTTACTATACGGAGCGCTATTCCCTACTCTGTTACTATACGGAGCGCTATTCTCTACCCTGTTACTATACGGAGCGCTATTCTCTACTCTTTTACTATACAGAGCGCTATTCTCTATTCTGTTACTATACGGAGCGCTATTCTCTACTCTGTTACTATACGGAGCGCTATTCTCTACTCTATTCACTATACTATTTCTCTATTCAGATCACTATTCGGATTACTATTCGAGCGAATATTACCGAGCAAGTACTATTAGTGCGAGTGATATTCAAAGGTGTCTGACACCAATATTGTTCAACGGCGTTACTATAGTTGTATCTGCGATTACAAAGTCTCTACTACAGCGAGCTTTACGAAAGTGACAACGAGTATTCGTTGGCATCACAAAACATTATTTTTCATATTGCTATTTCACCTCTTTTCCTTTTTTTTTCAAATTAAAATAGTCATCCAACTTATTGTTTGGCCTTCACATTAAATTGCAAAAGTTCAGCACAAACAAAAAAGTAACTCACATCCAGTAATGAAATAATTACGATAGCTTCTTTTTTTTTAATCGAGTTCACCCAAGCAAGGCAATAAAGCCACTAAGTCATAACAAGTTACTGGATGGGAAAGGAATAGAAAGCATAAACATTACTAAGAAATAAGACCAACAACCAGGAAGACATTGCGTTTAAACCTTTGAAGATCAAAGATGGAAAGAATGGAGTCCGAAGCGTTCCACAAGAGATAAATGCGAGAAAAAAAAGGTTGACATAAAACTTATGGTTACATTAAGCCAACTCAACTGTAAATTGATAAAACCACGTCGCCAATCTGGTACTGCGCTTAAATACATAAAGTCTGGGTACCACAGTGAAAATCTGTTTCGAACAATTAACATTAAAGTCTTTATAGAGAAGATCCAGGGAAGCTACGTTACATCTGTGGGAAAGTAACTGAAGCCGAGACGTCAGGTCAGTACCTATCAAGAATCTCTAAAAATATAGTAGAAGCTCGAGACCAGATGTGGGATCAATATTCAAAGCATGAACGAATGGTAGTCTTATAAACATGTAAGATATATTTTGTCGAGAAAAATTCTCTAGTGTGACCGAGTGGACCAATTTTACTGGCAGTAGATATAGCACTTAATTCAATATAATCTTTCCACAACATGCCATCAGAAAATGTTAGCACGAGAGGTAGCAATGGTTCACTCTCCTTGAGGTTAGCATCAGCCATGTTGATGGAAGATAAAAATGATTCTCTTAGACGATAATGAAATCGGTTTCATTTTGGACGCATTAAAATTAGCAAGGCATTTTTGTCCCATTTAACAAACGATTATAGGTCTTCTTTTTCTTTTTTTTTAGATCAGCTGCCAATTTGAATTTATTTAACCTATTATCAGGAGTAAATAGTTATCAGCATAGATCCCGAGTTCAGAACTGATAACATCACGAAGGTCTTTGGCTAAAATTGGGCACAACGTATCCCTGGGGAATACCAGCATTAATGCAAAACATATAGAAGTGTGGCCATTCAAGACGCCTTTCATTTCGCGATTTGATTCTGTTAAAAACATCCGTCCAAAATTACCATGAATTTTCAACTTGTGAAGACCAGTATGCCAAACCCTGTCAAATCCCTTTGAGATGTCCAAAGCAACTCCCGAGATTCACCATTAGTCTTTTAAAGCTCTGATAGAATATTACAGCAATAATCGTTAATATATCAGCAGTTGACCTCAGTCAGTTATGTGTCATGCGTAATACACGCTTAGGCGATCATGTATCTTTCGATACATGACTGACAAGGCAGATTCTTTTCCCACAGTAGGTTGCCATTTCTTTCTGTGGTAGAGCAGTTGTCATCCAAGGCTATAGAACTCGGTCTGTCCTGCTATTTACCCATAGCTGGGGGGGGGGGGAGAAGAAAAGGATTCATACCTTTCCTAAGGGTATTAGCACGTAAATGAATGTAAGGGATTCGACTGGAATTCGAACTCTGTTCTCCGATTCCTCAATCCGAGCCGCTAACTTGACCTAAAGAATCTAAAACCATACTGCTTATCTGAAAGACCTTGCGGGGCGAGATGATGAACTAATATAGACTTAATTACAACTTCCTGTACTATTTTTATTCTACTAATCTGAAGGAGGAAAGATAACATGGGGATGGAATTGTAATGCGTAAATCAGATATTGCAAAAGACATTTTACACCAGACAGAATGGCTTCTGGTTTCAGATGTAGCTGTAAGGAGGAAATCGGTTCCATTCTCTTTAATCTTTTCTTAGACTTGTGCTATGTGCAATTATAAGCACAGATGTTAAGAAATGGGTCAAGAGCATGTAAATATACGACACTGCATCCTAAATGAATCTATTGATAGAAAACAAGGGGAGCACGTTACTTCATCAGAACGACGCTACGAAATCACAGAGCTTGAGGAAATAACAAAAAAATCTGCATCCTTTGAGCCCACAATAGCAAAAATGGATATTACATATGTTAGGCATTCATTTATCTCGCGATATAATGGTAGCACCTTCTTTGATTCAACATTGTCCTTTTTTGCAAATATCGTTTTGAATGGCTTAACAGACCAATCTTAACATGGCACTTTCTTCTGCAGGTGTGACATATGAAACTGGAATCTATATCTATAATTCTCAAAATGTGTATGTATGTGCGTATGTGTGATCGGATATTGTTTATGCGTTTCCATAGTTTTCATCCGATTTCGATGATTTTTTTTTTTTGTTTGATAGACAATTATTCAGTGACGGTTTTGAGTTGAAATTGAAAGGAAAAAATTACAACTTTGAAGGCGAAAAGTCGAAAAAGCTGATTTTTTACACTTTGCGCTAAACTCAAAGGCAAAATTTAATAATGTCTGTAAAAAAAAAAAGGTACAATCAATTTAGAGAGTCAAAATATAACGCAAAAGATTATTAGAATTATAAAAAAAATATTATTTTATGAATAAAAATTATCGTAAATTATTATTATGACGGTTCATGGAAGATGTTCTTTCTTTGCAAGATTGAGAACGCAAAAACGGCCCTTTTCAGCGACACCCACTTTCAAATTGTTAACCCCCCACACACACACATACACACATTCGAGGATGTGCCTCAGTTGCACCCAAATGTTGTAACTAATATTGATTTTCGGGTGGGCTGATTTTAAACTTAAACTGCTCCAATTGAATGGCAAAAAATCACAGTAATGAAACACCCGGTCGAAGACGGGTTATTCTGCTAATGTGGAATAAAGGTCTAATATTGCTCTCTACTTCTTTCGTTGTTTTATCATGTATAACAGTTGGTTTCGCCTTTTCTCGGCCTTCGTGACTCATCCTTGTACGGCATGGCGCCAGTGCATTCCAGGTCCCTATAACTAGAGATCTAGAAGAGAAAATGATATCAAGATGTTAACTTTCTACTCCACCAAAATTAAATGGTTTGGAATGAAACTGCCGTCAATATTAGAAAGAGCTATAATTGTTTTACTAAAGATTTTATAAATTTCAGCCCACACTAACAATAGCTATTTGGACAATGAATTTCCACTGCTTCCTGTATGAAAACGACTATTTTGAACATATGTGTCAAATCTTTGGGATAAAAACAACAAAGATGATGATAGTAATCCAACAAATGAAAATATTCCTATCCTCATGAGACAAACAAGAAGAGCGAATAATATATCGACTGAAACTAACAAGAGATTCTTTTTAAATCATTCAGGACGCAGATCATCACTCTCCACAGCTTCCTTTTCTTTGATATCTGTTAACTGTTATGGCTTTTTGGGAAGGTTGATGTAGTGTCTTTCTTTTTATCTTCTCCACAATTTGTAATTCAGTTTTCATTCTCTTAGACTGGTTGCCACCGAAGTCGTCTAAAGTGCCTGTTTAACTCGTAGCCAGAAGGAGAAAAGCTTGATTCATTGCTTTTCCAAGGGTATTTTTACGAACGTGAACGAAGCAGACTAAGCCAGAATAAAAACCCAGCGCGCCGGTAACCGCTACGCTACCATCGACAGCTAAATATTGGATAATTACTAAAATCATAAATTCATGTCATCCCATTCTTTCTGGATATAAAATCCGACTTATTTTTAATTGGATATAAATAAATCTTGAAAAAACAAATGCAATCTTTTTCGACAAGACTGGTATGAATGAGTTAAAAAAGAAATGATTTTGTTTTCTTTTCTGTAAAAAGAAAGTTGTTTTACAAGAAAGATGCCAACTCTATGCTCCACTCCACCAAACCCGAAGAATTCCAATTAAGGCTAATACTGCAATGTATTACTCCATTACTAGTCTATGTCTTTGGCTCTTCTACTCTTTGATTCTATTTTGTCTTACAAAACTTAATCAAAATATCGGTATGTCCTCCATTTTTATCTCTTTTGTAATTATTTGTCTCCTGACTTTTATTATAGCCTTATTATTGTTAATATTAGGATTTTAGATGTGGGTGCACGAGTGAGTTGTTAGAACCTTAGTGATGTGACCATGAAACCCGGGTTCGAATTTTAGTGTGGTCGACTCGGGTGCTATCAGATTAATGAAACGATCCCAGGGTTTCTCACTGAAAAAAATTATCACGAGTTAAAGAAAACCTTATGAGTGAATTGGGATAGATGAATTAACACGATAGGATTTGAGTGTAATGGCCTCCTTCAAACAGATTCTGGGCTCTCTCAAAGGAATTCAAACTACAGCCTGCTCAGCATAATAATTCCTATCTACTAGGGAGGCTATCAAATCTCTCTTGAAGTTGCCTGATCAAACATATCTGTTTGCTTAAGAAACAAAACTTGTGTTTATACTGCACCTGTGATGAGAGGACCTTAAAATTTAGGGGGTGGCACATTATCCGGCGAGATCAACAGTCTGAACAAGGCCAGTGCGCTCAAACCCTCGGTCACAGTGACTTGTGAGTTCGTGCTAGCACAACCAAAGACAAATAGCTCCGTCTACCCAATTTCACTCACAAGGCTTTGCAAGCACTTTCTAAAGATGCTGCACGCTGGGATCGCCGACATCATCGCAAAATGACCAGGGTGAGGTTCGATCCCGTGTCTCATTGTCGGAAATCAAACGTTCTAACTGCAATAACGCTTATCCGCTCAACACAGTTGTAATATAATATAATACATAATATATATACATATTATATACATATTATACATTATAAACCACGGATTGGTTCTGTGCGTGTGGAGGAAGCGAAAAATGTGCCTGAGATAACCACCCTGGTAGACCCCAAAGTCTTCTGGTGCCGACAGTTACCTACTTCGATTAAGCAGCGCCTGTATCAGATAATGACACTCGGATTCCGGGCTTAAACATCATTATCACTAATCTATGACATTCCCTCTATACCTCACGATATTATACAGGAGTATAATCAATGCAGATACATCACTTGGCCGATCACTGCGTTTTCTTCCCATGAGTACTCCCCGTGCAAACCGTAGATCGAAGGATGACAAATGTCTCCACAATTTCAGAAACGTAGTAACCCCTTCCTTCTTGTATAGAACGCTCCAATAATTCATATCGCCGTGAATCAGCAATTTTATCTTGACCTGTAATCTAGGCTTCAGTCACTTTCCCACAGCCCTTCCCTGACATTTTTCATTTTTAAGGGCTTGAATATTATATTTTGGAGTTTTCCTTGATTTTTGTGCGCGGAAGCGAACTATTTTGCTGGCTGAAGATGTTAGTTTAGTAACAAGTAATTTGTGATCTGATTCGAACTAAGAGTTGTGTACTCTAACTTCTGTCACAAACTCCATAATCCATCAGCCCGAGATGCTGAAGTCAAATCATTTTCGTTACATTATCTGGACTCATCCGCATGATGCGGTGTTTAATGGGGTGATCAAACTCTGTTAATGATGGAGTAACCTTTTGACAAACAAAACTTTAGCAGGAGTTCTCTGTTGTTTAAGGCTTCCATTAAAAAGAGAATGTATTCTTACCATCGAGGGAGCAGTTGCGTTTAAAAATGGTAGCTTTAAAATCCCCATTAATGAACATGTTTTTACTTCTTTTTTTCTAATATACATAATTTTACTTAATCCTGCGTAGAATTTCTCTATTCCCGAGACGCCATTTGTTTTAGTTGGGATATAAATTGATATCATTCGGAGTTTTCAGCCATGAAGAACAATGTCGCCAGCCAACTCTGACAGGTGTACGATATTGTCTATTACAATATCTTATGATTTGCGTATTGCAATTCCTACTCCATGTTGTCTTTTCTCCCTGTGACCTATTCAAAATAAATTAAATCCCAAATGTGTTATGGAATCGCAACCATGTTTTCTGTCCTCCTTCTAATAGGACGTTTACCTTTAAGCCATCTGACTGTGGCTGGACGTTGATTTGTCCTGCTTTACATTTGAATATTTTTTTCACATTGAATTTTTGTAGTCAATGATTTGGTTGATAGATGCGGTGGCTGACTAGACCTTTCCTTACTTTTCGTTACCAGGAGCAGGTTTTTCACTCCGGCATGGTGTGTCACTGAGGAACGCGTTCCTTGATACCCATCGCGATGCGATATTTCATTATTTTTAGGTATTCCCAAAACTTCAAAAAGGTTGGCTTCACATCAGTTTCTTTCTCTTAGATAGATGACTATTAAAATGGATGTTGAGTTCTCATTATCCGTTTGGTTTCATGTCATATTTTGCCTTCTTCCAGCTGAAGTGATTTCGCCATGATTAATGACCGTCCGTCTCACCTACCTCTCAATACCTACGTTTTTGGGATTGATGATGGAATGGTATTCCATTGTCTACTCCATGGTGACTGTAAGTTTTAACTTCGTTAAAGTTAAAAAGGCCATTTTTCTCTACTTTTTAATCTTGTCCCATTTACTAGGGAGAATTATTTGATCAACAGGGATGTGTTGGCTTCCTACCTACCCTAAACGCCAGGGTACGTTTTTTGACAAAATATGCAGAACTAGCAGTATAACCTGTCTTCGACGGGTGTTTCATGGGAATTTTTGCCATTCAATTGGAGCACTTTAATTTTAAAGTCAACCCACCCGAAAATCAAAAAATGGGTTGGGGGTTAAGAATTTGAATGGAGTCGGAGCTAAAAAGTCCGTTTTTGCGTTCTCAATCTTGCAAGTAAGGAACGTCTTCCATGGACCGTCATAATAATAATATACGATAATTTTTATTTATAAAATTTTTTTAGAATTCTAATAATTTTTTTCGTTAGATTACAACTCTCTAAATTGATTGTACGGTGTGTCTTCTTTTTAACAGACATTAAATTTTGCCTTTGAGTTTTGCGCAAAGTGTAAAAAATCAGCTTTTTCGACTTTTCACCTTCAAAGTTTTAATTTTTTCCTTTCAATTTCAACTCAAATCCGTCAGTGAAGAATTATCTACCAAACAAAAAGAAAATTCATCGAAATCGGACGAAAACTGGAAACGCATGGAAACAACATCCGATCACACACACACATTTTGAGAATTATACATATAGATAAATGTTACAAAGTGAAAAATTTACATATTTAATAGTACGGGTGTAGTATTCTATTAAAATAGTCCAAGATTTTTCTTTTCTTTTTTTTTAATAGTTTCTTAACTGTTTCATACTTTTGTGTCTCTATAAATTTACTGTTCGTTGTTATTTTATGTAAGTGTTGTTATTCTTTAAGTGGGATTTCTTTTTCAATGTAAACGTTGGTATCCATTATAAATATCCCGCCTCCTATATGGCTTATCCAAAACAAAATAAAACCAACATGTAGGGAATCAACATTGCACACTACAAATTAACTAAAGCTATTGCAAAAATAATAACTCCGTTTCTAGAAACAATCAACACAACACACATTAAACAGTCTGGTGACTTAATCCAGAGAATATGAAAAATAAATAATGATGGGATGGTTATGGCGAGCTCAGATATCAAGTCACTATACAGAAATATATCCGTTACAAAATGATTCAACATATTGAGAAACCACCTCAAGAAATAAAAAAAAAGCTTCCTTTATCTGTCCACAAAATTATAAAACCATGTAAACTCATCACTAACCACTGTTTCTCTGACAATAATAATCGCTATAATCTGTGGTGTCACCTATCGGTGGTGTTATTTTTTTTTCTGGAATTTTTAGAATCCTCTCCATATAAACACGTCATACCTAAAAGCTCTACTTACCGAAGATATATAAATGATGTTCTTTTATTATATCTCCCATAATATAAATCTATTAGACATAGTAATGGAACTCAATATGATTGATCTTACCATAGAATTCTCATATGAATTTGAAATAAATAAATGTCTACCTTTCCCTGATATCTTATTAATACGTAACAACAAATTAGGTTTTAATGTTTATCGTAAACCAACTAACAAAAACGATATAATTAATGTCTATTCCCACCAGAAAATACAATCAGAATTAGTTATAGGATTCTAACTGAGAAACCTTAAGATATGTAGCCTTGAATAGCTAAATAAAAAAAATATATTCAGAAAACATTGACTTCTTCACTACCCACATCATTTCATCCTCAATGTTAGAAAACCAGATTACAAAATCCACAAAGCCCAAAACACTAGACCCCACCAATAAGATTTCTAATAAAAATAACACAAAATTCATAATCCTACCATCCAACACTCTTTATAGAAAATTTTAAAACAAATTAGTTATCCTTAATACTAAGAACTTTATCACCACTTCCAAGGCAATCGTGTATATAATTAGGAAGAAAAATAAATTCAAAACTAATTCAAATGCCTGTATTTATCAAATAAAGTGTTTACAATGCAAAATGTTTATGTAGAGGATACATCATCTGATCTAAAAACACGCATCTACGAACATAAAAGAAATTTGTGTTTGGACAATCAAACACTCTCGCATTACACAGGAATAAAAACTGGTCAGAAATTTGATTTTTATTAGTGCTGCCCTAATTAAATAAAAACGAAACATAATTCTTTAAGGAAAAATATTTTGAAAGCTTAATAACATTATTACCAACTACACATATATGTCTAAAATCTTAATGACTTACGTCTAACTAATACCGTACATACATAAAACATTCCCATATTGACACACGATAAAATCAACAAGCACGTTGACATACACGTCTGACCAATGTAAATCAGACTACAAAAAATTGAAAACATCAGAAGTTTTCCTACTAGACATACACACATACACAATTACGAATACACATTATAACCCGATGCCCGCATAAACAAAGAATTTTTACAAACGTACATACCTTATGATATAATGGAATATGCATACCCCTATGTTCCCCGTCACTGGAATATGATTGGCTGATGTCATAAATACAGACTGACGGAGGAGAAGAGTCTATGGCGACGCCCATTGGACTACGCTATTGGCTATCCTATTGGTCTACTCCTATGGCCTACATCTATTGACTACGACTACGACGAGTACCTGCGAGATTGTACTACTTGGTTACAGTAGCCAAAACCATTTAGCTACCTCTAACAAATATATCCCTTTCTGGGACATATCACCTTATAAAACAACAAAATATATATATATATATATTGTTGTGTTATAAGGTGATATGTCCCGAGTCTGAAACCTCAACAGAATGCTGAAAGCACTGTCACAGAATGCAGAAAGGACGGCCGTTTCGTACTATATTTGGGACTCATCAGCAGTGCGCATCCACTACCGAGAATTGAAACCCTGACAGTTAGGTTGTCAAGTGAACACCCTACCAACTGTTCTAGGGGCCTCGGTGACGAAGAGGTAGCAAATCAGACTCAATATAGCGCCGCTCACTCACATTATTCCGTGGTGGAACCCAACTGAGATTCTCTGTAACCATAGGAGTGTGTCCCCGGGAGCCACGACTACTATCACCAAGCCGCCCCAACTGGAGCTATTAGAAGCTGGATCAAGCAATGATATATAAGTAATAATTAGGAGGATTTGATAAATGTAATTAAGTAATTCATCGAGTCTGAAGCCTCAACAGAATGCTGACTTTTACCAGACTCTGCAATCAATCTCGAAATCGTTGTTAGTATACCTAATTTCTCATCACGAAACGGCCGTCCAGTGCTTTCTGCATTCTGTGACAGGGCTTTCAGCATTCTATTGAGGTTTCAGACTCGATGAATTACTTAATTACATTTATCAAATCCTCCTAATTATTACATATATATATATATATATATATATATATATATATATATATATATATATGTGTGTGTGTGTGTGTGTGTGTGTGTGTGTGTGTGTGTGTGTTATTACTTACATGACATTTACCGCTTTTTACCATCCCTGTTATCCATTCACTCAATCTCATTAAGTTCATTACTCACTCTTTCTCCCTACGTCTCTCACTTTCAATGTCCTATGAGTATTAGATTCTCCAGGCCTTCTTTCTTCATGCGTCCCAGAATTTTCAGCTCTTTCTTGCTGGTTCTTGTAATTCGTAATTTCTTTACAACATTTTTTTATTGTTGTTTATATGTTCCTCCTATGTTGTCAGTATTCGCGAGTAGACTCGCATCTCTGTTGCATCAGACCATCTTCCTTTATGTGGCGATTGTCCATCATCCACTGTCATTTATTAAATTAGATATCTCATAAGAGCTTAGCATTTTTTCTTGACACAGGAAAATCTCATTATATTCTGCTTATTTTCAGAAAGATATATTTTGTTTTTTTTTCTTATGTGCGTTATAATTCAATATCTTTACTATGTCTGTTCATATTTCTGAGATGAGGTACTTTAATTATTTACATTGTTCGGACTGTTGTTATCATCTTTATTGCCATATTCACGACGTTTCGGCCGTTGTACGCTCCGGTCTACTCTATGACACATAGACCAGTGGATAAAAGCGTTGGCTGGATCCAGTGACTTGACACAAAGAGTTGTGAGTTCATTACCTGACTACTACAGTGGTGAACAAAAGCTTGAAGTGTTGATTTAGGGAGAGATAACTAAGACATCCATGAGAGACATGGCACATAGAATCTACCCCGGTGGACGAAAAGGGTTCAGTTAGAAATTCCAGTCACCGGTAGAAGGCCAGAGGGTACAACGGCTGAAACGTGGTGAATATGCCAATAAAGATGAGGACAACAGTAATAACAATGTAAGTAATCTTTTGGTTGGGTCTTTACCAGACTTTGCAATCAATCTCGAAATCGTTGTTAGTATACCTAATTTCTCATCACACTAAAGAATTTTATGTATGTGACTGAAAGAACTTTTGAATTGTGCGTTGTGTCCTAGTATAGTGGATTATTTATTCACTTCATCACAGCACCAATTGAAGATAAAGGATGGTTGGGCCTTTCGGCAAATCGACGTTTCAAAGCAAACAACAGCAGCAATTCGATAATAGTTTGTAAGGATGAATATAGAAGTGTTTCAGTGGTCAAACCAATCCCTTGATTTGAACCTCACTGAAAATCCATGGTGATGGTTGAAGAGACGTGTTCATGAAAGTGACTAGAGAAATCGTGATAAGGTTGAAGGTTATTCGCAAAGAAATGTAGGCCAAGCTTGTAAAAGAAATTTTCGAAGAAAAGAATTGCGATAAAACACTGAATCGCGAGTAATAGCAGATAAAGGGTTTGCAACTAAACGTGGTTAGTTTCTGATGCCTGAATTTTTTATTGGCTTCTTTCCTACCTTTTGCAACAGGATAAATCTTACTTTATTTTATTTTTCTCATCATCTCAATGACTTGTTACAAGGTTCTAAAAATAAAGATTTATTTGGCATTCTGTTACTGGTTTTCTTTCACTGTAAATGTTTCTTGGCTTTTTTTTTTGTTAGTCTACAAAAAAGTACTTTTCAAAAGTTACTTGTTGAAAAATTTTCACATAACACGTGTATACAAAAATCTCATAGTGCCAAATCAGCTAAATCTAACTTATTAATAAGTTACAAATTCAGCAGGTTTTATAAATAATTACTACATACACATATGCGTATTTTGGCAGCAGCCCTTCTTTAATATATGTTTTAAGTAAGACTGATAAAGTAATTTTAGGTTTTAATGCCTTTTTGTTTTCTATTCTGAACTTAATGTCTGTAGAAATTGTCGAAATTTTTTATTCTGACCGCTTACAGCTAAACTTTTTTCTTTTCACCCAAGTAAGTCAATAAAGCTACTTGGATACAAGAGGCTACTAAGTGTTAGGAATATGAGAAAAAACTTTTTAAGAAGAGGCAAAAATAAATGAATTGGAAGACAGAAGATAACGATAAACATTGCATTTCAATTTTTGAAGATCAAAGTTGACTGGGATGCAAGAAGTCGGAAGAGTTCCACAAGTGAGAAGTGCGATAAAAGAAATTGTTAACGTAGAACGTACGGCTACATCTAGCTATTTCAAATGCAAACTGATGAGACTTTGCCACCAATCTAGTAATGCTTAAATTCATAAAGATTCATAAACAAATCTGATTTGACTTTTTGTTGTTTTTAGGGTATTTTTTACGTCTTATCAACTATTGTGTTTTATTTAAAGTCGAAACATATTTCAGATTGATTGTAGAAATTTGCTTCCAGTACTCGGTCGTCCATCATCTAAGTATTCACCAGGGTCGATGTTTCTCATCTTCATTGATCGTAAGATGACAGGTGTTTTCAGCGAGACCTTGATTCTAGAAAAAGAAAATACTTTTTCAAATGCAAAAAAAATCTGATACTTGTCAGGTTTTGGGGGTTTTTTTTAACAAAACATTTATGTGCGTCTGTATATATGATGGGGTGCTTCAATTCCATGGCCTTACACATAACTTGCTTAGCTGAATTTTGCTCCAGAATCTTCACTGTATAATGTGACTTGTAATTTTGCCAATGAATTATATCGTAAAAAGAAGTATATATTTTCTACAGAATACTTTTCATTGTATAGCTTATTTTACTTCACTCACATGTCTCTCTCAATAACTCTGTAAGCTGATGCAATTGTGATCTTAGATCTGAAATGTTCTTTGTATAATGCACAAATATGCGTTTAATATTCACTCTTTTTTGTTGTGAGTATCATTACGCTGTAGACTGACGGGTGCATCTACGCACGAAAGTAAATCAATAAGTTTAGAGCGACAAAGCTATGGTTAAATTCCCTTGTTTTTTAATGTTTTTTCTTACTATTGTAAGCTGGTTGCCTTATGCCATACTTATTGTCTTCATTTCCTTCACTTGCTTATAACTATGAAATATATATATATATATATATATATATATATATATATATATATATATATACACACACACACTAATGTTCCCCCAATATAATGCCCAAGAGCCACTCAGGGTTACTGATTTATATTAGCGTAGGAAAGGACAGGCTGAAGCAGACTTTAGAACGAATTGCCAACCCATTTCTAAATAGGATACAAGCGATAAAAGGAAACTTATACTTAACATCAGGAAAAGAAAGCTGAGGTTTCCAGGGCACGTAATAAGGAAAGATGGATTGGAAAATATGATACTCACAGGACAGATTGAAAGCAAGCGAAACAGGAAAACAGCGCATGATATACTCAAACCGGAAACAAAGGATAAACCTCTACTCCTGTTCAAAAATGAATAAAAATAGAATAGAATAAAGAATTAGTGAACAAAATTTCAGACTTCGGGAATGGCGATTAGCTCCGAATATATGCGTTTGTGTAGAGTTAGTTATTCTTAAAATATGTTCGTTCATCACTCGACAGACTGGCGCTACACAATCAGAATGGGTAGCACATGTAGCTAGAAGAGGAAAATAATTGTATAATCAAGCATTTAACTTGCCACACCTCGAAATACCGTGTCCATTCTGGACGTGGACAATCATGGATCTCTATAACCACCTGTCTAATGTGGTTCCTAGTAACCTTTATCTGTTTGCCAAGCCTCTCGCGCCCCATTATGCCATCCGTTCATACCAACCGCGTGGTAGGTAGGTGGCTCGCTGTCTTCTACCTCTTTTCCCTTATATTTGGCCTGTAAATATCAAAACCCTCCTTTCTCATTATGTCCAGAATTTTTAGCTGTCTTTTTTGTTTTCATTTTTGTTAAGATGTCAACGTTGCTTACTCACTCCGCCCATGTCATTTTTGTAATTAATTTTAACACTTCTAGAAAAAAAACAATTGTCGCCTATTATAATGCAACCGGTCACCAAATATTCCTGATTTTAACCTCAAAAATGTGTATAATGCAACCTTCGAATTTTTTTTTTTTTTTTTTTTTTGCGGGAGATTTTGTTTTTTTTTGTTATTTTTGTTTTTTGTTTTTTTTTTGGGTGGGAATGTTTGTTTGTTTTGGTTTTGGGGTTTTGTTTGTTTTTTGTTTTGGGGTTTTGTTTGTTTTTCGTTTTGGTGGGGTTGTTTAGGGGGGCGTTTTATGGGGGTTGTCTTTTGGGGGGTTGGGGGTGTTTGGTTTTTGTTTATTTTTGGGTTTTGTTTAGTTTTTGTTTATTTTTGGGGGTGTTTGCTTTTTTTGTTGGGGGTTGTTTTATTTTTTGTTTTTGGGGGGAGGAGTTGGTTTGGGGTTTTTTGGGAGGGTGTTTTGTTTGATTGGGGAGACTTGTTTGGTTTTTGGTTTTTGGGGGGGTTCTTGTTTTCGTAAAAAAGGATCATAAGACTCGCTATAGTGTAAAGTATAGAAGGTATAATAAATAACTGTTCAGTCAATGACTGTCAAATATTTCCTGCATGGAAACGGCTCTTATTACCATTTAAGTATGTACAGATGAATGTATTTGAATAAATATAGGACGATGGATAATTTAATCTGAAATTAATCGATGTGGATGATAAACATTAAGAACAATCAAGACAAAAACAAATTATCTTAGCTGACGCGTTTCGTCCTTTGAGTGACTATATCAAGACATGTGACGAAGCGTATCGGGTAAGATAAGTTTTCCTTTTTGTCTTTATTCCTGTTGTCCCTTTTACAGATACACTCTAAGGATAATGGCTTATGGAAAGAATATGGGAGTTGCATTAAGAAAGGGAAAAGGAAGACAAATAAAATGAAGAAAAATGAGCTACATTGATTAGAAAAATAAATATTTAAAAACAAATGACGACATCACTATAACTTTTAGGGGGAAGAAAATAATTAATAAAAAATATGAGAAAAGGAAAATGTAGAGAATGAGAATTTATTCAGAAATCGAAAAAATGTAAGACTGATGACTATAGAAGAAAATGAAGCGAGAAAATCAAGAGTTTTTATACTGGAATTCAACTAATACAGAGATTGAGAGCCACTCAATGTAGAGGTTCACTCATAAAATGGTGATGATGAATGAGGTGTGTAACAGGTGAAGATCGTGAGGATAATTGGGAGAGATATATTTTAGTGTTCATTGAAGAACTGACACGGGATTATTTCGAAAAATAGTTATTCTTTGCAAAATCTGTTTTTTGGAGCTCTCTTTACACTTGGAATACGGAGGAAACGAGGAAGATTCGACTACGTGGGTGCAGCGTGGCTCATTCTAGTTGTAAAAGACTGAACTGATAAATGTATACAGTGCAATTAGTCACCGAAAATGCATAATTTTAAAACCCTTCCAAAAAAATACATGTGTATAATAGGACGATGGATAATTCTGTCGGAAATTAAATAGCTCACATAAACAAATATGGATGTGTTTTTTAATAAAGGAATTTGGCAGCTGATTTTTTAAAAAGACCTACAATCTGTTATGGGTCCTTACCTATAACTACAGAATGAACTCTTCCTAATACTATGTATACTACGCCTCTCAAGTGAGAGAGACGAATCGAGTCGAGCCGATAGTAGTTCACTCCAAACCAGACTGACAGTCATACTAACACCTTCCACATCTTGTATTATTATTATTATTCCGTGTTATATATCTTCGTTATTTCTACTCTTGTGTTCGTGTTGTTCTTTCTTTCCTAACCTGGACCATAACAGTGGCGATGAGGATATTGAAGAAATGAATTCTACGCGGAGAAAAAAAAAAACTTTTTGTTATCGGTCGTCCATAACAGAGGTGACGGAGGTATTGAGAAAAACAAGTTCTACGCAAAGAAAAAAAAATTTTTGGACATCAACCTTAACAGTGGTAACGAAGACACAAATTTTACCTGTAAGCCAGAACAGAATCGAATTCTATGCAGGAAAGTTTTTCGTACTAAGGCTCAAGAACAACAGGCGACAAAGACCTGAAGTCTACACTGAAAAAAAGGAAACATCTTTACACAAAATTACGGTGTAAACATGGAAGACTTTAAGGCAACCATACTGGAACTAATGAAAATGCAATTCGAGCAGCAACAAAAGAAATGAGGAAAGACAGACTAGGCTCGAAAAAAAACAATTAGAAATTCAACAGAAAAACGAAGAGAAACAACTCGAACTACAAGAATTACTACTACGGGCAGTAACAAATAAAGGACAAAATTCTGGAAATGAAGCGGCATTCTCGCAAAATGCTATATGGAGCTCTATCAAAGACTTCACTTATGCACCGGACGAAGAAAAAAACTTCGCGGCTTACTTCAGAAGATATGAAGATTCATAGGAGTTTGATTGCGGGAATTGGTCAGACGCGAAAAAAGTACGTCTACTACTGCAGAAACTAGGGTCAAGTGAATACACTAAATTCGTAGACTACATCCTACCGAGGAAAACGAATGAGTTGACTTTCAAGGAAGCCGTGAAACTTTTAACGGAATTATTTAGTCCGAAAACTTCACTATTCCACAAAAGGTGGAAATGATTAAATTTAACAAAAAAAAGGATAGCGAAGACTATATAACATTCGCTTCCGTAGTAAACAAACACTGCGATGACTTTAAGTTATCTGAACTCAGCCCTGACAATTTTAAATGTTTGATATTCGTCCAAGGCCTTTTCGTTATGTGATAATGTTCTGCTATATAATGAAAGAGTAGTAACCCCGAAAACGCTACAAATACGAATCCTCAAGGATTTTCACATGGGCCACCTAGGAAAGAACAGGATGAAATCCTTAATGCGAAGTTACGTGTAGTGGCCAAACAGGGATCAAGATATTATACATATGGTGGACAAATGCAAGGGCTGTTCCTTAGCAGCGAAGGCACTTCCGATCACTCATAAGCCATGGTCTAAGACAGATCGACCGTGGTCGAGAATCCATGTCGATTTCGCAGGTCCATTAGAGGGTCTCTACTACTTGATTGTAGTAGACAGTTACAGCAAATGGACAGAAGTATTTCGTTGTAGAAAACCTACTTCTGGGACTACAATAAATTGCCTTCACGAGCTGTTTGCTCGTTTCGGAGTGGTTGATTGCTTAGTCACCGATAATGGGACACAATTTACATCTGCGGATTTTCAAGAATTTTGTGAAACTTTTGAGGTGAAACACATCAAATCCCCGCCATATCACCCAAGATCAAACCGGCAAGCGGAGAGGTGTGTAGATACATTATAAAGAGCACTAAGGAAAGCTTATGACGTACCAACAGAAAAGGATTTACAACAATTCTTGCAAGTGTGTAGAATTACACCGAACTGTACTACGCCATCGGCATTATCGCCGGTGGAAGTAATGTTCGCCCGAAAAATTAGATCAGTATTCGACAAATTACTCCCAAAACAGACAAAGCAATCACCAACGTCGTTTGTACCAAAAAGAAAATTTAACCCAGGGGAGAAAGTATTTTTTTAAATGTTCAAAAACAACACATTCTATTGGGAGCCAGGTACAATAGAGAAACGAATCGGGAATGTGATTTACATAATTTAGGGTCCGAAGTTCTCGCATAAAAGGCACTTAAATCAGATCTAAAGAGGCTGTTAGAGGATTCTAACGGTCTACCTCAGGAAGAAGAGGAAGTAATGGACACAATATTTGACACATTCAATATGCAAAGGCCTCAAGCAATTTCAGAACCGCGGAAATCAAGCAGAAAAAGAAAATTTACAGAGCCTTTGATGATTAATCCGAAGAGGAAAAATATTAAAGACCACTGCGAGGTAAAAACTTGGTTAGGGATGTTATGGGTCCTTACCTATAACTACAGAATGAACTCTTCCTAACACTATGTATACTACGCCTCTCAAGAGAGAGAAACGAATCAAGTTGAGCCGATAGTAGTTCACTCCAAACCAGACTGACAGTCATACTAACACCTTCCACATCTTGTACTATTATTCCGTGTAATATATCTTCGTTATTTCTACTCTTGTGTTCGTGTTGTTCTTCTTTGGTCCTAACCTGGACCATAACACAATCTGTTAACTGGAACAAGGAATGGCTTGTTAATTTTAACGCGTCCAAAACGAAGAAACTGCATTCTGTTAATCGACTGAGTGAACTCTTCCTAACTGACATCAGAATGGCTCATGTTAACATCTAGGAGAGTGAATCGTTGTGACGTCTCAGGCTATAATTTTCCACCGACATGAGGTGGAAAGATTATATTGAATCAATTGCTAGGTCTGCTGCTAGGAAAGTTGGTACTCTGTCGTGTTAAATCTTTTTCTCGCCAGAAACTATCTTATATATTTATAAGTCTACCATTCGTCCATGCTTCGAATATTGCTACCACGTATAGTCCGGTGCTTCTGCTATATATATTGAGATCCTTGATAAAATCCAAAGAATAATATGCAATGTTACTGGTCCTGACTTGGCATCTCGGTTTGTCACTTCCCACTGCCGTAACGTATCTTCCCTGTGCCTTTTCTATAAATACATTGTAATTGTTCTGATGAACATTCCTCTATGATACCTAGACTATCTGAAGTACTAGATTAATGGCAAGATCGCATCATTTTACAGTTGAAATGGCTAGGTGTAACCATAAATTCTATGTTAAAAGTTCCTTTTTTCGCACTTCTCACCTGTGGATCTCTCTACCAGCTTTCCAGTCAACACTGATCTTTCAATCGTTATCTTCTGATTTTTTTTTATTTTTGTTCTTTTATTGTTCTCGCTGCTTAATTATTTTTCATATATTCTTTCACATTAAGACCCTGAATCTGAGTGGCTTTATTGCCTTGTTTCAGATGAAATGATTAAAAAATAAATACAGCCGAAAAAAGTAGCTTGCTGTAGAAACAATCTTTATCAAAATATCACTTTACTCCTATCAGGTATATGTAAAAGTTCCCAGCGTTTTTTTTTTTTCATAACTGCAGCAGGTAAACCTTTTTCTTAAATGTCAAAATTGGAGACTTTTTGTACATACTTCATATACTGAGATCAACTTTTGATGTGAGCCTTATTCTTGCTCCAGATTAATATAAGCTTATGAAGTAGTAGAAAAAAGGTAAAGAAAAAACGGAGAGAATGAAAAAATAAACAGTTTCAATGAAGAAAGAGAAAAAAAGAAAGCGAGATGGGGCGGGGGGGAACTGATAAAGATAAGTTTAGTTTCTTTATTTCTTTTAGAAAATACTTCTTTGCCCAAAGAATATAAGTTGCTATTCTATGCACTTATTGCAAGACGTTTGGAAACATTTTTTTTATGATTACGTCTGTTCTGATATATATTCTAATTCTTTTTCTTTAATTTCCTCTCAAATGAAAAATATCACAAAAAAACTAACATGCCCAGCTTGAAAGGAAGGAAATAAACATTAGCGAACAAGGGCAGGGAACCGATTTCCTTTGACTACATTCAGAAATTTCTCTGCCTCTACAAATGTCTAAAGGAAATATATATATATATATATATATATATATATATATATATATATATATATATATTTATATATATATATTTATATATATATATTTATATATATATATATATATATATATATATATATATATATATATATATATATATATATATATATATATATATATATATATAAACTAAAACATAACCTATGGACAGAAAATAAAGTTCTCAAAGAACAAAACTGAACACGACGAAGACTAATAAAAGAAGTGAGGCCATTTTTACTTGGCTCTTGGTAATTACAGTCTACCATGGTGAATATTAAGTTATTTTAATTAGGACATGAGTGAATTTGTCATTGTAGCACGGAGAGAAACTTCACAGGAACAGGAAGAGGATATAGACTGAATTAAATGTCGGAAGACTGACGAGGAAATTCTGGATTATTAAGACGTCACCTTGATCACTGACTTCAACTCTCGAATGACTGTAGAAAAATATATTTCACTGAAATCCCTGAGAATGCTTTTTTTTTCTATTCCTGCTTACGATCGTTGTCAACATTTTTTTTTTTAATTTTAATTGTTTCATCCCAAGCAATGCGATAATTCTACTAGGACAGTGATAGGGAATGAGTAGATTTCATTAAGAAAAGAACAATAAAAGAACAGGATTCAGGAAGACTTTTTTCTTCCCGAAACCCGTTCTTTTATTATCCTATGGCGGTTGACGGTGCATTGAATTTTTCTACGGTTATAGGCGGCTAAGAAGCAAAAAATTGGAAGTGACTTCCACAAGTAAGAAGTGTGGGAAAATAAACTGAATCTCCAACTGCAAACAGATATAAATCAGGAACACCAAACCAGATATGGCAACCATATTCAATGCACAAGCGAATGTTCGATACATAAATATGCAATATAGATTCTGACGGGAGGAAAAATTTCCTGTCACTTAATGGTGAACGAAAATGTGAGCCCAAGAAGGCGTAGTGTTGCTCTCTTGGTGTCTAGTTGATGGCAGCCAGAAAAGGTTCTATGTGGTGATTTAATCAATGAAAGCTGTTTTGTTTTGGAGGCGTTACCTTATCAGTGAAAAGTGACAATCTAACATTATTATCATGCAAATCTATAAATCTGTAGCCCATTATGCAAAAATAATTTTCAACATAATTTCCTTCTTTGTCAATGTGCTTAATTCCGACTAATGTCAGAGATTGGAGATTATTCAATGAAAATCTTCAGATCCAATTTCAGCTAATCACAGCCTGTCAAGCTATGGAATTAACTCAAGTATTTCTCAATCTCTTCTTCTCTAGTATTTTAGTTTAAGTAACAGGGCAGATCACTGTGAAAAAATTCGCTAGAAACAAAGAAAGACTACTAACCTGTTACGTGATATATCCTCCTGTATGGCAATCTTCTTAAAGATGAAAAAGAAACTTGAAGCGGCAGACATGTGGTTCTACCGAAGGATGCTGAGGATACCATGGACCAAACATGTGAACAACGATAAGAAAATGGAAACAAAAAGGAAGAACTTAACATCAGGAATAGACAGTTAAAAATTCTAGTGCACATAATGGGGAAAGAGGGTTTGGAAAATCTGATACTCACAGGACAGATTGAATGCAAATGAGACGGAGAAAAATGGCGCATGATATACTTAAACGGGAAACAAGAGATTCTACTCTTGTTCACATGGCCGAGGAGGAGTATGAACTGGACAACAGGCGATCATATCTACTCCTATTGGTGGGGAAAAGAAAGATAATTAAATAATAATAGAATAAAATAAATAATTAGTGAATAAAATTTCACACTTCGGAAATGGCTATTAGCTCCGAATATATACATTTGGGTAAAGTTACTTATACTTAAAATAGGTTCATTCATCTCTCTATCGACTGGCGCTACATAATCGTTATCAAACTTTTACCAGATAAAAATAAATCACTTGAACACGTTCAAACGCAAAAATCAAAATGAGTAGCACATGTTCTAGAAGGGAAAATAATTATATAATCAAGCATTTAACTTTCTTGGAAAATCTGATACTCAGAGGACAGATTGAAGACAAGCTAGACAGATGAAAACAGCGCATTATTTGCTTGAGTAAATGGAAGTTGTGGAGAGCCATGATCGACTACGTCCTGATAGGACACGGTACATAAAGAAGAACAGGACAGATTTAGCAACCAATGCGGAAGGGTAACACCGAATACGGAACAATATGTAGACATATGTAGAAGGAGTAATGGATAGCGGCTCAGATTGGGGAATTAGAGAGCCGAGTTCGAATTCCAGTCGAATCCATTACATACACTTACGCACTAATACCCTTGGAAAAAGTATGAATCTTATTCTTCTCTCCCCAACCAATTTGTAAATAGCAGGACAGACGGGGTTCTATAGCCTTAGCAACTGGTCTACCGCAGAAAGAAATGGCAACATCCTGTGGGAAAAATCTGCCTCGTCAGTCATGCATCGTGTATCATAATGGCACATAACTGACTGATGTAGACATAGTGACGCACATACTATAAAGTCATTGAAAAGATGAAATTCACAATTCACGGAGTTGTGGACTCAAGGACCTCGAGAGCTATAATTATTGATGCTCCTTAAATTTACTCTAGGGACGGCCCAAGTGAAAAGTGAGTGGGCGAGAAATGAAGGTAGTAAGATTGTGTTCCGCTATTATTTTAAGCACAAAAAAAAATACTTTCCCAGATTGGAAATAAGCATTTTTAAGAATTTTACTTTCTTTCGATCTTTTTAGCAATAGCAGGAACCATGAACTGAACTTGTGAATAATGACAAAGTTTTAGATCAAATGGAAAACGAACAGGACACTTTGTACGTAACATCAGTTGAAATTTATGGTGTCACATAATGAGCAAAGAGGGGGTTTTAGATACATGAAAGATTGATGGCAAGAAGGACAGGGGAAAACAACTGCGTAACGATCTTGTGTTAAATGGTTGGCAGAAGAGGAATGAGAAAACAGCGAAAATAGGTTTCAATCTATGATTGGCAACCAGTCTAGGAGGTGGGCAGAACTCAAAAGTGTATGCAACCCTGGCAAGGCGCATACTTTAGAGCCATGAAAAGAGTTATAGAGTTGACAATTAGAGCGTGGATTTATGGACTGTAAATCTCGACTGATATCGATGAGATGGTTTTGGTGGTGCCACCGAATGAAGATCGAATTCATTAAATTAGTGAATGTGCTCTTGAAAATAATTGATTAGTGTGGTTTTCTTAATACAAAATAAAAATGCATGTTCAATCCATGCGGATATGGGCATTCCTTAAAAACTTTCTATGTTTCTATGCTACTAGACATTGATTTCATTTTGATTTGTTGTTTTGTTTTTCTTGTTTTGCTTTTTCAAACAATTATTAAAAAAAAAACATTTATAGTGATAAATGTCGGATTAATTAATTTAATTAATTTTTAATTCATTAGTTGAGTTACAGTGGAGTAATGGATAGTAGCTCGGATCCATTACATTTGCTAACGTGCTAATACCCTTGGGAAAAGTAAGAAATCCTCTTCTCCCCACACCAGTTATGGGCAAATAACAGGACAGACCAGGTTCCTTGGATGGCAAGTGGTCTACCGCAGAAAGAAGTGGCATCCTACTGCGGAAAAAAAAATATGCCTCGTCAGTCATGCATGAGAAGATCACCTAAGCGTGTATCACATAACTGAATTACTTGAAAACTGTTGCTCTGAATAAATATCTGCCGATAAAATAAGGTGGTTATTTAAAAAAAAACTGTGGCCTACAAGATGAGATTCATAACTGCATATGTAGATATCTATGTTAGCGTAGTCTGGCAAAGGCGTCAAATTTGTAGGATAGGTAATGTGAACTAAGATAAGGTAAAAACTTTCTAAATCAAACTATGATCTGCAATTGGAACGAAAGAAATGATGACACCTATCCTGAATCTATCATAATAATTCAGGATGTAGAATTAGTAAATAATAAATAATTATCTGTGTATGGATCAGTTAGGACAAATTTAGTCTCAGGGATAAGGAAATTTTTTTTTAAGCTTATCACCCCAAGCAAGGCTGGAAGCCACTAGCACGCAAGGGGTTACAGAAGGTTTGGAGGAAGAGCAGATAGGAGTGGTAAAGGAGAGGATGTGGAGAAAGATAGTGGATCGATCAAGGCAAGGGGGTTACAGAAGATTTGGAGCGAGAGCAGATAGGAATGAAAGGTGAAAGGATGTGGAGAAGGGAAGTGGATAGATCAAGGTAACTGGAAATGTCGATTGACATTACACTTAAATAGTTGGAGATTGTATTTGTCAGGAAAACCCGAATAAGGAAGTGAGTTCCACAGTCAAGATGTGTGATACACGAAGCTATTGGAGTAGAAGAGACGTCTACATCTAACAGTTTCAACGGTGAAGGGGTGGGAACGGGATGCCAGCCTCGTAGGACGTTTAAATTCATGATGCCTGGGAACCAGCGAAAGCAGCTCATCGGAGCAATTACCGTGAAAGTATTTGTAAAAAAGACAGAGCGAGGCAACGTCGCGTCTGTGAGAGAGCGACTGCAGACGAGATGACAGATCAGGGCCAATTACATTGCATATCCGTCTCTGGATCTTATCAAGAACCCTGAGGCAAACAGCAAACAACGTTTCGGCCGTATCGACCTACTTCAGGTGGCTGGAACGTCGAACTGAACCCTTTATTTCGCTCACTGGGGTAGACTGTCATGGGGTTCCACGTGCCATGTTTAATGCATGTCAGTTATCAGTTATCTCCTGTTAATTCCCCTCCCCAAGTTCTCCACTGCCTTAACCGGATATTGAACTCCTACTGTTTGGGTCCTGTCACTGGATCTAACTAACTCCTTTTTCAACCATGCCATGTTTCCTTGAGGACCTCTGTGTATGAATTTCTAGGTATTATAAACCTAATGTCTTCAGCAATCATTTCTTACCAGTGCTCATATTGCAATTTTTGCTGTTGTTATTCTATGTTTTTACCAGAGCCCATATTGCAATTTTTGTTGCTATTATCGCTTTTCTCTTGCACTCCTTATTACTGGTTCCCATATTGTATTCATTTCTATACTATGTCGGCTCAGGAGATTTTTGTGACCTAGCATTTCAACCACCTGAAGAAGGCCGGAGTGTACAACGGCCGAAACATTGTAATAAATATGGCGACAAAGATGAGGACACTAGTCCGAATAACGAGCCAGGTAACGTGAAAAACAAATTCCAATGTTATTGAAACATTTCAAATTTGCCTTGACAATGGAAGCTCATCTGTTGAGAAATATCAATTTTTAGCTAGTCATCTCGCTTTCAAATTTGGTAGTAACTTTATCTACAATCTGTATATGGGTCATGTACTTTAAATAAAGAAAGACTTAGCACTAAACGTATCACTTGAAATGTGTACATGAACATCATATGGGAAATACATAATTTCATGACCTATTTCTCTTTTTTACCGAGTGAACCTCCCTGAAGGATCTACAGCGGTCTATTCGTCATAAACTGTAAATGTCGACGAGAAAACATAAATAAAAAGCAGAAACGGACAGAGAGAGGAGCAGGTGAAATTAAGATAAACAGCATATTTGCTTAGTAAAGAACGAGGCCATAATAAGGTTGCACATATTTTAGACTTAACTCGCTACGGTAGTAAATACCTGTGTGATTATCTCGTTAGCCGTCACCTCAAGTCACATATACTAACTTCAGGAATTTAAATGCAGTACTAATTGGTGGCAAGATCGTCCATGCTTTGAAAATTGCTGCTACATATGGTCTGGTGCTCTTGCTATGTATTTAGAGATCCTTGATAAAATACAAAAAATAATCTGCAATGTTATTGATGATGACCTGGAATCTCAGCTTCGCAATGGCGTAACGTAGCTTCCCTCCTCCTTTTCTTTATTTTCATGGTAATTGTTCTAATGAAATTTCTTCAATGGCACTACATTGTTTACTTTTGTTTTGTATATAAATTATATTTATTTTAAATATTCATTGGGGTTTCATTTATAAATGTTATATTTATCCTTCTCCCAACAAACAAATTGTACATATGGGAACTAATTGGGGCTACATAGAGATTCTGAGGTATTATAGTGACTGCAGTAAGAATGGTAACTAAGAATGTGTTTTGTTGTAAGGAACACTGTGGTATGTTTGGGTCAGTAATCTAAAGTTTAAGATAGACAGATTGAAGACCAGACTGCCCCTATCTATTGGCTTTTGGCGTTGTGCCCTATTTTTGTAGTCAAAATTAATATTATTTTCATCTAACCCTAAGTTCCATCCTAACAGTTTCTTCTCTCGCCCTTCTCGCTTGAGGATTTTTCAGGATTTTTGCTTCAGTCAACTTTGATCTTCAACAACTAAAATGCAATATCAATCGTTATCTTAATCCTTGTTCTTTTACTGTTCTCGCTCCTTAAGTCTTTTTTTTTCCTTTTTACATTTACTAACACCCAGTAAACTCCTTACGTCTTAGCAGCTTTGACTTGCTCGGAATGAAATGATTGAAAAATAAAAACACTTTATCCTATCAGAATGACTTAAATTTTGGGTTGGAAAAAATTCCCCGCACAAGTTTGTATACTTTTTTTTATTAAAAATACTGCGTGAACAGCAGTTTGCACACTGTGTGGATTTTACTCACTACAATAATAATGGTGGTGAAATCAACGTTCTTAAACATTAATCCATGGCAAGGTTCCTGTAAGTAATTATTACTTTGAATAAAAAAGGACATGTGATTTGGTTGTTTAAAAAATTATGTTTTCATGAGAGCGAAAAAGCGTTTCCTTTTGGGGGCTTAATGGATGTGATAATTGTCCAAAAGTTTCTGAGATGAGTAAATATCAATATTCTTCTATTATTTCAAAGTGTGTTTTTCGTGTAAGTTGATATGGATGTTATTAGGGACAAAGTGGTCATGACGTGTCCCTCGATTCGCTGATCTCTTGATTAATCGAACAAAAACACTCTGGCCATCATATGTCCATCGATTCGCTGATAGGGATATCTGTTGATTATTGTGAGATTTAGTCACTGTGATATTAGTTATTTCCAGATCCTGCAGATTGCTGCGTCACAAAGAGATCCAAGGATTGACGACAACTCATCACAGAAATGTAATACTAAACTTTACATATATATATATATATATATATATATATATATATATATATATATATAGTAGTACTCGTTTGGAAAACTTCGGGTAGCTCAACTTGCAGATATGTCAGGACAAATCGATACCCAAGGAAAAAATTGGAAATAAAAAAAAATTTTAAAAATCAGAACAAGACGAAACAAATCGCAAAGTGCTTTAAGTCCTTAGTCCAAAGAAAAAAAAAACAAACGAGTATAAAGACTAAATCGTAGAGTGCTCAATACGCTAAGTAGAGCGATAAACTAGAATAAATCCTAAGGAGCCAGGCAAACCTACCTATATTAATATATGTTGATACGCATAATTACCCTAAAATGCAAGACAAACACAAAAATAGAACTAGGAAAATATTATGGTTTAACCTCTCCCCCATATAATTTAGCAGTTAAAACTAAAATAGGAAAAACGTTTTTCAAATTAGTTAAAAAGAATTTCCCACCGACAAATGAATTGTATAAAATTTTCAATAAAATCTGTTAAAACTAAGTTATAGTTGCGTGCCTAACATGACTGACTTAATTAGTAAGTATAATAAGAAAAAAAATCAGACAAACCACACCCCAGGCTCCCTAAGTGTAACTGTAGAAATAAGGACGCCTGTCCACTTGAGGACAGGTGTCAACAGGAGTGTGTGGTTTACAAAGTCGAAATACATATAGCATCCACCCAGGGTAGCTTAAAAAAACTTTACTAGAACCACCTAAGAAGCTTTAATCACAAAACCTATAAACATAGTACCAACCTGTCCACATATATACAGAATATGAAACAAGAAGATAACTGTGAGCCCTTTTTGAAAGGGGAAATATTTTTTAAAAATGCCATAAATATATAAGGCAGGTGACAGGTTTTCTTCGTTATGTATGGAGGAAAAATTAGCTATCGCTACCTATAAGGAACTAAAAAATTTATTAAATCAAAGATAGGAGATTCTTAGTAAGTGTAGGCTTAGAAAAGTCTGGTTATTAGAATAGAGGCTTTGTTGTTGTTTTTTCTGTCACGTGGTTTTAATACTTATTGGTTTTTAATGTTTTTATCAATACTGTGCCGTCATTGACTTTTTTAGCCAGTTTACCCTGAAGATCCGTTTAGGTGAAACGTAGGTAGGTTTTCCTGGCTCCTTAGGATTATATATATATATATATATATATATATATATATATATATATATATATATATATATATATATATATATATATAGTGCAACGTCGGTTCTAGAACGTCTTAAATGTCGAACAAATCGGTTTTTGAACAGAATATTCGAGATGAAAATGCCTCGGTTATGAAACAAAATTTCGGTTCTCAAACAACATTGCCGAACTGAGTTAACCCGAATAGAATCGTTTCTTGGTCGACCGTCGTGTTGTATACATTCGTGTGTTGTGCTTTGCTTTTCTTTTTCAATTTTATTGTATTGTACCTTTTTTTCTCTTCATTAGTCCCCAGTCATGGCTACAAAGAAAGCTACCAATGATACTGAAAAAAAAATTAAGAGAAAAACAATTGTTAATGATATTGTCTCTTCCTACTCACTTTGATATGTCAAAATCAACGATCTATACTATTCTTATAAATGAAGAGACGATCATGTATTTCCGCCCACTTTCCAAACAATAGCATCTCTTTCCTTCCCCTTCCACTTACACCATCAACTCTCCTACATGTAGGTACGGTAAAATTAAAATGTTCGTCTACATTTTATCTGTTTAGTATTTTTTTTCTTAGATTTAATGATTTTCATTAGTTTTATGTATAAAATTATACACAGAGTACTTTTGTTAAAGTTTAAATAATCAATCATCTTGGGACCAGGAACGGATTCATCCATTTTACATTGATTGCGATTAGAAAAATAGTTTCGGTTTACGAACGAGCTTCAGGAATGAATTAAATTCTTGAACCGACGTTCCAATACATACATATATATATATATATATATATATATATATATATATATATATATATATATATATATATATATATATATATATATATATATATAATCATCCACCTTCAAGCCGGGATCTAAACTAGACCGATTTGAAATCTTACCCCTAAGCTATAGACGCAAAGAGAAAGGGAAATGTTAACGTAGTTGGTTTATTGTATGAAAATTCTGTTTCAAATAGACCACATGTATCCGTTGAATTTTGAATCTATTTTATGACATCTAACTTTGTTCATTTTGATTGGTTGAACCGATTATCAATATATCTTGTCTAGCTTCTTTATATTTCTATATCATCCTTACATATATCTTTCTCTCTTCTTTTTCTTTGGAGAAGAGACTATATCGTGTGTCTTTCTTTCCGTCTCGTTCTTCCTATTTTCTTTATATTTTTTTTCTTTTTTAGATGAGACTATATCTTATGTCTGTCTTTCTTTCTTGCTTTTCTTATTTTCTTTATTTTCGTGGGGAAAAGATTGTAAGTAAATATTAAAAATTGTAATAATCCTCATTTACTACAGCCTGATGCGATGAGATGCATCGAAACATGAATGTATTTATGTAGAGATTTTACATGTGTACGAATGTAATATCATATAATAAAGAATTATCGCTCTACTATTGTACTGAGCCCTATTTTAAATCAATGTTGTGAATGTTTGAATTTATATTTGATTCGTTCTCATTTCATTTACACACACACACACACACACACATATATATATATATATATATATATATATATATATATATATATATTTATATATATATATATATATATATATATATTTTTATTAAGCTTATCACCCCAAGCAAGGCTGGAAGCCACTAGCACGCAAGGGGTTACAGAAGGTTTGGAGGAAGAGCAGATAGGAGTGGTAAAGGAGAGGATGTGGAGAAAGATAGTGGATCGATCAAGGCAATGGGGTTACAGAAGATTTGGAGCGAGAGCAGATAGGAATGAAAGGTGAAAGGATGCGGAGAAGGGAAGTGGATAGATCAAGGCAACTGGAGATGTCGATTGACGTTACACTTAAATAGTTGGAGATTGTATTTGTCAGGGAAACAGGAATAAGGAAGAGAGTTCCACAGGCGAGATGTGCGAGACACGAAGCCATTGGAGTAGAAGAGACGTCTACATCTAACAGTTTCAACGGTGAAGGGGTGGGAACGGGATGCCAGCCTCGTAGGACGTTTAAATTCATGAGGCCTAGGAACCAGCGAAAGCAGCTCCTCGGAGCAATTGCCGTGAAAGTATTGGTAAAAAAGACAGAGCGAGGCAACGTCGCGTCTGTGAGAGAGCGACTGCAGACGAGATGACAGAATGTAAATTACGAAAATTAAATACGTTTCTTGACTAATACAATGAGATATCTGCTGACATTACTATATGTGCATAAATAAATTAAAAAAATACGCAGCTAGACTGACCTAATTAAGTAAAGAGGTGCCTGTCAAAATCTTTTGTTTCCCAGCGTGATTGTTCTATTCGTACTTGTAAATAAATAGAACCAGCAAAGTAAAATACATTAACCGCATTAGTGATAAACAGTCTGATAGTCTTTAATAAGTTCGTTCTTTCAATTTCACATTTCTCAACCTTAAAAATTAACTGTTGCTTATCTTCCTCACCTCTTTCTCGCCCTCTTTATCCTTTTCCTTATTGCAGTCGGTGGCTTGGTTGCACCCATCCGTGTGTCGTATGATACACTAATTAGCACTTTATGACCTGAAATTTTCGACACCTTCAGCACATTAAATCTACTTTAAAAAAAACATTGCAAATGAGATCCTCTATTGCAGAAATATTCGAATAAAGTTTTGTTTTAATCATTTTGTCACAAGCAAGAAAAACTAAACTGATTTTTTTTTCATTGAGAGTGAATAATGTAGAGTAACGACGCTAACAGTTCAGGTTTTACGAAGAGGGGAAATTTCTTTGGTCTAATTTAAAAATTTAGGTGGCAAGTAATCAAGAAATCTGAACGGTGTCGCAGAGATGAGAAGAAAATAAAAACTTAGAATAGACATGATTCCATCGAGTTAGTTCTCCGGTGATATAAATACCTATTGGAATACGATTATATTCATGTTAACGTAGTATAAAGAAATATATTTATTTTGTGTAAATTATGGGAAAGGTTGGTCTTCTGTCTTATAATTTATCTTAGCTAGCCACAATTACGGAACCAAAGATGTGTCATTATTCCTTGCACCAAAACCACACATTCTTACTTAGCATTCTTACTACAGCCACCATAATTCCTCGAAGTCTCTGTGATCTTCAAACTAGTTTCCAAGAAAGAAAGTTCATCAGAATAATTTCCACGAGAATATTTATAGAAAGAAAAACGGGGAACCCACGTCAGGGCGGTGGGTAATTGACTGAAGTTGAGATGCCAGACCAGGACCGATAAAATTATAGACCCTTCCTTGGATTTTGTCGAGAATCTTGAGATATATTGCAGGAGCAACAGAACAGATAAGATATAACGTCAATATTCAGTGCACGGACAAATTGTAGTTGTATCAATATTCAAGACTGATTCTGACCAGAAAAAATTTATCTGGCACGAGTTTTCTGGAAATTCTTGTTCTCCTTCAGGGATATGTTTCTAGCATAAGTAAAAGACAGTTCTACTGAGCTTAACCAGATCACAGTATCTTATTCTTCCACGTGCCATGTCTCTTCGGGATGTTGGCGGTCACGGCTCTCCTCAATTTCCTATTCTTTTTAGATCTTAATAAATTTTGTCTTTTTGTTATCTCTCCCAAACCTTGCTCCGCCATCCATTTACTCAAGATACGCTATGTATGTTATGCCCTGTTTTTCTCTGTCCTCACTGCCTTCAATCTGTCCTGTGAGTATCAAATTTTCCAAGCCCTCTTTCCTTATTATGATCACGAGAAATTTCGACTGTCTCTTCCTGATGTTAATCATAAGTGTCCTTCCTGTTTCCATTTTCTCTAAAACTTCGTCGTTTCTCACATGTTCGGTCCTTGATATTCCCAGCATCCATCTGTAGCACTACTTTTTTTCTTGCTTCAAGTCTCTTCTTCATCTGTGTATAGATTGCCCAGCATTCACTGCCATATAGGAAAACTGATGTTAAATAACACTTCAGCGCTCTGTTTCTAACGATTTTTCTGTTTCTTAATACTTTGCTTAGCTATTTTTTTTTTTACATCAACGATTATTAGTTCGCCGTAGACAATGAAAACGACAATGTTTCAGGGACACCTTGTAAATTTTCAAAATGCCCTAAATGATTTTGCCAAAATATTCGCCTAGGGCGTTACGGAATATTCGAATAGTTTAATATTGTTATACTTCGCTTTGTACCCGACCGATCCATCTGATCACTTAAGAGGTTAAAACCAATTACCTTCGATGAGAGGAATTCCACCCATTGCAGATCGATAATTCAATTTGAACGATGCAGCCTTCATCTTGTTATTGTCAGTTTGCTAGAGCGAATGTACGTTATAAATCCCGTTTATGAGGAAGAGGTAAGGTCACACCCACTTAGCTGGATTGAACTAATGGTAACAAGGAAATCAACCGTTTCCATGCAGAAAACTTTCGGCATTCATTGACGGAACAGTTACTGTTGGCTTAAGTTTATAAAAATCCTTATTCATAAAAAAAAAAGTGTACCCAAACAATCAGCATACTTCCGATACTTTGATGACGCTCTACTCGTGATACTGATTTACCTGGCCTACTAGATAAACTAACCAAAGTCGAACACACAATAGAATTTACATACGAAAGGAAGATTTTATCTTTCCGAGATATCAAGCTACGCCACGTTAACAACAGTTTAAAATATGGTGTCCACCGGAAATCAACCAACAAAACCGTCCTAATAAATTTCAATTCTGTTAACAACAAAGTAAAATCCGGTATAATCATCGGATCCTACTTAAGAGCGCTCAGAATGTGCAGCCCTCGGTATTTACACGAATAGAAGAACTACATTGAAACACTTTCAAGCTTCTTCTTTACCCTAATAATTTTATATTCAATGCGAAACAAAAGGCTCATAAAATATTCCAAAATAGAAAAATAGACCCTCCTGACAAACCCAATGAATCAAATAATGTATATATTGTCCTACAACTAACACATCTACAAATGAAAATAATCTATTTAAATTCAACGTAAAATTAGTTACTACTACATCTAAAAAATTGACTTAGTCAATAATAAACAAAACAGTAAGCTAAAATTTGAATGAGAAAATTACTCAATCGCCTCTAAAAATACATTGGAGAAACTTCAAGGAATCTAAATAAAATATATTAACACAAAAGGAGCATTTTGCAAAACAATACATCAAATGCCCTGGTTTCCCACAGTAACGAGACTGACCACAATTTTAACATCAAAAATGCTAGTGAACAACTAACTGCGACGAAAATGCCTAGAGAGTGCCTTGATCGCATGGTCGTCAACAAAAAATTTGCGTCCTGGCTCTTTTCACATTTCACAATGCCTGTCAGAACTTCTGTTATGTGTGTGATATCTACTAACAAATGTGATGAAAAGAATCTAAATGAAATTTGGTAGATAAAAAAAATCCCCAGCATCTCTTGTTCGTGCGCATGCGTAGTCATACCAATATAAGAAACTTAGTTCGATAAAGTACTAAAGGACGAAACGTCTCACAAAACTTTTCCATATATATATATATATATATATATATATATATATATATATTTATACACACCTCATTATATCTTTCTCTCTGTCTGTATATATATATATATATATATATATATATATATATATATATATATACACAGATAGATAGATAGTATCTGCGCAGTAGTTATTGGAAAATGCTCAATATCAGTAATAGAGCTAACATATTCAGTCGTATGGATATGAGATAGAAACCCAGTGTTATAAGCTCATACCCATACGACTGATTTACATATATATATATATATATATATATATATATATATATATATATATATATATATATATATATATATATATATATACTAGCAGCATGGCCCGGCGTTGCCCGTGCTTGATTCAAAAATCGTACAACTCTTACACCAATCGCTATCACTTGACTTAAAATATTTTTGCCCTACCTTACCTTCAAAGGAATGCTCTTTGTCGTGCTGATGTTGCTACATGCCTTACTTCTTGCCTATCTCACACTGCGAATTTTTTCTAAGATCTATACTAAATATTAAATCTGTTACGAAAAAAGAACTAAACAAAATGAAATCAAAACGATCAGTTTTTAAAAACGAATCGTAACTGGAAAAACCGAATGAAAAAGAATGTTAACAACAAATACTTTTTCACACCCAACCCAGTTCTGGGGAATCAGAATCAACGTTGAGTTTAAGCAAGCGAATGAGCCAATTGAAGTAAAGTGTCATGCAGATTTAAATTTTTCCGACTTGTGACGAATGCAGCTATCGATTTTTTTTGCATTCTAGCATGCTAGTTGACATTCGTGTCAGCCAGCTGTTGGCTCTCATGCTCGCCAATAGAATCTTCCTAACTATTCGTGGCAGCCAGCGATAGGCTCTCACTCTGGTCAGTAGAAAATTACAAACTACATGAAAACTGCCGCAGAAGCATGAAAAAATAGATTATTTCCACTATCGATGGGAGTTGGGAAATGCAAAGTCGATCTTGGCCTTTATGCTAACTTGGAACATGTGCATGTAAATTTTGGTGCAAATCCGTCGAAAATTGCGGCCGTGCATTCGTTACACACACACACATCCTGCCTTTTTTAGATAGAGATATAATATGTATATATATATATAGTTTTAAGGTGTGCTATATTTATGGGATAAAGTGCTCAATATCAGAGATAGAGCGTATATAAATATAAAAGTGAACATTGAAGTCAACTCTCAGAGGCGACAAGCATGTTTCATGCTAGGCGCAATCGTCAGGCGGCCTGTTGATTGTGTCTAGCATGAAACAGCCTGTCACCACTGAGTGTTGACTTCAATGTTCACACACAAACACTACACTACACACACACACACACACACACACACACACACATACATATATATATATATATATATATATATATATATATATATATATATATATATATATAAACATAACCGCATGGTTTGATTACGTCGCTGATTCAGGAATGGGGTAAATTGATACAGTGGGAGTGCCTTTGAAATTGGCATTCAATGACATGTCTTGTACTTGTTTTCCAACCTCGATCACTGTTACCAACAGGAAATATGCGTCTATCCCTCCCATACGATATATATATTGTATGTTGGGCAAGATGGCGTAGTGGAGCCCATTCCTCTCCTGGTTGTTTGTTAATCAGTTTTTCCTTCTAAACTGTTTACCGACCAAGCCTGCACTGCTACACACCCATAGCTGGGTACAGAACAGATAGATGTATACTTGAATGTAATCATCTCGACTGTAATTCGAACTCCAGTCTATCCATTATACACTATCCACCTTTAACTTGTACTGCATTATAAATAGAAAACGTTTATTAATCATTTCTTTGCCTCGACTGACATAGTGCTTCCGCTGTAACTCACTCGACTAATCTCTGCTTGTAACTTATTGGTTATCGTTCTGCGGCAGTTGTGCAAGATCTAGATTTTCATGATTTTTGTCTCTCACCCCAAGCAAATCGTATGTGCATCTAATTTGTTAACCATAATTATTTATCAGGGGATTCGGTATAAATCTTACATCATTCTGACACTGATCGTGGATCAGTGAATTAACATCATTATCATTGTCTCTTACCATATTATTATAATTGTTACTTATTATTATGACATCATCATCCTATTTCTATGACATATCATCATCATATTATGACTTATCATCATCATATTATGACATGATCCTCCTGTTCTTATTGCTCATCATCCTCCTGTTCTTATGACTCAATATTTTCCTATTCTTATGACTTATCATATTATCGCTCATCATCATATTCTTCTATCATTATTATCACTAATGATTATATTATTACCACTTATTATCATCATTATTATATTTGTTGATATTCAGAGCACTTAAAACGGTTACTTGGTTATTTATTTTAACGCCTCACTTATATTATTGCCAATTAAGACTATTTTTACAGTTACATAAGTAGAGAAGTAATCGTTTTGAGTAACGCGGTTAAACGAAATAAGTGCGTAACTTGTTGCGTTTATATTACTGGTATTGCATCATATCAACAAGGTGACTCTCTGTTACAAATATAGGAATTAGCCCAGCATATGACCATCGGGTCACCGAGTCTGATAAGGGTAGACCAGACACATGAATCACGGCGAAATGTGCATGATAAAAACTACACGTAACCAAGCTGGTCGGGGCCCAATTAGAAATAATTTCAGATACGGTAACTCAACCCGCTCAGACAGTCTGATTGTGGGTATTCTCAAGTACCTAGATCTCACTACCAAGTCACCTTGACTGTCTCTTACAACACTTAAAAAGAAAAGCAATCCTCTCGGCATCCGATTAAGTTCCTCTCCCGCTCATGAACAGGAGAAGCAGCGTACGTCAGTCCCTAGGGAATATACCTAATTAATTGTCAACGAACTGACAATGAAATCAGTGTTCTTACTGAAAAGGATATTTACTTTAACTTAATGAATTAAGAAAAATCCATGTCAATAAGGATTTAAAAAAAAAATAAAGTCGGATTTTCTAGTGTAGAGATAGTACAACGATAAACAAGAGATTTAGTTAAACATTTGTTTGGCAATGGGCATTGGTCAGAATTACTACAATTACACTGGTCAATATAATTAACAATATTTTCCTTAGAACTTGTATTATGATCCAGATTATTAAATTGCTTTAAAAATGTATTATTGTGTAATTTTATGATATTCTCAAGATTATTGGTGCAACTATAGCTTAGTTTTAATGTTTCTTATATAAAGAATCTTTAGTCAACAGTTGCATAGTAATTTATCAAATAATTCTATACATTTAAATTATTTACTGGTTTCTTAAAGAAGCTATTTATTCATCAATTATAAAGAATTTCATGTAGGCAACGCACAAAGCATATTACTTGTTTGGCATTTTGTTAAATTACCATTCCAACACATTTTTTCTTAGGAAATGGCTTTGTCTAGTGTGTATAATTTTTGTATCCATTAACTTCTGCTCCTGTTTAATTTCTCTGCTGTCATTAACTGCCAATCTACGAGTCATGATCCATTTATAAAAATAATTTTTAATTTTTGCTTCTTCGCTTAGTTTAAATTTAATGTAAGTTATAATTGATTGGCTGATCAGAGTAAAGCCCACAAACCTTATACGCACCTTATAATTTCATAAAAAGAGGTTGTATTTTGTTTTTAAATCTAAATAAATCGTTCACTCGCCAATAATTTACAATCGCCTAATTAGATGCATTGATACGCGTCGAAACAGGAATGCAATTGTGCATCGACTTTGACATGTTTCCGGTGTAATATCCTTATATATATATATATATATGTGTGTGTGTGTGTGTGTGTGTGTGTGTGTGTGTGTGTGTGTGTGTGTGTGTGAGGATGTATTAAAAAGTTGCCGGACTATGTTTTAAAATAAACTAATATATTTACCTAAGTTTTAACATCTTCATAATAATCACCTTCCGCAGTAATACATCGGTTCCAGCTTTCCTGCCACCTTTGGAGTTCGGGCTGTAAGTCGTTTTCCGTAAGCGAGTTGAGGACCTTCTGCGATTCGGTTAGATCTTGGCAACGCTGTTAAAACGGCGAACTTTGAACTGTATTTTAAGCTTGAGAGAAGGGATGGAAGCTCGCAGGTGCTAAATTTGGCGAATAAGACGGGTGCAGAAGCGATAGCAGTTTTTGCTTTTGCTTTTTTTCTCCGCGAGGAGAGCTCGGTGACAGGGTGCATTGTCATCACGAACGTCCTACCTCAAACTCCTCAAAACGTTATAGTAGAACTCTCGATTGATGGCCTGACACTGGGGGACGAATTATTTAATTGGCTGAAGATAAAAACAATTCTTTTAAAATACATGTTGTTATGATTGCGTAGAATTTATTAATTTGAGGGAAGAAACAAGATAACAAAGAAATGGAAAATTTTGTTTTGGGGTAGGGTGGTGTGAAAAAGTTGCAGACCACATAGAATTTTTGTTTATTAACCCATTAATTTAGATATTCAGATTAATAAATAAAAATCCATCACTTCTTTAGAAGTTGCTTTTTTTTACATTAAGATACGAAACAGAGTAGATGTGGATGTTTTGAGAGTAAGAAATATCTGTGTTCATAAAGCACAGTTTAACTTTGCTCTATGGATAAGATGGTTTAAAAGCACATCGGATCTAACGATTGTCTCTCCTACCAAATGGCACAGAGGTTCGAATTCTACCGGAGAAAACTTATATAGACTCTCCCGTAGATAAGTCGAAACTGGTTGGCCAACTTCTATTTTTCTTACTCTTTTTTTTTTTTTTTTACTTCATCTTATGCTGGTATCGCTAGCACCATCTGTTATTTTTACCCCTCTCAAACCAAATTAAGCATTCACAAAATTTTTTACCCCCACCCATTTATTGGACACGGGAGAATGAGCATTTGGTTGCCTGTGTTTTTGTTTGGTTTTCATTCTTCGCTGCCTCGTTTGACGCCGTTTCTTCCCGCTTCTTTAGAATACTTCGTCGATGAGTGACTGATTCCAGCTCAGAAAAGACGGGGTTCGGGTAGATCAAACGACATCATATTTTGGAAAATGAATAAATATATTTTCGATGCATTAAAAAAAAAAACAGCCAAAATAATACAGGCAAAAAGAACAAAGGAACTCTAAATGAAAGAGTGACGCCCCTACCCACCCCCACCACCAATTTAATAACGCTGAATGATATCATTTGACTTCAAGCAAATGGAAAATAAATGCAAACTTCACGTTTGTAATTAAAAAATGAAAAATTTAACGACAGAAAGTGTCCTCTACTTCGTCTTGTTCAGTCTAGTTATTCTGTCTGTTCACCAGTCAGTGTGTTACACTTTTGGCAATAAACACTCTTTATCTATTGATCATAAAAACCCTCTCATCTCTCTGTCTCCTTGTATTTCTCTGTCTTGCTCCTTGTATTTCTCTCTCTCACTCCTTGTATTTCTGCGTCTCTCTCTCTCCCCCGATTTCTCTCTTCTTCTCTGTCTCTCTGTCTCCCTCGATTTCTCTCTGTGTCGCTACCTCTCTATTTCTTTGTCTCCCTCTCTGTTTCTCCTTCTTAGTCTCTCTCATATCATAATATAATCAAGAAATCCCACACTACGCAAAAAAAAAAACAACAAAATATCAAGAAGTAACAAAGCATTTTAAAAACGGAACAAATAAGCAAAAACGAAAAAAAAAAACAGAATATTTTTCGCCACATCAGAAGGTACCGAGCGGAGCGAAGGGCTGATGAGTTTAGATGACAAATGGGCCAAAACAACAAAGTATCAATTAAACAAAGACACCAGAGATAATTAATTGGTGATGTCGACCAGATGGGCAGTGGTGTCTGCAACTTTTACACACCACCCTACCCCAAAACAAAATTCTCCATCTCTTTGTTCTTTGGTTTCTTTCTTCTCAAATTAATAAATTCTACGCAATCATAACAACGCGTATTTTAAAAGAATTGTTTTTATCTTCAGCCAATTAAATAAATAAATAAAAACTCTTTGAAGGACGAAGTAATTGCGTGTTTCGACAAGTGTTCAAATCCGGGAAAAGGATTTTTATATTCAAATCCTGACGACTTGGAAGATAAGCGCAATACAGTCTTCCTAACTCTCATGTGAACGGATAATGGACTAAGTTGATTTGTGAAAATATCTAAAGATCAATTGTCTGACATGTAATATACTGTCTACATAGATATGAAAAGACAGATCTGAACGGAATCGGTCGTAGATGTAAATAGATCTAAACACAAAAAGATATATAGAGAGAGATCTGAACGCATTGAGATAGATAGATAGATAGATAGATAGATAGATAGATAGATAGATCTGAAAGCATTGAAATAGAGAGATCTGAACGGATTGAAATAGAGAGATCTGAATGCATTGAGAGAGAGATCTGAACCCATTGATATAAATAGATAGATCTGAACGCATTGAGAGTGATAGAGATATCTGAACGCACTGAGATAGATAGATAGATAGATAGATAGATAGATAGATAGATAGATAGATTCATAGATAGATAGATAGACAGATAGATAGATAGATAGATAGATAGATAGATAGATAGATAGATAGATAGATAGATAGATCTGAACGCATTGAGATAGATAGAGAGATCTGAACGCATTAAGAAAGATAAAGAGATCTGAACGCATTGAGAGAGATAGAGAGATCTTAAACGCATTGAGATACAGATCTGAACGCATTGAGATAGATACAGAGGTCTGAACGCATTGAGAGAGATAGAGAGATCTGAACGCATTGAGATAGAGAGATCTGAACGCATTGAGATAGAGGTGTGAACGCAACATGATAGAGACGTGAACGCAACGAGATAGAGAGATGTGAACACGAGATAGAGATCTGAACGCAATATGATAAAATGCTTGGTAGTTGCAGCAGTTTAAAATTCGGTTTATATTCTTGTTGTTAGTGTTTAAGTTCAGGCAAAAACAAAATTTAGTATTTCAAATGTTGATTTTGAACCCAAGCTGTTACTTTTTACTTGGAAGATTGGCGCTACACAAGATTCTTGTCAACAATCCTGTTACTCGGTATTGAACTCGGCCAAATAAATATCTAGTACCATTTATAAATTACATTCGATAAACAAGTTTCGCTTTGTGTTATCCGTAGCTGTGTATTCCCAATTCTTGTCCCTAATGGCCGTTTGTTCCAAACAAAAAACACCAGATCTTCGATTTTCTCGGCAGCCAATTCTTTCGCACAGTATATTTCGACATATTTTCTTTCTGTTTATGTGCCGTGTCCTTTCAGGACGTAGGCGATCACGTCTCTCCACTTCCTCCTATCCCTTGTGACTCTCAATAAGTTTCGTACTACTGCCAACTCCCCCAGACCACGTTCTGTCATCCACTTGCTTATGCCATCAGTACTTCGTTAAGGAATGTCTGTTAATAACTTTAAGTTTCGCCTGATCTTGAGTAAGTTGTCTAATATAGTACAAAAGTGCAAAAGCCTTATATAGTAGATATTTCTTTTTCATCCTCTATCTTGTGTATATTATATATAAAAACTGAAATTTGGTGTGAGGTGGAGATTCCATCTTGGTCGGTTCAAGAACTCTCTAGCCGTGACTTCAATCTATCTATAAATCTGTTAATGTCTACTTATTTTCGTTTGTCCATAACTTTGTAATTCTGTTTTTATATGTGTCACTTTTTCTTTGTTCGTCTCTACCTCCGTATTTATGTATCTACCACTTTTAAACTAATTGCCACAAGTGCTGTGAATTTACTACTATGCTTCTGAACATGCTTAGTTAGATACAAACAACAAGGCCTGTTACATTCTTTTTTTATTGCAAGTTTCTAATTTCCATGTCAGTTGTTACAGCAACCAATCAAAATTGTGCTTAAATCTGGTCTGTTCCTGCCCAAGTACTTTCCATGCTTTTGAATTGTTTAAATAACAGAGTTGTCAATTATTTTTTCTTCTTGTTTTATATTTTCTCTTTGATTTCCTTTTATTGTTTCCTTCTTCCCCTTGTTTTCTTCTCCTTGTTTGCTTGTTCCGGTTTTTTCTTTTTTTCTTTTTCTTCTTTTTCTTTTTTTGCTTTTTCTTCTTGTTTTGCTTTTTTTTTGTTTTGCTTTTTCTTCATTTTGCTTTTTTTTACTTTTGTTTTTTTACTTTTGTTTTTTTTACTTTTGTTTTTTTACTTTTGTTTTTTACTTTTAGCCTTTTTTACTTTTGCTTTTTGTTTACTTTTGCTTTTTTAAACTTTTTTCTTGCTTTAAATTACAGAAATTAATTAGGACGTATTATTTGAACGAAATGAATAATATTTTCTCAAACTATGCTGTCAACGAGCAAATAGAAATGGTTATAAGGACTTTAAAAAGAAAATGATAACGGCGCCATCTTGATATAACCAACAATTATACATTGTCGGTTAAATTTAAATCAAGTTTTTTTTATTTCAGCGATTAACTGAGAAAAAGAATCAGAAAAAAAATTCAGAGTATATGAATTTTGAACCGTTTATCCTCCATTTTGATTTCGAAAAATACAATAAAAAAAGCACTATACCAACACAACATATCGGTTTAATTTTTTAAAAAGCTTTAAATGATCCCTTACTGCCAAAATATTAGGCGCGAAGTCAGTTGCATTCTGACCATGAGACCAATTTGGTCAGTCTGTAAGGGAGACTACTTCTTGAAAGACTAGCCTAAGGAAACGATATCAAAGTACAACACCGTCGATAAACCAAGGGTTGACCCAACTTTTCTGAGTCAAATTGGATTTATTCAGAAGTCGTTGTGCATGCATGTTGTGCATGCATGAAGTCACAAGTCATTGTCACTGAGCATTCCAGCACAATGGGCTTTTAACAAATAGTTGATCATTCTAGATTATGCGCTCTGTCCCAGAAACTGTAGCTAATTGTTGTGGTAGGATCCACCTAATTTGCATAGCGGAGTACCGACGATATAAATATGGTTGGTACCGGAAGACAGGGAGGCGAATCAAGAGATTCACTAGAGACTCTGCCCGACTGCGACTTAGTCAACACATTCTCCAGGAACGGTCTTCCCAGAAATATACAAAAGACTATATGTAAATATTGTGTACACATTCTTGTTTCAATACATTTTATTCTAAGTACATTTTGTGTTTGCATTATTATTCCATGCATTAGTCAAGTTTCAACACTAATGGACTCTGTGGCTGATGAAGAAATATACTTGAGCAGGCATCTGTGACTGGGATTAGCTAGCAAGCCGGATACAATCGACCAGACATGCGCACTCCCTAAATATACCTTATTTCTGTCTTTAGTACATATTTATTATTAGATTATTATTATTGTAATGTTGTTCAATAATGTTAGAATTAACATTATAGACATTTTTACAACACTTAACAACTGCTAGAATCTTGGGAAGCATTATTTGAAACGACTGAGCCATGTCTGTATATCTACATAAATACACACACACACACACACACACACACACACACACATACACACAACACATAAACTTACAAACACATGCATCTCTCTCTTTCTCTCTCTCACACACACACACACACACGTAATGGTACTAGAATTCCTATTAATTTCGACACATATATATAATTAATGCGTAACGATTCACAAAACAAATCGGCTTATTTTATGATAGAATAATTAAATATATTATAAAATAATTAAATATATACACATATAATTATTAGCACACGTTAATAATGTGTTAATAGCATTTTTAATGAAAGGAAATTCGCTTCTTGCCTCTGTTTCATCTGTGAAAAATCGTTTAGCAAATTGCTTCGTATAGTGAAAATACCGACAAAAAATACGTGCAAAAGTATTCTAGCGAAATACCAATCTTTCAACTCTGTATTCAGCGTCTTTTAAAAAAAAATGAATTTATTCCACAAGAAAAAGAATAATAAGAATGAAGACTTATCTGCTGGATTGCTATCTAATGATTGACTGACAATGATGGATGCTGAGAATAACATTGACGGAGTATAGGAGTAACGAGGAAGTTTTAGAAAAAAATGATTTCAGTCTAGGAAGCCTTTCGTCCACCGGTGTCGTGATATAACGGCACTGGCTGCCTACATAGCTATGGAGCCCAGTCTACCCATTATGTCACGTAGCTGTTGACTCCCATAAACGGGCTCATTCGCCATTTCACAGGTTTCGTTTTTAATCCGGTTGGTTGCCTCGCCTAACTTCTCACCAGAAATACCAGGTGGAGCAACCAGTTTAGTCGCCGATAATCCGATCATGTGGTAGGTAGTAATGGGTTACATATTACTAGTAGACTTTTTCGATGTCATCTTCCTCGTCACTCACATGGTCAGTCCAAGATCTTCTCAGCATCATTCTATAAAACCAGATTTCTATGGTTTCAAGTGGCTTCTTCATGAGAGGAGATTGTCCAGTATTCGCTGCCGTGAGATAGGATTTATGTTACATAACAATTCAGTGCCCTTTTCTTTGATTCTAACGAAATTTTCTAGTTTCTTAATACTTTGCTTAGCTTCGTTTTTTTTTGTTGTTTTTTTCAACGTTAATTACTTCGTCTTAAACAATGAAAAAATAACAATGTTTTAGGGACACATTGTAAAGTTGCAAAATGCTCTAAATGAGTTTATCCACAAAATCCGCCGAGAGTATTACTGAATTTAATATTGTCATACGTCGCTTTGCGCCGACTAATCTGTCAGATAACCGATAGGTCCCCTTAAGAGGTTAAAACCAACTAACTTCAATGAGATGAATTCAACCCATTACAGATCGATAATTCAATTTGAATTATTTCTATGTGCCTCTGGGATTCGGTGTCACTTTCTCTGTGGGTGCCTCATCGGGATGGAGTGGTTTTCAAAACTTCCGATTCTTATTTTATGTTCTCACTGAATAAAAATAAGCCACGCTGAGAATAGATTCTTGATAGTATCCAAAGATGAATATGCAATGTTATTTGTCCTAACCTGGCGTCACGTCTTCAGTCACAGTCCCGACGTCGTAACGTAGCTTCCCCATGTCTTTTCTATAAATACTTTCATGGTAATTGCGCTGATTAACTTTCCTCTTTGGTACTTAGACTTTATAAATTTAAGTATAGTACTAGATTGGCAACAATGTCTCTTCGATTTACAATTCAATTGGCTAGGTGTAGCCGTAAGTTTTTTGCTAACGGTTTTTTTTTATCTCTTACTTCTTGTTTGTAGGACTCTCATCCGGTTTCATGCTTTCCAGCCAACTTTGATCTTAAAAAATAAAATTAAATGCGATATCAGTCGTTATCTATTGTTTTAATTTTTGTTCTTTTATTGTTCTCGCTCTTTAATAATGTTTTTCTTTTTCTTATTTTTTCACACTCCGTCACCCCGTTCTCTGCTGGGTTTCTTTTCTCGCTTGTGGAATTCTCTTCTGGCTTGTTTTCCAGTCAAGTTTGATCTTCAAAACATTAAAGGCATTGTCAAGCGTTATCTTATGTCTTAATTCCTGTTCTTCTACTGTTCCCGCTCTATAATGTTTTTCTTTGTTTCTTATATTATTTCATGCTAAGTAACTCCCTGCGTCTTAGTGGCTTTATTGTCTTGCTTGTGGTGGACCCTATGAATTCTTTACCCTTTTATCCAGAATACGTGGGACTGAACGATTGTACAAACATTTTTTTGTAGTGAATATTGCGTGAACATTTTTTTTTTAGATAACAATAATGTTTTCAAATACAATCCCTACTACTTAATCCACAGCTGTGGGGATAAGAGATAGATTCCTACATTTCCTCTCGAACTCGACTGGAATTTGAACTCTGCTCTTCGATTTCTCATTCCGGGCTGCTATATATTACACCACTCGCACATCCCAAGAACCCGAATTGGGTATGGACAGTATAATATGGGCAAAGGTGAACTCAGGAATCTTTGCTACACGTTTCATACAACAATTTAAAATCAAATCAGTTTTTTTTTATGTGCCGTTTTGTGTCGTCAATACTTTGGCAACTCATATTAGAATTTGAACCGTTACCATCTTTTTTTGTTCCTTTTGGCATCTATTCACTCAAAATTGTCTAGTTGGTTATTCGTTATTTCTTTCTTGAATCTCTTGCTTTCGGTATGCCATGAGAGTGCTAGATTCTCTAGGCCCTCTTTCTTCCCTGTGCTCCAGATAGTTATATATCTCAATGTTTGGGAAAATGTATGACAAAGTGGATATTTTGTTATTTTTTTTTTTGTCTTCATGATTCTTGTTCTCTTATTGTCCTTTCTCCTCAGTGTTCTCATTCTCTTTTACACCCAATAACTCATTGTATCTTAGCGGCTTTATCGCCTTTTTAGGGTAAAATATTTGAAAAAAATAAAGAGAGTAGGAAACGTTTTCTGGTTTTGAGCTACAATGAAAAATATGTTTATAAAAAGTGGATGGCTTTTGTTTGAGTTTTAAATTTTGATTCTTGTAAGCACCTGATTTCTTTCCATATAAGGCGCCCCACCCCTGTAACACAGAGAAAAATCCTCTGAAGTTTTCCATTAAAAGGTTAACATCGAAACATCATAATGATTCCGAAATAAAATCTATATATTTTAGAAACCATTAAACTATGCTAAAAATACAATAAATAAACGTTTCAAACCTTTGCATACACCTAATATAAATTATAACTTCTTATAATTAGGCACTATAAAATATCAGCAACCTAATATAAATTATAACTACTTATAATTAGGTACTATAAAATATCAGCAACCTAATATAAATTATAACTACTTATAATTAGGTACTATAAAATATCAGCAACCTAATATAAATTATAACTTCTTATAATTAGGCACTATAAAATATCCGCCTATTGTATGAAACAATTTAGTTGTAAGTTTCTGTTCTAGAATTGTTTTCAATGGCATATCAGAAGTGATTTCTTCTATGTCCCTTCATGATTCTCTACAATTTTCTAAATTTTGTAGCTCTTAATAAGTCTTTTTATTGTTCTTTCTAATGAGTAAAGTTTTTTTTTTCAAATTGCTTCACTCTCATTAACCACCCTTGTGACTTAGTTGATTTATCTCCTTGCCTGGAGTGAATAATAAAAAAAAATGCAGGTTGTGCTTTTTTATAAGAGTTAAACAAACGTGCCGGTTCGGTTAATAATGGCTGGAATTGTTTTTAGAAAAAATAAGAGCGTCATACCAAATTAAAGACGAGCCGAAAGTGGGGCGGGGCTACTGAAGGAAATTTAATCATGCCGGCACTTGTAATTGAGAACATCAGCGCTGAATGCTGTTAAAGGTGGTCATATTAAGTGTGAATTATTTTCTTTATGTTAATTGTTAGGAGCACTGATGACATTTTTTGATTAATTAAGTCTTGCCTTGCTCTTTTATATTTTATTGCGCGTGTCCGTACGTTTAGTACATGAATATATGTACGTGATCTTTTAATTTTTTTATTTCACTAGTGTTCACCCATATAAGGCTCAAGAGCCACTCAAGGTAGATCTTTATCGATTGATGTGTGTAAGTAGAAATTGTGGATATGGATACTTATTTAGAAACTAAATTAGGTTTAATAAACCTATCAGCAATCTCCCTTCGCGCATAATTTGCCTCGAATTCGTCCCCATTGCAGTAACCAACCAAGTGCAACTTTCAAAATACGCTAAAAATATTAAAGGAACTCGGTATTATTTTCCTGTGCTATCAAGTTAATCATTAAAATCTCAATTCATTCACGCATAATTAACCAGAGAAAGGAAATCAAGAAGCGTCACGCTTGGGAAAGTGTTCCCTGAACGTATATAAAGAGGAAACACGGAGGTAAATGTATTCATGCCGTATATGCACGTGGATAAGCCAATTTTATGTATAGTGCGACACGTGAATTTTTTTTTTTTTTTTTTGGCATTAATTTTAACCCCCTCCCCAGAAAACTAATTACCTGTGTATAGTGCAAACGGTTACCAAAAATGCATGACGTTTTATCCTTTTCAAAATAAAATTACCTGCTGTTGCTATATCTGCTCTGGTGTTCCTGCTGTACATCTCGACTTGACAAAATCCAAAGAAAAATCTGTGATCTCATCGATCCTAAACAGGTATCTCAACTTAAGTCACTTTCTCACCGACATGACGTGGCTTCTCTCTGTCTTTTTTCTACAAATTTTTTAATGGCAGTTGCAGTGACGAGCTTTTTAATCTGGTTCCCCGACTACATGAATTTAAGCGTATTACTAGGTTGGCATATAGGTCCCACCCTTTTACAGTTGAAATAGCTAAATGCAACCACCACTTCTGCAACACTTTCTTTTCTCGCACTTCTCGCCTGTGAGATTTGCTTCCGTTCCCTTGCTTCCCTGATAACTACAATATTCAAGATTTTAAATGCAACGTCAATCGCCATCTTCTGTCTTCTTGAATCCCGTTCATATCTTGTCCTTTCCTCAATCCCCCCTATTCAGTCTTCTCGTTCAATTTCACTCCTTGTCACCTCCCCCCACTGCGTACTAGTTCCATAACCTCCTTGTTTGGGGCGAAATGATTTTAAAAAGTTATAGTGCGACCCCCTATTTTTTGATGTGTGTGTGTATACAAAAAATGTAATCATAAAATCTCGCACCATACTGGAGTATATGATTTATGCCCCTTCAGAATTGTTGTAATGGAATGTCCCACACTCCCTATCGCCTATATAGACTGACTATATCAGTAGCTATATATAGTGAGCACAGGATATATCTGGGGGCTTCCTTAGATAATTAATTGGAGATTCGTCTCCAGCTAAGCTGATCGAACTCTCTGCTTTCGGGCAGAGAAGAACCCAGAAAAGGCTATGCTGAAAGGCACAGTCTCGTCTGGGGTGGTAGACAGCTACCCGACCCCGTTTTTACGGGGTCTCCGGGGAATTTTTGCTCGAGACACACGGACTCGGTTTTAACCCCGCATTAAAAACGGCCTTGTGCCACATCCTGCCTCGAGGGGTGGTAAGGTAAATAAACTTCCTTAGGGTGTGCTGTTATTTTTCTCGGCTATTTATATATACAGGTCAGTGATGCATTGTGGGTAGTCTATTTTGGCGGTTATTTAACCGGAAGTCGTTTATTTGTTTATTTATTTATTTGGGTTAAATTATTTTGCTTGTTTTTAATTTTTTTTTTATCTTATTTATTTATTTTTTATTTTTTATTTTGAACGGTGTTTTTATTAACGTAGTAAAATTTGGTTATATAGCTTATTTAATAGTTTTGTTTTTGTTTGGGAAGATAATTAAAGCTATTTGTTCAATTTGGGGGTTGATTGTTGTAGTTTGTTCTAACTATTATTTTGGCGGGAACAGTTTTTAATTTGTTTATTACTTCATGTATTTGTTTGCATTGATTATCTTTATTTGTTTTTTCTAACGGCTAGTTTATCGGTATCGGTTGTTAGTTTATTTATATATTTGGATGTATTTAGATCAATTTATTTTATTTGTTATTTATTTGTTACACTGTATATCTTCTCTTTCTCATAAGATAAAAAATAAAAGTAAAAAATAAAAATATATATATATGACGCAGAATTTAACGTTTAAGTTAGTCCCTATATTTTTTTATTATTGTCTATTTTAAGCTCTCAATGGATTTATATCCTCCTCGGAATTATCCCTTCCAGTCACAAATTGGTTTATATATATATATATATATATATATATATATATATATATATATATATATATATATATATACTGTTTATAGGTTATTTTATTGATACAAATATTTGAGTAAATGCTCTGTTTATAATAAACAGTATTAACAACATTTACCGGCCTGAATGTCCGAGAAATTCCATAGAAAATATGTGTCCTCCGACAGGAATCGAACCTGTTTCCTACACCGAACCGTCATATTGCCTGATGTGCTATACCATTTAGCTACAGTGGAAGCGTCTGGTTAACAATGTCAAATTACTTTTTTTAAACTACAAATTTCCCATGATTTCTCTCGAATGCTCATATCTTATATATATATATATATATATATATATATATATATATATATATATATATATATATATATTACACACACTATATTGTTTAAGCTGGTGTCCTAGTCTTTAACTCACATATTTGTATATTTCTAAATCAAGTAAATGCATGCACTCAAATATAAGCTAGTCCTGGTTAATAGGATAACACTACATCCAGCAACAAGGCCTCTGATGGAGAGATTGGAGGTCTTAAGGAGGGCAAAATCACCTCTTAATTACTACTGTTCCCAAGTTCAAACTCATAGGGGTGGCAACACCTGTCATGGTTACACCTACGTGTAAATAGTTAATTGCTCCCCAACAAAATTATTAAAAAAGCATTAAATTTGTATAAGAAAATGGCAAACAATACATTTTTTATAAGAAAATGGCCAACTACACATTAAAAAGTATAAAAATATTATTTTTTAATTACCAACGATACAATTTGTCATCTACAAACTATATATCTAAAAAAAACATACTTTTACTCTGAAAGTATAAAATTATGTACAAAATATATGTAGCTGAAGATGGCATACAAAATGTTTACAATTTGGCATTAAATAACCCATAGAGATGTCGATATGCCGCAAAATAAAACCAACCAACCAAATATATGAGACTAATGTTTATCTATTCTCGAATTATGTAAATGTTAATAAATATAAATATATATATATATATAATATCATCCACACACAGACTGTTTCGCAGCTCTTCAGTGTGGCTAGACGTCCGGTTAGCCTCTAGCTAGGATCGAAAACCGACTGAATTGGCTTGAAGTCGGAGATTCTACCACTAAGCCCTCGGCTCACGGCAGGGACGAAGGTGAATTTTACCGTATTTATTTTTAAACACCCAGTGACCGACAGGACTCAATTCGCTTTTGCCGAAGAGTCTCCCTATATCAGCCGTAATAGTCACTGTTTACAAACCCACACTTCCTCCCCAGAGAGCTCAACCGAACATATATATATATATATATATATATATATATATATATATATATATATATGTATATATATATGTGTGTGTGTGTGTGTGTGTGTGTGTGTGTGTGTAAATAACTGATTTCGACATTAAATAACCTGACAATGGCTGATATATAGCAAAATCAAGTCAACCCAACTCAACCTAGCCTAGCCTCTTCCGAATCAAGATTAATCCTCAGATTCCATTGCTTGAATATATTGAAATCAAATTTCGAAAGTAATGACTCTCCAGAACATTCAATGCCGGATGTATTTGTTTCCAAATAGGTTTTCCTAATGATTCACGAACGTTTTTTTATTCTTTTTTTTTTCTTTACCAACTTCTCTTTTTTTCATGTTCATCTTCTAATCAGTCAGATCAATAATGTTATTTATTTTTGTAAAAGGATGTCTGTGTTATAGAGTTAGGAAATTTTACAGGGTGTGGCAGAAATGCTTCCAAAATATAATAATGGTAAAACATTAAATAAATGAAGGCACCATTGCCAGTAACGTCTTACCATTATGTGGAAGGTATTTCTACTGCACACTCTGCAATTAAGGCAAAACATTTCCTTTAAAATATACTTCCCACCTTCTAGATTTTCACCTGTGTGAGGCTAGTGAACGTAGGCAAATGGCAATGGTGTCTTCAACCTGGTAATGTCTTAACATTATGCGGGAGATATTTCTGCCTAATTCTGTATAAGGAACCCGTTTATAAGCAGCTATAATCAAATTTGACTAAGGCTTAAATGATTCTATTACCGACGGTAGTATAGCTTCAGCAAACTTATGTATTAGCCAGTTAGATCACGGACATGGTGAAAAAGTTTGACAAAAATCGGCATAAATTAATGGCACAAATTTTATTTTAACTCGATGTGTAAAAAATCGGCATAAATTAATGGCACAAATTGTATTTTAATTCGATGTGTAAAAACACATTGTATTTTATCTATATCCTTGTATATTATCAATAAAACAAAAAAAATCATAATTATTCTCTGTCTGGTATTAAAAAATGTCATTTAATAAATTCCACTAGTGCATGGTTCATCAAAAGGGGTCCGAGCATCGACCCCACTCCCCAGGGATCAGTGAGGAGTTCCAAGGGGTCGTGTGGTGCGAACAACTTGCACAACAATACCAGACCCACCCAATTTAATTCTGCTAAAATCGGGCTTTGGTATTTTTAACATTTGAATATTTGATTAACTACATGCCCCAGTCAAACGAAATTAGATAGGCTTCATGTTGAACAATAAAAGATTATGAAAATTCGAACATGGCACATGGCACACAAAGGGATGTAGATTGTATAACCGATTTCACAAAGCTTCACAAATGTTCAATATACATACCGCCTGTGACACGGCACATGTTAAGTCGGTAGTCCAGCCCTTGCCAAACACGCTGTAGCATGTCTTGCGTAACAACGCCTTAGTGAATTCAATGCACAGAGAAAGAGTCGAGGCTATGACGATGAAATAGGCATTCATATATAGGATAAGCATGGTCTTGAACAAAATGTCAGAATCCTCTACCAAATTTTCCAAGAAATAGAACTCAAGGTAAATAATTATATAAACAATGATTTTGAATTGGAGTGAAAGCACGTAAAGTAGATCCTTCATAAAATTGAAGGTATAGAATTAATAAATACGAAACACTTGAAAAAGCTCGGTGTATGTGTCAGTTAACATGAAATTTAGTAGAAGACAGAAACTGAACGAAGAATAGACTGTGCTAGAAGTTTCACCCATAACCGCAAGCTCTTAATGTCAATAAAACAGATGAGGGCTTGGTGAACTTGAATCTCACTGGGCATATAGAAGGTAAGATGGTGGATGTCAGCGGGTTTGCCGACATGACAAGCGTGTTTGAATGGATGGCGAATGCAGGGCAAAGAAAGAAACGCTGCTAAGATCAACGATGAATAGGACGCTATGGAGAGCCATGATTTCCCACTTCCGGAAGGGACGCGGCACATTGAACAATTTACAGGGTGGTCCGAATGAGGTATTATCAAGGATTTTCACATGAACAATACCAGAATAGCCATCACTTAAAGGATTCCGTTCGGAGAGCCTTTGCAACAATCGACGCAGCACAGCTTCGTAAAATATCACAAAGGAGATGGCACCGAATCATTTTTTGCCACGAAAATGATGGTATTCATACAGACCTCGACGTGTGACAGCGTCAACGAAAGTAAATAATCAGAATCCAGTATATATGCTTTCATTATATTACTATATTACTTGTTCTATTGTTCTCATTACTTTTTGATAGTGGGTGACAATACTTTCGGACCACTCTCTAGTATAGGAACTCCGCTTTCGCAACAGTGACTGGAAGTCTACAGAAAGTTTAAAACAGAAAAACAGGTGTGAACAGGTAAAAAGATCTTGCGCTCTTTTTATACACTCTTTTATACAACGCCACATAGCGGTCGCTATCATAAATTTCTTGGCACACAAGTGGGGTAATTCCAAATACAAGCGGCCGAGAAATGTATGGTATGATTAAAAATGTATTTTTCTCCAAAATATTTAATTTCTGCATTTTAACAAACTTTGGATTTTTATTGCTCTTGAAGTTAAGAGTATTTTTAAAATAAAGTGTCTTAGATAATGGTCAAACGAGCAGAAACGAGTTTGTTCTCGGGGGTACAGCTTCTTCTAGTCAAATGCTTGTGGCTTAAAAATAACTCTTTGGCCAGATGGTTAAACTGGATCTGTCCAATCCTTACTTCAAAGGCGTTTAGCGCGGCCATGTGGGTAGTGAATTATTTTTTCAGCCTACAACACCACAAAAGAAAGCTTGATAATCTGCATGGCACAAGTTCAGACGAGCTGCGTTCTTTAATTCCACCAGTTCAGACTTTCACAGCTAGGGCCCCCATGTTAGGTCCACAGGGTTGACTTTCTTTATCTCTTTGGCCTTATATTGGGTAAACAACAACAGCAATTATTATAATTTAAAATAATTATAATAATTATCATTATTATTTAAAATAATAATTATAAAAATAAAAACAAGTATAGAATCTATTATAAATGTATATTCATTTTCACTGGAAAGTGAATATATTTCAAATTTGAATAAGGGAAATATTTGTGCAAGTTTGATTTCTTCATATAAATCAATTTAGTCGCTGATACAAAGGGAAACGCGCCATCAGCAGTTAAAAAAAATAAAATAAAAAAACCTGCGTGGGGTCCCCCCAAAAGAAATCTTTTATTTACAGAAGACTTTGAAATTTGATAGCCTGTTTTTTTAGAGGCGTACATTCTCTCTGATTTAATACTTACTTTGCTCTGTTGTCTAACCGGGCAAGTCGGTGCATTTTGCTAGCATAATAGTAAAAGCCAGTATAAAAAATATGACCTTTTTAATTGGAGGATAGGGAGTTATATTCAACGTTAAACATTTGATAACATTTTCCCAGGCCCCTAAAATGCCAGGACTCCAGGGGTTGCGGACGCTTTTACCCACATGCCGACGGGCCTAAATAAGAGTATATCAGTAAATTTCTATATATATAAAAACATTTTCACTGAACAAAATACTATGTAACGCAAATTGTACCCTAAAATGACTCCATCAGACTACGGCAATGCTCTCTCTCTCTCTCTCTCTCTCTCTCTCTCTCTCTCTCTCTCTCTTTTATATTTATATATATATATATATATATATATATATATATATATATATATATATATATATATATATATATATATATATTGTTGTAGTGTCCTCTCTCTAATTAGTCTATTGTCGACTCTTCCACTTTCTATAAAAGTAAGCTTCGGTGGAGCAGCAGAATTGATTGAAGGCTGGTCAACCGACACACATTCTCAAGTCTTCTCTTCAATACACGATTTATCTGGAACCTCTTTATTTGTTATTTCTTAAATATTTAGTTGGTTACAATATATATTAAAAAAGGATGAACCGTTTTCATTACGCAATAATTTAATAAGGAAACGCAAGACCAATATGAGCATTCGAGAGAAATCATGGGAAATTTGCAGTTTAAAAACAGTAATTTAACCTTGCTAACCAGACGCTTCCTCTGTAGTTAAATTGTATAGCGCGTCAGGCTATATGGCGGTTCCGCGTAAGATTATAGTTCGATTCCTGTCGGAGGACACATATTTTCTATAAGATTTCTCGGATATTTAGGCCGGTTTAATGTTATGAATACTATTTATTATAAACAGAACAATTACTTAAATATTTGCATCTATAAAAATAACATATAAACAGAAAATATATTAAAATACATATATTAAAATACATATATTAGTAAAATCTAATTCTGGTATTATGCATTTGTTTACCGACCTTAAATTCAGCAGATCCTAAATTTGAATCTAGCTTATACTGCACATTGCCCTATAACTGACATTATATATACTTATATAAAGCATTTTTTTTACTAATGTTTACCCAATACAATAACCAAGAGCCACTCCATGTAGAGGGTTACGGTGTGGAGCTAGTGTAGGAAAGAACAAGCATTTAGATTATAGAGCTTAAGAAGGATCCCGAAATCTAGTCCTATTCAGGAAACAAGGGATAAACATCTACTCCTGTACAAAAATCACGGTGATATGTCTGAACCTATCTACTCCTATATTTTACTTATAAACACTTTTCACTTACTTTATATGGCCAGGTTCAATTAACATAGATTGTGTTGCGCCAGTCTGCTAACTGATAAAATCCTTACCTTCTTGAAAACATCATACGTGCTTCTATTTTATTTTTATTTTTTTTACATTTACTAAACTTATTGAAACTTTTTAAACTGTCTGAAAAATTTCCTCTAAGTCATGACCTTTGACTCGGATCTTATCCATTATACTGTTGTTTTTTTTCCTTATTGTTCTAATTTGTAACTGTTTTTTTGTTTTCTTTTTTTTTTTTATCCAATCACCAGCTTTCGTCTCATATGCCCCACAAATCACTGCTCATTCAATCAATACAAATCTATTTAAACTCAAATGATTCGCAGATTTCAAGTGCAAATTTTCCCAGTTATTTTTATTCTCTCTCTTTCTCGATTTTTCTTTCCAGCGTTTTTGTGTCTATTTACTAATTCCAGTACTTTTGTTATTTTATTACACATTTCACTTTGACTTTCTCTATTACACCTTCCGCAAAGTTGTTTCCCGAAATGATGATGAAGCTTCAGGATCAAAGATAATGGTGTCAGCTTTAATGACGGCAGTAATGAACGTCAAAACGAGGCTGTGACTAACAACGGCTTTTCATAAACGCCGTCTGAAATTCCAAGATAAAATATTCTGATTTTGACAAATATTTAGACCAGTATACTCATCTTTGTTCAAACTGAACTATTTTTTTTTCAACTTTTTCTTTCCTACTTTTAAAGTTCTAATATCCTTTTTGTATTTGAATTTCTAAAATAAAAAGCTTTTAATTTTATTTACAGTCGGACTTCATTATGTTCCGTGTGTTTTCAGGACGTAGACGATCATGTATATCTACAATGTCCTGTTATTCGTAGCTATTAATAAGTTTTGTGTTTTTGCTATTTCTCCCAAATTCACTTCGTCAAGTACGTTATGCGTTGTTTTTCGCTGTTCTTCAATCTGCCCTGTGAGCAACAGATTTTCCAAGCCTGCTTTCTTCATTATGTGCCTTAGAAATTTCAGCTGTCTCTTCCTGGTGTTAAGTTTCCTTTTCGTTTCCATTTTCTGTAAAAACTCGTCGTTGCTCACATATTCCATCCATGATATCCTCAGCATCCTTCTGTAGAACCACATGTGTGGCTTCAAGTCTCATCTTCATCTTTGAGGAGATTGTCTAGCATTCACTACCATACAGCAGGACAGATATCGCATAACAATTCAGTACTATGTTCTTTGTTACTCTGCCTCTAATTTTTTTGTTACTCTGCTCAGATTTTGGAATACAAAATCTGCTCTCGTTGTAAAGGCATGAACTGGTGAAACTAAAGAATGGAGCTTCCCTGAACATTTGTCGTGAAACAACGGTAATGTAGCAATAGGCTGTAGAGGGGAAAATATGTCTTGCCATAATAAAATACTTACTGGCTGCATTTTTGTCGTCTTCTATCATAATACCCAGTCGATTCTCCGATCTACTCTGGATTAATGGAGTTATAGCAGATTGATATTGGCAATATTCAGCACATGTTTACATCTGATGACTGTTCTGTTATGATAGTTTTAATACTTCATTCAGTTCGATTCAATTTTTGTTGTAATAATATTCCTTGACTCACTCGAATTTTATTTTTTATCTTATCCTGTTTTTTTTTCTTAGATTCATTGTATTTTTGTTTTGATTTTTTTTTCCTTGAGTCTGATTCATTTAGTCGTGGTCACTTTATTAAAAACATAGATAATATCGCTTCTATTACCAAAACGCGTTAAATTCGAATTAAACACCTTAGTAAACGACACCTATAAAATCCAGTACACAAAGAACAAGAAAGAAAAAAAAACTCATCATAATACACATACACAAGAATTAAAAATCAATAACAATCGAAAATGTGTACTAGAACTCACACTCTTTGGTTTCTGTCACTGGATCTAACTAACGCCTTTATCCACACGCTCATTCAATCAATACAGATCTACATATTTATATTATTTTTGTCAATGATTAAATGTTATTTTAATCTGAAAATCGTAGATTAACACAGCGTCAAATAATAACGAATAGAAACGTTAGTTTAAAAATAATAGTTATTAAAAACTCATTTTAGATCTCAAAAACAGAGATAGTGTAAAAAAGCCGAAAAATGTTATAAGTCAATGAAGAAAGCGTAAGAAAATAAAACTATGATCCAGGTACCCCAGCCTATCAATATCGAAGTACATCTTAACAACTCATCTCAAAATACCTAGTAAAAAGCGTAAGAAAATAAAACTATGATCCAGGTACCCCAGCCTATCAATATCGAAGTACATCTTAACAACTCATCTCAAAATACCTAGTAAAAAGCGTAAGAAAATAAAACGAGCATTAGGGTATCCAGCCTCGTCAATATTGAAGTACATCGTGGCAACTCATCTCAAAATACCTGTTAAAAAGCGTAAGTATATACAATAAAGTTTATAATACCCCTGCCTTGATAATTTTTAAATTTATCTTAAACGTTCATCAAAACTTTCAAAGAAATAAATGAATACCATCAAAAAACAATCAACATAAAACCTCTGAAACGAAATTTCCGACATTTTTTAAAACCTTTCGCTGAACGAATGAGTGACTATGTAGATACTTAAAATGACATTTACATTAACGCACATAAAAAATTTCTGACCAAAAATTTATTTTATCTACAGACACTGATAATGTCACAAACGCAGGTCGAATGTTCTCAAATTCTGATGCTACTTATTAATATTGAGGTTTTCTTGGAAAGAGAAGTTTCTTTTTTTATTTTAATCTCATATGACTGGAAAAAGCAGGCATATTCGACGAATGCAACATTCTTAGAATATGTCGCTTTTGTTAGGCAGGTTGTGTTTTCAAAAACGGATATAATGGACTTCTAAAACAAAAAATATATAGTAAGCCAGCTGGTCTGCTACCCAGTGTGGTGATATATTTCGACAGCACCTCTCAGTTTGTCATTAGTTACATTCTGGAAACGAAACAAAAAAATAGGAGGAATGAGGAGAAAAAGACACCAGCATAATGTATTGCGATGGATTCCGGGAGTTCCAATGACTTCCATGTCAAAAAAAGAACGAAAACTTAAAATCTGCCATTAAAAGTTTGCAGACATGGAGGTAACTCTTAAACTAGTTTTCGTTTTCAGAATCCTTAGATGATGGATGTCTACTTTAATACGGGTACCCAGTAAATATAACGTTTATCATAAGTAAAGTATATAAATGTTTATTATTAAATTAGAAGTAAATCTGACCAATATTTATCGAAGGCCTTCGATAAGTTCTTTACGTTTTTTACTTCTAATATAATAATAATTATCGTTCCATTCTATATTGAATAAATCATTGGTAGAAATTATGTTAATTTGATATACCTTAAATTATATAATTTTACGTAAAAAGGACTTATCAACTTCAAGAATACAGAGTATGGTCATCACCAAGAGAAAAAGCCCAAGATGGGAGTTTCAAATTGGAGATGCCAACATTAAGCAGGTGCAGAAATTTAAATATCTGGGAAGTGTTTTAACAGGGGATGGAAATGCCACACCGAAATCGGAAAACCATTCGACTAGAAGATGTACACCAAACGCTAAGCAAAGTGTTGAGAAATATTCTTTAGAAACAAACAAGAGTTCTGGATTGCTATGTGATATCCATCCTCTTATATGGCAGTGAGTGCTAGACAATTTCCCCACTGATAAAGGTTGTTTTCTGTTGTGCCCTTGTTAGGGTCAGAAATAAAGACACAAAGAGAGGAAATAGGTTAAACAAATATATTAACAGAAACAGCAATACAAATATATACAAACGAAAGTGTTACAGCAAGAATGTTCGGTCCGACTGTCAGAGCTGACTGATGGAAACTTTTCTCTCTAAAAGGCAGTACCTGCTCCTATTTATAGCTAAGAGAGTCTATGTGTGCGTGGGTAAATTACCATAAAATTTTCTAAGCGTAGCTTAGATGTGACACAAGGCCGAAATTATGGGGCACTCAGTATCGAACTCACTATTCAGTCGTAACTGATCTAGTGAGACGATCTTGCTAACCATTACATCACGTCGAAGTACAAGAATTTTTCCCACAGATGGGGAGAAAACTAGAGGCAAGAGAAATGCTTCTACAGTAGCATACTGAGAATTCCATTCCGGGGTGAGAAAGTCTTAAAGAAAACGACAACAAAAAGAATACTTATACTCAAAACCAGGAAGAGACTGCTGAAATTTCTTGGACACGTAATGAGGAATGCGGGCTTTGAAAATTTAATCTTCGTGGCACATCGAGAACAAAAGAGAGGATGGCAGAAAGCCTGACGAACTTGTATGAATGGATAGCGGGTGCGTTAGCAAAGGGAGAGAAGCTGCTAATATAGATAGGAAGTTTTACAAGACCTTGATCGCCCATGTCTTGAAGGGACGCGGCATATAGCAGAAGATATAAAAACGCACGACTTTTTGTTTTAATCATTTCACTCCGAACAAGGCAATGAAGACACTAAGACGTAAGGGGTAACTGAGTGTAAGAGAATATGAGAATTAAGGAGTGAAGACAATAAAAGAACAAGAAGACAGAAGACAGAATATAACGATTGACATTGCATTTAAATTTTTGAAGATCAAAGATAACTTGGCAGCAAGAAGCCACACACACACACACACACACACACACACAAACAAACACACACACATATATATATATATATTATAATTATTATTTTTTTAATAGGTATTCATCGCAACACAGAAATTACCATGTTTCGAAATTAAACTTAAAATTTAAAGTTCAGTTCCATTTTCAAGCGATGCTGAATAAATTTCGAAAAATTGATTTACTCTATAAGTCAAATAGTATTATAATAGTATGATACTATTTGGCTTATAAATAGAGTAAAACTTTTTTATTTTCGAAATTTATTCAGCATCGCGTGAAAATGAAAATGAATTTCAAAATTTAAGTTTAATTTAAGATTTAGGTTTTGGTTTCTAAACCTGGTCATTTTTGTGTGACGATGAATATATATATTTTAAAAATAATTATAATATTATGCTCTTATGTGTATCGAGCAATATTTTTTTTAAATAAATGCTAAGGAATACTGGATTATAAATCTGACTGTTCTTTCTATATATATATATATATATATATATATATATTAAAATACAGTTTTATGGTATGGTATATTAATGGATCAATGTGCTCCGTATCATGGATAGAACGTATGTGAATATAAAAGTAGACATTGAAGTCAACACATAGAGGCGACAGTCTGTTTCATACTTAAACGCAGTCGTCACGCTATGTTGATTGCGTTTAAGTATGAAACAGACTAGGTGTTGACTTCAATGTCCATTGTGTGTATATATATATATATATATATATATATATATATATATATATAGATAGATAGATAGATAGATAGATAGATAGATAGATATAGAGTACATTTTTATCGGAAAAAAACTGGTGTCGGTTGAAATTAGAAATCTCATTCTTATATCGTCTACCAGAGCAAATAATGTTGAGTCAGAGTAAACATGATGCATAAACAGTTATTTAATGTACTTGCTTTCATCCGGATTACTTATTTTGTTATCGAAGCACCATCAGAGTTTCACTGAATTTCGTGAAGCGCTGTATCATCCCTTTTAGATGATCTCTTTGGCTAACTCTGTTAAAGAAAAATTGGCGTTCCAGTTGTTGTAGAAATGTTTATCGTGTTTGCTGTTATCAAAAAAAAAATTGCAATATGAGCACTGGTAAAAAGAAAAAGAGCGCTGAAGACATTAGGTTGAAAATACCCAGAAATTCATACACAGATGTCCTCAAGGACACATGGCACAGTGGATAAAGGCGTTAGTTAGATCCAGTGACAGGAACCAAAGAGTGTGAGTTCAATAGTGTGAGTTTAAGGCTGTGGAGAATTTTGAAAGTGGAATTAACAGGAGATAACTGATAACTGACATCAATTAGACATGGTACGTGGAACTAGAAAAGTCTACCCCAGTGAGCGAAATAAAGGGTTCAGTTCGACATTCCAACCATCTGAAGAAGGCCAGAGCGAACAAATAAATACGGCGACAATGTCCGAATAATGTAAATAGTGTACATGATAACTCATCTCAGAAATATAGACAGAAATGTTTATCGATCTAATATAAAGACTTTTGTTTATATTCGAACAATTGCGTGTCTCTCTGTACACTTGTCTGCCTAACTGTCTATACGCATGTATACGGAGATTTATCGAGTCAAAGACAAAGCTTATATGAGAATGATTATGCCTGTGTACGTCTGACATTAGACGATCTTTGATTACTTCTACAGCGTTAGCTTATAAAAGAAGAATACAATGACAAGTGGGAACATACTTTGAATATTGAAACCCGCTGCCGTCGTCTACGAGACCAGATTTCCGAACAAAGAAAAGAGTGCTGAATTGCTATGGGATATCAAACCTTTTCAACCACAGTGAATGCTGGACAATCTCCCAACAGATGAAGAGGAAAACCGGAGGCAACAAAAAATGTCGTCATACAGAAGGATACTGAGGATTTCATGGACGACAAAGCGAGTAATGAACGAGGATGTGCTTAACAAAAAGAATACGTATATACTCAGAATCAGAGACAACTGAAATTTCTTGGACACATAATGAGGAAGGAAGGCTTAGAAAACTTAACCCTCACAAGTCATATCAAGGACGGGAGGTAAAGGCACCGAGTACTTGAGAATGAAAAGCTTGGCAAAGGGAAAAATGCTGCTAAGTTAAGAAGGTATAGGAAGTGGTAGGGACGTGGCACACAGAAATTCCTTCGTGAGTTTCATTATAGTAATTGTAATGGTGAAATTACTGTTGAAACTTGACTAATGCATGGAATAATAATGCAACACAAAATGTACGTAGAACAAAATGTATTGAAACCAGAAAGGGTACACAATATTTACATATAGTCTTTTGTATATTCCTGGGAAGACCGTTCCTGGAGAATGTGTTGACTGAGTCGCAGTCGGGCAGAGTCTCTGGTTGAATCTCCTGATTCCTGAGATTCACTTGACCTCCCACAGGGCCAGGTTGTGACACAAGGTCGGAGTTTAACGTGGGAAGGGAGGGGGAATGGACCCGAGTTTTCACCCGGGTCGCAGTGCTTTGGCTTTAGCTAGTCATAGCTGGTCTTGGCTGGTCTTAGCTGGTCATAGCTAGTCAGACGTAGCCACGATACTACCAGCGCAGGGACGAATCCCTGCCGCCGGCCTGTATCGGGAAGGAATCCCGGCCCCATAGGCGATCATTCAGTGAGTAATCTGCGAACAGATACTACACTTTGATCTTAGCCTTGGGGCCGCGTAGAGACAAAGATCTCGTGATTCCTGAGATTCACTTGACCTCCCACAGGGCCAGGTTGTGACACAAGGTCGGAGTTTAACGTGGGAAAGGAGGGGGAATGGACCCGAGTTTTCACCCGGGTCGCAGTGCTTTGGCTTTAGCTAGTCATAGCTGGTCTTGGCTGGTCTTAGCCACGATACTACCAGCGCAGGGACGAATCCCTGCCGCCGGCCTGTATCGGAAGAAGGAATCCCGGCCCCATAGGCGATCCGTGAGTAATCTGCGAACAGATACTACACGGGATTTACTTGACCTCCCACACGGTCAGGTTGTGACACAAGGTCGGAGTTTAACGTGGGAAGGGAGGGGGAATGGACCCGAGTTTTCACCCGGGTCGCAGTGCTTTGGCTTTAGCTAGTCATAGCTGGTCTTGGCTGGTCTAGCTGGTCATAGCTTGTCCAAGCTGGTCAGAGCTGGTCATAGCTAGTCAGACGTAGCCACGATACTACCAGCGCAGGGACCAATCCCTGCCGCCGGCCTGTATCGGAGAAGGAATCCCGGCCCCATAGGCGATCATTCAGTGAGCAATCCGCGAACAGATACTACACTTTGATCTTAGCCGGGAGACCGAGTGATTCCTTCCCTCTCTTCCCGGTACCAACCATATTTATATGGTCGGTACTCCACTATGCAAATTAGGTGGATCCTACCACAACAATTACCTATTTCAGTAACGGAAACATTATACATTCATTGACCAGTGTTACTGTTGGTTAGAATTTAAATCTTTTTATTAAAAAAATTTGTTTTTCAGGAAATTCGATTTTGGATGTCCATTAAATTTTATAGCTCTTTCTAATGTAGTGTGGAATGTTAACAGCTTTATTATGTCTTTTGTTCTTTGTTTTATTGTATGTACTTCCTGATTTTTGCCGTTATTGCTGTTGAAAGCGTTCAAATGATATGTTTTCGGCTACTCTACTGTAATGCGTGCTCTTTGTGATTTTGCGTCTACAACATATAGGTTTCATTCGTTTGAATCTATTGATAAACACTCATCTGAGAAAATGGTTACAGATAGTTTAGACCGCTTTGAATGCGTTTAACACGAAGCAGGGTATCAGTGACATTTTCGTTGTTACTGACTAAATTTTTAAGTCTCTTAATATAGGGTGACCCAAAAAACGGGAACATTTTAACAATCCAATAAAACCAAAAGTGATGGAAGAAAAATATTTAATTCATAGTAATTGAAACATTAAAACATGCCATTTAAGAAACAATGATGGAATTTTCATTTTTTTAAAATTTCGTCCTGTAGATGGCGTCCTCCTGTACGAATGCATTCTTGAAATCTGCTGTTGAGATTCCTCATTGACTCCTGCAATATCTCAACTGCGATACTGTGAATTTTCATTCTCGTTACTAAAATGGCAAAATGTTTACTTGCTCAAGATCACTGTCTCGAAGTGTTGCCACTTGCTCATGTCTGGCAATACGCACTTAAAAAATTCCCGTTTATTTGGGTCACCCTATACTTTTGTAAGACCGCTGTCACTATTCCATTGCATCTTCGGATGTCTGTGTAACCTTATTCGTCCTCTGTTAAAACAGTTCACAGGTAAAGTTTTAAACGAGCCAAATTTTTAACGTCTTCTTTCCGTGACTCACACCTTGGGTTATCTCTTCTACTGACAGCCATGGTTTTTCTTTACTTTTCTTCTTTTACAGTTGACTGTTAACCCTTCCTAATTACTTTCCTTCTAAGTCTGCCATCAGTAAAATGTCATCTGTGTATTTTATTTTGATAAGTAGTCCAAGAATAATAAATCCTGTTAGGACTTCTAGTTCACTGACGACCATCTCGATTTAAGCTTAAATAAATCCAGTGAGCAAACGCATCTTAATGTCTGTCTTAATGTTTCCATTTTCGACAACCCGGTAAAGCCGTTCTCTAGCCGCATGCCGGCAATTTGCTCCCAGTATAGCGTACGAATTATTCTATCTTTCCCCATATAACTAAGGCTTTCCTCGCACTACAATTATGTCTTTGTGTTGTACTTTATCGAATGCTTTTGTGTAATCTATGAAAGCTAGGTATACGTCTTTGTGTTTGTATTGCTCGCATTGAAAGCATTATGATTTTATATATGGCTCATTAAGTTGATTGTACGATGAAATTTGCTTTCATTTGTGCCTTGCTTCTTTGTCATTGTTACGAAGATAGATCTACGTAGTTCTTCCGGTATTTCTCTGCTATCATATATTTAATGTATTTCAGTAATCTTATCGATCCTGAAAATCATAGGCTAGTCCAGATGATTTGCTTCCGTTCATCTCAGACCGTACCAAATTTTCCTCAGATTTGAATTGTCGTGGAAGACTCTTTTCTAAGCTGTTAAACACTCTGAAATCGTACTTCTGAACTGTTTATATATCATTTTGACCATGTCTCATTCACACACACACACATATATAAATATATATATATAATATAATATAATATAATATATATATATATATATATATATATATATATATATATATATATATATATATATATATATATATATATTCATTAATACATGTTTCATTAAATAATATAGATAAGTGTTGTCTATATATTTTATGTAAGTTTTTTTCATATAGTCTGATAATCTTAATAACATTATCATTAAATAATGAAAGAAAATCACAATATTGATACATACTTTTTTTTAATCCAATCTGAGCTTTCGGCTTACATAAGCCATTATCAAAGATGACAATTACACAATATATTTATGCAATACACGAACAAGAAATTGATGATAGTATTATTTGTTTACATGGATGATTTCCAAGCAACGATAAACACGTGCATATAAAAGGCTGAAAGCGAAAATCGCACAACAGCTCATGACGTCACACATGACCACGCGAGAGTGAATCCGATGAGTATTGAGTATGGAAAGCCGTTGGTATGAACCAATGACTTCTGTTACTAATTATAGGCATTTATGGATATTTTTGGAGATTTCATAGTTTATTTTGTTCAGGTTAGGTTTCAACTGTTTTATGTATATAGCTTCAAGAATTTTTAGTTTTTGTTTATTGTTTTCATGTTTAAGTATAGTTGTGTTTTCGACGAGGATTTTCCGGAATTGTGTATGCGGCCAGGCATGTTGTTTTAAATGCCTAAAAATGTTAGAGTTATCATTCAAATGTAGTGTCAAGCGTCGTGAAAGCGAGTTTGTGGTGTGACCAACATAGATATCTGAATTTGTAAACTATGTTGGTTTTTTGCAAATCGCATTTTTTAAAAAATCTGTTTTGTGGATGAATTAGTTTCTGCACGGTGTATTTTTTACAGTGAACTAAAGAATATAAAACAAACACTTGTTAATAATAGTTTTCCAAACTATATAATTGATGAACAAATAAGATGCTTTCTTAGAAATCTCAATACTAAGCAAATAGTACATAATACTGCTTCTACTAATCTCAAACATATTAATCTCCTATATCGTAATCAAATGCATACTAATCATAAACAAGATGAAAATATACTAAAAAAATTAGTAAATACTAACATATGCACAACAAATCGTAGCAAAAGAATTAAGTTAATTATATACTACACTAAATCTAAAATATCCAACTCAATTATTCGAAATGATTCTTCTCCCCCGGTTAGCGATTTGAAAAACAAATTCAGGTGCCCTTTGGGAGATTGTATCTCCAACGAACTAAATAATATCTATGTTGGTCACACCACAAACTCGCTTTCACGACGCTTGACACTACATTTGAATGATAACTCTAACATTTTTAGGCATTTAAAACAACATGCCTGGCCGCATACACAATTCCGGAAAATCCTCGTCGAAAACACAACTATACTTAAACATGAAAACAATAAACAAAAACTAAAAATTCTTGAAGCTATATACATAAAACAGTTGAAACCTAACCTGAACAAAATAAACTATGAAATCTCCAAAAATATCCTTAAATGCCTATAATTAGTAACAGAAGTCATTGGTTCATACCAACGGCTTTCCATACTCAATACTCATCGGATTCACTCTCGCGTGGTCATGTGTGACGTCATGAGCTGTTGTGCGATTTTCGCTTTCAGCGTTTTATATGCACGTGTTTATCGTTGCTTGGAAATCATCCATGTAAACAAATAATACTATCATCAATTTCTTGTTCGTGTATTGCATAAATATATTGTGTAATTGTCATCTTTGATAATGGCTTATGTAAGCCGAAAGCTCAGATTGGATTAAAAAAAAGTATGTATCAATATTGTGATTTTCTTTCATTATTTATTGATAATGTTATTAAGATTATCAGACTATATGAAAAAATCTTACATAAAATATATAGACAACACTTATCTATATTATTTAATGAAACATGTATTAATGAATATAAATATATATATATATATATATATATATATATATATATATATATATATATTATATTATATTATATATATATATTTATATATGTGTGTGTGTGTGAATGAGACATGGTCAAAATGATATATAAACAGTTCAGAAGTACGATTTCAGAGTGTTTAACAGCTTAGAAAAGAGTCTTCCACGACAATTCAAATCTGAGGAAAATTTGGTACGGTCTGAGATGAACGGAAGCAAATCATCTGGACTAGCATATGATTTTCAGGATCGATAAGATTACTGAAATACATTAAATATATGATAGCAGAGAAATACCGGAAGAACTACGTAGATCTATCTTCGTAACAATGACAAAGAAGCAAGGCACAAATGAAAGCAAATTTCATCGTACAATCAACTTAATGAGCCATATATAAAATCATAATGCTTTCAATGCGAGCAATACAAACACAAAGACGTATACCTAGCTTTCATAGATTACACAAAAGCATTCGATAAAGTACAACACAAAGACATAATTGTAGTGCGAGGAAAGCCTTAGTTATATGGGGAAAGATAGAATAATTCGTACGCTATACTGGGAGCAAATTGCCGGCATGCGGCTAGAGAACGGCTTTACCGGGTTGTCGAAAATGGAAACATTAAGACAGACATTAAGATGCGTTTGCTCACTGGATTTATTTAAGCTTAAATCGAGATGGTCGTCAGTGAACTAGAAGTCCTAACAGGATTTATTATTCTTGGACTACTTATCAAAATAAAATACACAGATGATCGTCGAAAACACAACTATACTTAAACATGAAAACAATAAACAAAAACTAAAAATTCTTGAAGCTATATACATAAAACAGTTGAAACCTAACCTGAACAAAATAAACTATGAATTCTCCAAAAATATCCTTAAATGCCTATAATTAGTAACAGAAGTCATTGGTTCATACCAACGGCTTTCCATACTCAATACTCATCGGATTCACTCTCGCGTGGTCATGTGTGACGTCATGAGCTGTTGTGCGATTTTCGCTTTCAGCGTTTTATATGCACGTGTTTATCGTTGCTTGGAAATCATCCATGTAAACAAATAATACTATCATCAATTTCTTGTTCGTGTATTGCATAAATATATTGTGTAATTGTCATCTTTGATAATGGCTTATGTAAGCCGAAAGCTCAGATTGGATTAAAAAAAGTATGTATCAATATTGTGATTTTCTTTCATTATTTAATGATAATGTTATTAAGATTATCAGACTATATGAAAAAAAAACTTACATAAAATATATAGACAACACTTATCTATATTATTTAATGAAACATGTATTAATGAAAAAATGCTGCCTAAATACACACAATATATATATATATATATATATATATATATATATATATATATATATATATATATATACATACTCTCTCGACTCTCCCGTCGAATTCGACGTATGAGGGTCAAGCAGATCAGTTCCTAGGAAACCGACAGCCTGACAACAGCACATGAGATTTGATTATAGAGGTGAAGGTTTCGTGCAGGACCAGCCACACTTTTTGAAGGGTCGAATACAGAGACCTGGTGCACTAAGTGCCACAAGGTCCCCAAACGACCCTCCGCAGGTTTTGAATTCAGATTTGTCCTTCTCCTAGACCAGTTGCCATCCAAAGCTACAGAACCCAATCTGTCCTGCTATTTACCCATAGCTGGAGGGAGAAGGGTATTAGCACGTAAGTGAATGTAATGGATTCGACTGGAATTCGAACTCGGCTCTCCGATTCCTCAATCCAAGCCGCTATCCATTACTCCACCGTGCGTGCGTGCGTGCGTGCGTGCATGCATACATACATACATACATACATACATACATACATACATACATACATACATACATACATACATACATACATACATACATACATACATACATACATAACTTTAAGGTATGCTCCATTTATGAGTAAAAGTGCCCAATATCAGAAATAGAGCGTATGTAAATATAAATATAACCGTCAGGATAATACAATAGACATTACTACCCATAATGCATCACTGACCAGCATATATAAATAGTAGAGCCAAAACACAACACGCATAGTCTGGAGATTTAGTTGAAGCATGTAACAGACAGTCACCAGTGTTCACCTGTATATAAATACTAAAGGGAAACATTTTAGCAGACACGTTTCGTCTTCTGATAGACCTTATAAAGGTAAAAATATGAAATTCTGTGATAAAGTCCATCAGAGGAGGAAACATGTCAGCTAAGTTTTCCTTTTGTCTTTATTCATATTGTCCTTTTTCAGACACACACACACACACGCACACATACATACATACATACATAACTTTAAGGTATGCTCCATTTATGAGTAAAAGTGCCCAATATCAGGAATAGAGCGTATGTAAATATAAATATAACCGTCAGGATAATACAATAGACATTACACATACACACACACAAAGAGAGGATGATTGAAAAGTAACTCCCCATTTTAAAATACTTATAATCTATTTATTAACTACAATTTTTACAAGAAATGAATATGAGAGGAAAAAGTTTAGCATGATGTTTTATTTAGCATTCGATATTGGCACCAGATTCCGCCACCATATTCTCGAGCCGTCCAGGAATGGCGTCAAATTATTTCACCAGGAACTCTTGTGATATGAAAGACATAACCTCTCGTAATATTCTTCCAAATTCTTGATTTGGTATAGTAGACATGCTCTTTTAACCAAACCCAAAGATAAAAAAGTCACAGGGTGTTAAATCAGGACTCCTGGCTGGCCACTCATACATAAAATATGAAGTTACTTTTCAATTAGCCTGTATGCATATATATGCAACTTCTATAAAACTTTATAGAAGAAATTATGTTCGGAAAAATACTTTAAAAACTAGAAAGTATAGAAATTGAAAAAATAGGAAGATAGAGAAACAAATAAATAAAAAAAGTAAACTGCTCACTGAACATGGAAAACTTGTTAATTCCATATCTTTTCATTTGTACCCCCTTACTACTTTAATTACAAGCGTTCATATTTATGATCTCTATGCAATATTTAGCTAAAGTTGTTAAGCTGCAAATGTTAATTTCCATGGGTATTTTATAGGCAAAGAACTCGCCATCAGCTTATTCTATCTTGAAAATTAAAAAAAATATACGATTCATCAGAAAAGTCTAATAAGTTTTCACGTGTATTTCTAGTTAATAATAATAATACATCCGATGTTCTAAAATGAATCATTGTAACAAAGTACCATCGATGTGCGCCACTACCAGCTGATCTTATTTTATATTTACACTTAAATATGCGTCAACACACTGCTATCGTTAGCCGCACAGAAAATTACCGAGAAAAAAAAGACGTACCCGAAAGGAAATATCTTTAATGGTAAAACAATAATCTGACAAATATTAAAACCGCTGGGAAATCTTTCCATTATCTAGATCAGTTGAAGAAGAGATGAATGCGTTTTCATGTGGCGTGTGCATACGGTAGGCCTGCTTGTTACTTATCAGTAGACAAGTGATGCTTGGGATGCTTGGCTGTGCCAGGCTGCATTTGTTGGGCACGTGGTCATGCACATGTAATTCCCAGGGTCTGTCATGTAGAATGCGTTCAGCCTGCGTTCTTGATAACAGTGCAGTGTCCGGGACTTGCTTCCATAGATCAGTGTACACAACACACAAGTTCTGGTTCCCATCTCTCGACATCCTGGATTGTATCTCTCCTTCTCACGCACTCAATCTTAAATTCTCAATTTCGACATCCTGGATGGTGTCTCTGCTAACTCTCTTTCTCTCTCTCTCTCTCTCTTGCTCTCTCTTTTTCTCTCTCTTGGTCTCTCTTTACCTCACTCTTTCTCTCACCCTTTCTCTATTTCTCTCTCTGTTTCTCTCTCTTGCTCTCTCTCTCTCTTGCTCTCTCTCTCTTGCTCTCTGTTATGATCCCATATCCTCGTCGCCACTGTTATGGTCCAAGGTTAGGACCAAGGAAGAACAACACGAACACAAAGTGTAGGAATAACAAAGATATATTAAACAGAATAATAATAATAATACAAGAAATTGAAGGTGTTAGTATGACTGTCAGTCTGGTTTAGAGTGAAGTACTATTGTCTCGACTCGTTCTGTCTCGACTCGTTCTGTCTCGACTCGTTCCACTTCGTTCTACCCGTCTCTCTTGAGTGGCGCAGTTTTTATAGTATCAGGAAGAGTTCATTGTCGTTACAGGTAAGTTCCCATAACACTCTCTCTATATATATATATTTCTTTTTATTTCTTTTTCTCTCTCTTTCTTTCTCTTTCTTTCTTTCTATCTTTATCTTTCTTTCTATCTTTATCTTTATTTTTATCTTTCTTTCTCTTTCTCTTTCTTTCCGTCGGTACTTTTGGGGTTTACTTCCTTTTATATACAGTAATGTTTTGTTGTCGCTAAAGTGATTTTGTAATATTTAGCTATGGCCTGAAGGTTTGTTTTAAACATTACACGCTTAAATATATTAAAATACATTTTCCTGAATATGCCCTGCGTAAATGGGGAGTGATTCTAATGTGCCTGTGCGTCTTTTATACAATAAAACATGATTTGCTGAAAATTAGTAATGTATCTTTGTGCATAGACTACATCCGATAGCAAGGACGCTGATCGGAAGATTAGGGGGTTTCAGTAGCGTGGAACCACATCTTAATTGTTGTTGTTCTCAGGTCCACCCTGACCCGGAGTAGTAACACCTGTTAGGGTCCCAGCTATGGGCAAGTAATGATCCCACCCTAAACAAAAAACCCTATGAAAGTATGAAAATACATTTTTTTATTAAAAATATCAGCAATACATTTTTATATAAAATTACATATTTACTTATATTTATAGTAAAATAACCAAGAATACCTCGATCAACATGAAAGAACTCTTTCATGACATTAATCCATATAATATCCTACAATTTCTTAAATCAAACTGTATTTCAAAATATAATTCCAACATAAAACACACATCACCGCCTCTAGTAATTGTGTCCACACAAACATGAATCTGAACAAAAGCTGAGTATCATCTACCATGTATTCAATTGTGAAAGCAGAATAACATATATCATATTTTATTACTTCAAAGGTCCCAAGAAAATTAAATTTCGCCATTAAATGACCCATAATGTGTTGATGTGCCCTTAAACAAATCAAATTGTGCATAAACTGACAATAATTCCTTAAATGTAAAGCAGAACCTACTGAAAAGGGGGGAGCTCTTATACATGGAAATTCGTGGGTTATCGATCATTTTAACCACTGACAGCACCAATGTGTAAAACTCTCAAATCTGATCACTTTTTCCAGGGAAAAACGAGAATAATTTCGCAATATAATGAATAATAATGCTACTTAGTAATTTCAGAACACCAAGAAGATCGTGATAGCGAAAAGAGGCATGTTGATGGAAGGCAAAACGAATTTTATATCGCAAACCCTCTCCCAGTTAATCTGAGGGGATTAATCTAGATAAATAAAGCTCCTGTCTAGACAAGAGGTTAAGAGTCTTGCCTCGAAAATAATGACTATTTCTCTCTTCTTTCTTCCCAGAGAATGTAACTCCGTACTACTGTTAAAATCGCCCGACAATCATTATGAATTAACATTTGAGCACTTGATTTACAACTGAGGAGTAAAGAAAAATAAAGTTTATATATAACCGATGTTTCGATCTATTAGAAAATTAAATGATCTAAGAAAATAAACAAATCTAAAGACGTATATACAATGTGGCTTCCCTCTGTCTTTTCTATAAATATTTTCATGGCATCTGCTCTGACGAGCTATTTTCACTGGTGCCCCGACTGTATGTATTTAAGTGTATTACTAGGTTGGCATCTCGGTTCTACTCTTTTACAGTTGAAACAGTTAAATGTAGCCGCCTCTTTTACTCAAATAGCTTCTCTCGCACTTCCCGACAGTGGAACTCCCTTCCTCTGACTTGCTCTCCTGATAACTATAATCTTCAAAATTTAAATGTAATGTCAATCGACATCTTCTGTTGCCTTGATCCCCGTTCTTCTTTTTATCCTCCTCCGTTCTTCTTTTTATCCTTTCCACAACCCTAACTAACTTTTCCCTTACTTACACTCCCTGTAGCCCCTTGCATACTAGTGGCACTCCCGCCTTGCTTGGGGTGAAATGCTTAAAAGAACTAATGCAAATAAAGAACATTGTTCAACTTCAAACGTTATAATTATGGAATTGGAGCCGTAAAGATTTTTTATTAACGTCTGAATTTAAAATCTGATAAATCAGAAAATCATTACAAAATATATATAAATTTTCACGGATATTTCTAATTATAATAATGATAATAATACCACCGATACATTATAGCATTATAGCGGTGATGTTGGTCGGCACCAGCTGATCCATTATAGCATTATAGCGGTGATGTTGGTCGGCACCAGCTGATCCATTATACCTAATCATGCGCCATCATACTTCTATTGTTAGCCGTCCAGAAAACTAAAGAATAAGAAGACATACCTGCAAGGAAATATCTTTAATGGTAAGGTTTTCATTTTGAATACAAATGACCTTGGAGTTTGGTGATATTTAAAGTCTGGATAAGTTAAAAACAAACCAGAGGACATAAACCATTTTGACCCCTCTTATGATCAAAGGATAGTGAGAAAATGCCTGAGTAGATGGGTCCTTAGATATACAGGCCGGAGAGAGGTAGCCGGGAGTCATCCAGGAGAATCGACAGGAGAGACACATAAAAAATTGGCTGATCAGCACACACGCAATTCCCATCCGCCTGAACTTAACTCAATGTTCGATTCTCTAAGTTTGAGAATACACACTTTGATTCCAAATCGCTACCCCATCCAGAGGTGTTAAGCTATATCAAACTTTTGTAAATATTCTCTCTGTATTTACTATTATTGAAACTATCATTTTCAACCAAGATCAGGCCTTCTTCCGACAAGAGTACGACTTTCTTTTCTTCAGCCCAGCCGTCAACGAAAATTCCACGGCTTACTGAATCAAAGAAAAGGATAACCCCTCTTTTCTTGTCAGTAAGAAATACAACACTTACCAGTAACTCTAGATGATCGACGACCTAACTGGCACTAACTCTTTGGTGAGTTTAAAACTCTATGTAACCAAACTGACACAACAGCCATCCCAAGCTCAAGGTATCTATAATAGATATGGTTCAAATTGTATGGCTACACAGATTGGGCTATATATAATATATAACTACGCCAACATTGAGATAACAATATATATATTATATTTCAAATTGTGTAACGGTTTGTTCTCATTCGCTGCGTCTTACATGAAACTCAGTCGTGCTAGCGGTGAGGAATACTATGTATATTTATTAATATATATATATATATATATAAAAGTGAACATTGAAGTCAAAACTCAAAGTCAACACTCAGAGGCAACACGGTGTTTCATGCTGGACGCAATCGTCAGGCGGCCTGACGATTGCACCTAGCATGAAACAGCCTGCCGCCTTTGAGTGTTGACTTCAATGTTCACTTTTATATTTATATTTATATACGCCCTATCACTGATATTGAGCACTTTATCCCATAAATATAGCACACCTTAAAACTATATTTCTTCGTGTATATAATGTCTGTATATATTGGATCAGCAACCTTTCTTTTAAAAGTCCTTTCGTTGAATATGACAAAAAAATTCACTTAATTTTTAATTTAGTTTTTCCAACCTTCTTATATTTCTCCGTTCGGGGTAAGAGAATATCAAAATTGTTCGTATTGTCCACTGTCCAAAGCTCTTTCGGCTACTTCTTCAGCCATTTTCAAGGGGATTTTGTTTTGGGTTGTTAAACTTTCTTATGTTTGACTGTATAAGATGTATCTTGTGTTTTGAATACTAGTAAGACATTTAGAAGCGTTTATTCTGAGCTTCGCGTTATTTTCAACACACACACACTCATATATATATATATATATATATATATATATGTGTGTGTGTGTGTGTGTGTGTGTGAACGAGACAGAAAAGAAAACATTTTAAAATGTTAAAGTTCATTTTCAGTTTTATTAGCGAGAGAGAGAAAAAGATCACATTTTAGAATATTCAAACTCTTTCTCTCACTCACTCACGCAAGAACGACATCAAGACATATTTTAATCTTACCGATGTTTGGAGTCTCACTTCTTTTCAGGACATCAGAATCAGTAACCATAAGAAGAAAAAAAAGGATATAGCCTTTTGTTTGTCGACTAGAAGCAAGCTTTCTCCAATTGTAGTTAAAAGAAAACCCTCTTTATGACTGTGCCTCTCTTACTAACCCCTCCCTCCCTCTCAATCTCTCTGTGTTTTGATATTCTGGATTGCCTCATAGTCAGGAAGCTGTACAGCGGCTCTTCAATTCCTTCGCACGGGCTTGTACAGAGTTTCGCCTCACTATCAGTCAAGAAGACGAATATCCTAGTTCAAGATGTCAGTAGAAACCCAAGTATTTCCATTAGCAAACACATAATGGATGTGGTGGAAACCTTCACGCATTTTGATTTCACCGCCACTACCAGCCTATCGCTGGATGCCGAGCTAAACATCGGGATCGGCAAAGCATCAGCAGCAATGTCACGTCTGGCAACGAGGGTCTGGGACAACACCAAGCTGACTGTCCATACTACCAAGATGACAGTATACAGAACTTGTGTGTTGGATACACTGATCTATGGAAGCAAGTCCTGGACACTCTACAGTTACCAAGAACGCAGGCTGAACGCATTCCACGTGACAGACCCTGGGAATTACTTGGCATGACCACGTGCCCTACAAATGCAACTTGGCACATCCAAGCATCCCAAGCATGTTTGCCTTGCTCAATGAGAGGCGCTTGCCATGTCAGCCTCATGTAAGATGGTCGTACCCCAGAGGATATGCTCTAAGGCAAATTGGCTACTGGCTCCAGTCGTGCAGGAAGAACACTCCTTTGCTACAATGATGTGCGCAAGTTCAACATGAAGACTCGTGGTATTGATCCAGCTGGTTGGAAAGACATTGCTGGAGATTGCATCAGATCTCTCGACATCCTGGATTTTATCTCTCATTCTCTCGCATTCAATCTTTAATTCTCACTCTCGACATCCTGGATGGTGTTTCTGCTCATTCACTGTCTGTCTGTCTGTCTCTCTTTCTTTCTTTCTCTCTCTCTCTCTCTTTTTATTTTTCTCTCTCTCTCTTTCTTTCTCTCTCTCTCTTTCTTTCTCTCTCTTTCTCTCTTTCTTTCTCTCTTTCTTTATTTCTCTCTCTCTTTCTTTCTCTCTCTTCCTCTTTCTCTCTCTTTCTCTTTCTCTCTCCCTCTCTCTCTCTTTCTTTCTCTCGCGCTCTCACACACTCTCCAGCGCTCTCTCTTTCTCTCGCGCTCTCCCGCGCTCTCTCTTTCTCTCGAGTTTCTCGCCTTCTCTCTCTTTCTCTCGTGTTTCTCACGCTCTCTCTTTCTCTCGCGTTTCCCACGCTCTCTCTATCTCTCTTTCGCGTTTCTCACTCTCTCTCACTTTCGCACGCTCTCTCACTCTCTCTTTCGCACGCTCTCTTTCTCTTTCGCACGCTCTCTCTTTCTCTCTCTTTCGCACGCTCACGCTCTCTCTCTCTCTCTCGCACGCTCACGCTCGCTCTCTCTCTCGCACGCTCTCTCTCTCTCTCTCGCACGCTCTATCTCTCTCTCGCAGGCTATATCTCTCTGTGTTTCTCTCTCTCTCTACATCATTGATTACGTATCGGCATACAACAGCAAGGTCCACGGTCGGGATGCTTCGAGGAGCGTGGAACTATTTTTTAATTTCTGCTCTTCCCAGGTTCACTCTGAACTGGGCTTGTAGGATCCCGGCTATGAGAAAATAGTGAACAACGAAACAGGGTCAAAGCAATATGAAAGTATAAAAATAGATTTTTATAGTAAAATACCTCCAATACAGATATTTGAATCTCGAAAAAAAAACCTCTTTACACATCAATGAAACCTGATCTACAAACTGGTTTCTTACAAAGAATAAATATTCTATTCATACGGACCTATCCTAAAAATCTTGTCGGCATTAAATAACCCATTGAAGTTAATATACCGTAAAACAAAATAAACCTAAACCTTGCGTATCTTTTAACTCTCTCTCTCTCTCTCTCTCTCTCTCTCTCTCTCTCTTTAATTTCCACTCTACTGTACACTTCCCCTCTATTTTATACCTCCATATTCTTTTTCTTTCTCTTAAGCCTTATTCTTTCTTTCTCTATCTCTCTTTTCCAACTTCTTTCTCTCTCTCACTACTTTCCCGACTACTATCTCTCTCACTACTTTCACGACTTCTTTCTCTCTCTCTTTCCCGACTTCTTTCTCTCTCTCTCTCTCTCTCTCTCTCTTTCCCGACTTCTTTCTCTCTCTCTCTCTCTCTCTCTCTTTCCCGTCCTTTTTCTCTCTCTCTCGACTTTTTCTCTCTCTCTCTTTCCCGACTTTTCTCTCTCTCTCTCTCTCTCTTTCCCGACTTTTCTCTCTCACTCTTTCCCGACTTTTCTCTCTCACTCTTTCCCGACTTTTCTCTCTCTCTCTCTTTCCCAACTTTTCTCTCTCTCTCTTTCCCGACTTCTTTCTCTCTCTCTCTTTCCCGACTTCTTTCTCTCTCTTTCCCGACTTCTTTCTCTCTCTCTCACTCTCTCTCTCTCTCTCTTTCCCGTCTTTTCTCTCTCTCTCTCTCTCTCTCTCTCTCGCTCTCTCTTTGATTGTATCTCTGTTAACTCTCGCTTTCTCTATCTGTTTTAACATACTGGACACTGGATGGTATCTCTGTTAATATATATATATATATATATATATATATACATATATATATAGATATATTCAAGCATGTTTTTTTTCTTAATAATTTAGACGTATTATGTCTATTTATTTTAGTTTTAATCCTTTCAAGTTCAGGAATTAATTTCTTGGTGGCTGTAGATAAATTAATGAAGGAAAATTCTAAAATTTTCTTTCAAATAATTTTTATTTTACCAAGTACTTTCAATCTCATCTGAGACCATTTGCATATCTATGGACGTATTATGCGTTAACTGCATAAATCCAAAATATTTTTCACCGCTATGCAAGGTAGGTAACTTATGATTTTTTTAAAATGATTTTTTAATTATAGCGCTTTAATTTAGTATGTTTTTTATAACACATTGCCGCTACAAACAGTTAAGAATTTTGATCTATACTCGTAGTTGACTTCATTTATTTTTGGTTGCAATTCTCTCATAAAAAGGGCTTCCAGGGTTTTAAGGTTTCACTTATCATGATGAAGCACTGATGTTTATTCGACTAATATCTGTCTAAACAGTGAATGTGGATATGTGGAGTAATCCTTTAAATGTTCTGAGATTGAACTATGAACGTTCAAATGAAACGTAAGCCTTCACGTTATTTATATATATATATATATATATATATATATATATATATATATATATATATATATATATATATATACAGGGTGTCCATAAAGTTCGTGTGAACTTTAAAACATTGATAACTTTATTTGTATTTGCGATAGAAATAATTTGTAAAAAAGGATTAGAAAGAAGTAAATCTATATTTTTTAAGGTTTTATTGAAATTTTATTTAAGTTTCCACATATCCTCCATCATTAGCAATACAAAGGGTAATACGATTTTGCAGTTCACGGAAAACATTTCCCAACTGATTTACAGTAATGTCTGAAATCACAATAGTTATTTTAGCTATACTTAAAACTAGGTACACTAAACTTTATAACATTTTATTTCTATCGCAAATACAAATAAAGTTATAATTTTTTAAAGTGTACACGAACTTTATGGACACCCTACATATATATATATATATATATATATATAAATATATATATATATGCAAGCAAATATGTGGATGTAGATCCGACGGTATGATGAAAATGTGGAAAAGACAAAGCAAAATCCGAATATGTGAATTTACTGTTTTTTTTATTTTAAAACAAAAAACAAAATAAAAAACAGTAAACTCACATATTCGGATTTTGCTTTGTCTTTTCCACATTTTCATCATATACATATATATATATATATAAGTAATTCATTGAGTCTGAAAGAAACCTCAACAGATTGCAGAAAGCACTGGACGGCCGTTTCGTCCTATATTTGGGACTCATCAGCAGTGCGCATCCACTACCGAGAATTTAAACCCTGACAGTAAGGTTGTCAAGCAAACACCATACCAACTGTTCCAGCGGGCCTCGGTGACGAAGATATAACAAATCAGACTCAATATAGCGCCGCTCGCTCACATATTCCGTGGTGGAACTCAACTGAAGTTCTCTGTAACCATAGGACTGTGCCCACCGGAGCCACAACTACTATCACCAAGCCGCTCAGACTGAAGCATTAGAAGCCGGCCGTACAGTGCTTTCTGCATTCTGTTGAGGTTTCTTTCAGACTCAATGAATTACTTAATTATAATTATCAAATCCTCCTTACAATTTCTGTCAATATATATATATATATATATATATATATATATATATATATATATATATATATATATATATATATATATATATATATCACATTTAGTATTCATAGAGCAACAAATTTATCATCACTTTTTTATTTATAATGTAGGTCTTTTGGTTGAGACTACAACCGGAGTATCCCAATTGTGATAAAAAAAACTGTCTGCTTTTACTTTCTCACCAAGTTTCAATAATTGTTAAAATATTCAAATTACTCGCAAAATTAATCAAATTAGTCGGAGAATTAATTCAATTTTTTATATAGTATCACTCATCTCAAAGTTCGTAATTTGAAAATCAAAATAACTTTTTGATGATCATTTGCAATTAATTTAAATGAGAAAAAAATCATTCTCTCACAAGTGATCTCAGAAAAAGAATCGCCTGAATTATTAAATGCTGTTACAATCAAACATCAGTTTTATGTCGGAACAAATAGACAAGGTGATTATTTTTGTCATTGTTTAAGCGGTCACCTTCGACAAATATTTACATGACAGATAATAATCTCATAAATGACATCTATAAATATCTTTAGACATATATCTTCTTGTTTATATTGTTATATCTCGAGGTACTTTTTTCTTCAGTAAGTTATTTTGACAAAGGTAAAAAGATGAAATCTCTTATTCTTTTTCAGAATAATTACTTATTGATGGCGACCAGTTTGATGTAGTGGCAGACACATAATAAAGCTGGAAGAACAACTTGATCTATAAGTACGAGATGAGCTAAGAAAATAGAAACCTAACCCACATTCCTACAAAGAAAAGAGCGTTGAACTGCTACGTAATATCAATCCTCTTATATGGCAGTGAATGCTCGACAAAGAGAAAACTGGAGGCAACAAAAATGCGGTTCTACAGAAGGATGCTGAGAATACTATAGACAGACCGCGTAAGCAACGAAGAAATCGTAAAGGACATTTATTTAAAATCAGAAAGAGACCGCTGAAGAGGTGGCTTGAGGAATTTAACACTCACGGGACATATTGCTTGACAGTGATTGTGTGATTGAAAGGTCCTGAAGAGAAGCAGTACATAGAAATCAATTTCCCAAATCGGAATAAAGGACCAGACATGAGAATTTGTTTTAAATCAATTTTGAATCCCTTTTTTTCGTGCGTCAAATCTTTCCTCAACACGTCGTATGAGTCTTTCACACGCTCACATACACACACACGCACACACACACAAACACACGCATACATATATATATATATATATATATATATATATATATATATATATATATATATATATATATATATATATATATATATGTACTAGCAGCATGGCCCGGCGTTGCCAGTGCTTGATTCAAAAATCGTACGACTCATACAGCAATCGCTATCACTTGACTTAAAATATTTTTGCCTTTCCTTGCCTTTAAAGGAGTGCCCTTTGCCGTGCTGATGTTGCTACATGCCTTACTTCTTGCCTATCTCACACTGCGAATTTTTCTAAGCTCTATACTAAACATTAAATCTGTTACGAAAAAAGAGCTAAACAAAATGAACACAAAACGATCAGCTTTAAAAAAGGACTCGTAACTGGAAAAACTGAATGAAAACAGAATGTTAACAACAAACATTTTTTCACACCCAACCCAGTTCTGCGGAATCAGAATCAACGTTGAGTTTAAGCTAGCGAATGGGCCAACTGGAGTAAAGTGCCATGCAGATTTAAAGATTTTCCCACTTGTGACGAATGCAGCTATCGATTTTTTTTTTGCATGCAAGCATGCTAGTTAACATTCGTGTCAGTCAACTGTTGGCTCTCACGCTGGCCAACAGAATCTTCCTGCCTATTCGTGGCAGCCAGCTATAGGCTCTCACTCTGGCCAGTAGAAAATGGCCGCAAACTATATGAAAACTACCGTAGAAGCATGAAAAAATTGATTATTTCCGCTATCGATGGGAGTTGGGAAATGCAAAGTCGGTTTTGGCCTTCTCACTAACTTGGAGCATGTGCATGTAAATTTTGGTGCAAATCCGTCGAAAATTGTGGCCATGCATTCGTTACACACACACACACACACACACACACACACACACACACACACACACACACACACATCCTGCCTTTTATAGATAGAGATATATTGTGTGTGTGTGTGTGTGTGTATGTGTGTGTGTGTGTGTGTGTGTGTGTGTCACAAGAAATCGTCATCGAGAGTTGAGTCTACTGACCTTGCTCAAGCTATTAATAATGCCATATTATGTTTCTCTCTCCAAGAAACTGTAACTATAACAAACGCAAATGTGCTTGACAGGTGTCTGCAAAAGGGATTACCTAGCCGCCTTAACAAATTGGCTTGCTTGTAAATGTGTAGCATATATATACATATATGATAAAAAAATACAGTTTTAAAGTATGTTATATTTATGGGATAAAGTGCTCAGTGATAGAGCGTATGTGACATCAATCGGCGACATTCGGCTTCATGCTTGAACGCACTCTTCAGACCATTCTGTATTTGGGGGGATAGACTATCTATATATACTGGTCAATGGTTCATTATTAGCAGTAAGGCCTGTTGTATTAAACTAACATTTATGTTTCAAACTATTCTATGGGCTAAGGAATAAAGATTGGGTCACAATGTAGGTATTTTTACCTATTTGATAGTGCCTTTTGTTAATTTTTACTCCTTATTCATTATTCAATACTTTATTATTTATATATATATATATATATATATATATATATATATGTGTGTGTGTGTGTGTGTGTGTGTGTGTGTGTGTGTGTGTGTGTGTGTGTGTGTTGAGAATCTTTTATCCTAGATTCTTGAAACCGGAAGTGTTTCATATTTTCGGATTTTGAAATACACTGTATTTGTATATAGCATCTATAAAATGGGGCAGCCTTGGAATGGAATACCAACACAAGTAGGATATCCCTTTTCATTCGATAACACAGCATATACCCTGAAAGTAGTTTTACATAAAATATATCCTGAAAGTAGTTTTACATAAAATATACCCTGAAAGAAGTTTTACATAAAATATACCCTGAAAGTAGTGTTATATAAAAATTTATTATTTACATGTAATGATGCTAGCCATGTAATGTTCACACGATTTTTAAAGTGATGAAATTAATATTTCACGTAAAAATAATATTTTGTACTTTCTGTACGTGTACAAAATATTGATAGACATAACTACTTTACTTTTTATCTTTTCAATACCCATATGGGTATCTGCATGTCATTTTGCATAATATCTTTACTGAGCACGAAACACATGGTAAGTCATCCACGAACGAAGGTGTTTCTGTGAAGTTAGCTAACAAAAAAAAATCATGGCTACATAGATGAACTGGGAAACCCCCACCGAGGGTCACTTACAACAGCTGCACATCACCTAGGAACTTTCCCAATGCTTTCTATTTGTGGAAAGTCATGTTAGTACTTGAAAACTTTCGGATAAGATACTCAAGATATATAAAGTTTGGGCAGCAATCCCTCTTTTATATAAGTTTACTTAAATACAGAAAACAAATATTGCAGTTAATTTTTTTGTTTTTTAATTTTTCTTGTTTTTTTTCTAATTTTCTTCTTTACAAATTTAACCGCAGTACCTTGTCTGTCGCACTTAACGAAACTTGTTTATATATAATTATATAATTCCATAAGAATGCACACACTTATGTGGGTGTGCATACATCTTTATATTCATCAACCATCTTTTATGTCCCTTTAGTACGTGAGTTATTATGGCTCTCCTTAGCTTCCTGTACTTTTCCGCTCTCGTCAAATATTGATTCTTTACCGGCTCTCTTTCTCTCCATTTACACAAACACTTCAGGTAAGTTATTCGCTGTTTCCCCCTGTCCTTCAGTATGTGTTTTGAGTGTCAAATTCTCAAAGTCTTGTTTCCTCGTTATGCATCTCAGACATTTCAACTGCCTCTTTCTGATTCTAAGTATATTTTTAATACCAATTTTTCTTAAGCCTTCCTCTTTGCTTCTATGTTCAGTCCATGATATTATCAGCAGTCATCAGTAGAACAATGTCTCTGTTGCCGGAAGCATGCTTTTCAACTGAGAGGAATTTGTCCAGCATTCACTAACATCTAGGAACCATACATATATATATATATACATTTACATTTGCAAAGATTAATAGATAAATTTTTGTATATATATATATATATATATATATATATAACACAACGACAAATACACATACATTGTTAATCGTATATGCATAGTTACATTCTATGTGCGCCGCTCGTGTGTGTGTGTGTGTGTGTGTGTGTGTGTGTGCGTGTGCAGGGGGGGAGAATGAAAAGGAAATTTATCTCATTCAAGACCTGGAGTTGGTGTGGGGATTGAAAGATAAAGGTTGAAAACAAAAGTTTTAAAGTTGATAACTCCAATTCTATTTTATTTTCCTCGGGCTAAGACAGTGTCTGAATGATAAAATGCTATTAAAATGACGTACAAGGTGAACCCTTCCACCATCTTTCCTATCTACGCACAAGCAGAAATACATAGGGTGCGGCAGGTAATTGAGAACGCTTTATAATAGAAAGGAACACAAACAATCCACACACACCAGTATATATTCAAAATAAATTTTCCATATCTTCAATTTCAAGGCTTACGGTCATATCACGTTTAAACAACGGTTTAAGATCGCCTGTGTTAAGCAACGTCGGAGCTAGTCATTACCTAGATGGGTGACAGCTTGGGAATACCATGTACTGTAAGCTTGGATGTGCCGGTGGTGTAATGGATATTGGCTCGGAATTGTTAATCGGAAAGCCAAGTTTCAGTTCTAGTTGGATATTCACTTACACGCAAATATCCGTGGGAAATGCATAAATCAACCGCTTCTTTACCCAGCTATGGGTTAATTAGTAAGACTTGTATCACGATATCATCATCACCCCCACAAAGAACTTCTTAGAATCTAAAAACATTTTCTGTCTTTAAATAACCTGCAAATGTTTAAGTTGAATCAATCAATCCAGTTTTCAGTTTCTAAAATGAGAAGGAAAAAAGGTATTCATATAAAACTGCCCTCATCTTCGAGAACGCGGCTTCAAAGGCGACCATAAATATAGCATACTTTAAAACTATATTTTTTATCTTATATTATATATATAGCCTGCTACACATTTTCAAGTACACCCGTCTGCTAAGGCGGCTAGGTAATCCCTTTTGCAACAGCAGCTCAAGAACATTCGCGTTTGTTCAACACCCACAGAGTCTATCTGTGATTTATCAACCCTTTGTAGGTTATTTGAAGCTGAATAATATTTCAGATCGTACGAGGTTGCATGCAGAACCTGGTGTTTCCAAGTGCTCTTCCGTCAAAGTTATGACCGGGCTTGACATTGCTTAACTTCGTGATAAGGATAACTGATGCTTTCAGCGTGATTTGACCTTAAGCAGAAGATTGTTTGAAGCAAGTTCCTTAAGTAAATCTGACACTCATATGACCTACGAGATAGAAGAGAATAGAGAATCAGCGAGAAACATACCCAACGAACTTATGTATAGTAGAACTGGGACTGTGTGGTGATAGTAAGGAGGCAAGTATTACCCAGAGCAGTAGTTCTCAACATTGTTTTGCCCAATGCACTATTTTCAAAATATGTCAGAATGCCATCCACCCCCCACTTTCCAATATTGTTCGACTCAAAAGGTACGTTCCAAATAATATGAATACATTACTGAAAAACTTAATTCTTTTCCACATTAGTACATATACATTTACATGGATTATTTTTATAGAGGAGTTTTGGTGGACTCTCCCGTCGTATTCAACGTATGAGGGTCAAGCAGCTCAGTTCCTAGGAACCGACAGCTAGACACCGACAGCTAGACACCAGCACATATGATTTGATTATATGGTGAAGGCTTTGTGCAGAACCAACCACACTTTTTGAAGGGCCGAATACAGAGACCTGGTGCACTACGTGCCACAAGTTCCCCAAACGACCCCCCGTAGGTTTTGAACTCAGAGTTGTCCTTCTCTTAGATCAATTACCATCCAAGGCTATAGAAATCCGTCTGTCCTGCTATTTACTCATAGCTGGAGGGAGAAGAAGAGAATTAATATCTTTCCCAAGGGTATTAGCACGTAAGTGAATGTAATGGATTAGACTGGAATTCGAACTCGGCCCTCCGATTCCTTAACCCGAGACGCTATCCACTACTCCTCGATAGTAGTTTTACAAATTGAATTGCAATAAAAAATGTTTACGGATTTTTAAAATTGAATACATGTACAGTAATTTGTTTTAATCCATAACTAATTATTCAATAAATAATCTGAAACATAGTTCAATAAACACAAAGCTTAATATAAGGTCGAGGTGTTGTAATTCAACAAACAAATGCTGTATAAAAGGTCAGTGTATTTAAGTAGAGTTTATTCTGATTTAGATTAAAAACCATTGACTTAGAGCTACGAAAAAAGTTAGCTTAAAATTTCCGATTTTAGATTAAAAACCATTGACCTAGGGCTACGAAAGTTAGAAAGTTATAGAGAATTGTGATTGCTGTACATAAAAGAACTCTCGGCTTATTTATTAACTGAGGAGAGTCGAACGAACATTATTTTTGGACTCAGTTTTATGGTACCCTTTTAGTTTCTTTACCAGCATGCAAAATTTTAAGCACTGATTATTTTGTGATGTCAACGAACACTTGTTGCCGCTTTTGTGATGTCAACGAATACTCGTTGTCTCTTTTGTGATGGTCGTTGGAGTAGATATTTTGTTATCGCAGATACACCTATAGTACGCCGTTGAACTATGCTGGTGCCAGGTGCCTTCGAATAACACTATTAGTACTTGCTCGATAATACTCGCTCGAACAGTAATCCGTATAATGATCTGAATACAGAAATAGTATAGTCAATAGAGTATAAAATAGCGGTCCGTATAGTAATAGAGGATAAACTAGAAATGGCGATCCGAATAGTAACAGAGAATAGAATAGAAATGCGATCAATTAGACACAGGCTACCTCCCATATATGCGTTTCCTCTATGGTCACGTGGTCTACTAAATTTATTAATGAGATCGCTGGCGTTTGCACACCGGCGATCTATGTCCAAACTCAAGTGTCGTCAGCGACATTTATTCCTATATAACAGATTAGAATTCAGCAATCAACCTCAAATTAATTTCGTCCAAATTAATCTTCAACCGTTTGCCGAAAATTATTTGGATACAGAAAATGGTGTTGTAAAACTTTATGAAAAAATCGGCTAATGTTAAGTACGAAATTTAACACTCCGTTCGTACGGTGGGATGTGTCAACGCATCTCAAAATGTTTTTTATTTTAATATTACTACTACTTTCGTGTACTGTATCTCATCAGGACGTTGACGATCATGGCTCTCCACAATTTCCTGTTATTTGTAGCTCGTAATAATTTGTTTCGTTTTGTTATCTCTCCTAAACCTTGCTCCGCCGTCCATTTAACCAAAGTTCGCTAGGTAGATTATACGTTGTTTTCCTCTGTCCCTCTTATCTTCAATCTGTCATGTGAGTATCAACTTTTCCTAGCCTTCTTTCCTCATTATACATCCTAGAAATTCGAACTGCATCTTTTTGATGTTAAGTATATAAGTTTCCATTTTCTCTAAATCATCACATGTTCTGTCTATGGTTTTTTCAGCATCCTTCCTTAAATCCACAATTCTGTTGCTTCAAGTCTTTTTTTTTTAAGTTTATCACCCTAAGCAAGGCTGGAGGCCACTAGCACGCAAGGGGTTACAGAAGGTTTGGAGGAAGAGCAGATAGGAGTGGTAAAGGAGAGGATGTGGAGAAAGATAGTGGATCGATCAAGGCAGGGGCGTTACAGAAGATTTGGAGCGAGAGCAGATAGGAATGAAAGGTGAAAGGATGTGGAGAAGGGAAGTGGATAGATCAAGGCAACTGGAGATGTCGATTGACGTTACACTTAAATAGTTGGAGATTGTATTTGTCAGGGAAACAGGAATACGAAAAGGAGTTCCACAGGCAAGATGTGCGAGACATGAAGCTATTGGAGTAGAAGATACGTCTACATCTAACAGTTTCAAGGGTGAAGGGGTGGGAACGGGATGCCAGCCTCGTAGGACGTTAAATTCATGAAGTCTCTGTGAGAAGATTGCCCAGCATTCACTACCATATAGGAGATTTGATATTACATAACCGTTCAGTCCTCTTTTCCTTTGTTTCTACCGAATGTTTGGCAGTACTATGAAAATGGAATTACTTAGGTCGTCCGGTTTATTATCAATATTGTATATTTCAATTATGTCTGTAATCATCTAAAGCTGCCAGCATCTTTATTACGATTCTTTCTGGTCAGCTCCTGCTGCTTTGTTTCTGTTCAGTTTGGTCATTCTTGATTCCTCTTCATTAAAAAGATTTAACAGACATTCAACAAAGCTAAAGAAAAAAATTCTGGAATGTTCAACAAAATGATAAAGAAAATTTTTAGAAAAATTAAAAATTTCAGTTATCAATTAGTCGACAATATTGCAATACTTAACGCCATGGTAACCAAAAGAAAAAGAAGATGTTTTTAATTTTCCATAATCGTAGAAGTAACTGACGTATGTATCCCGTAAAAGGTAAAGAAGTAGTGTAGCAGTGACTACAGCAATCACAGTTGTAAGGCGTGTACAGGATTTAAAACCGTCTGACCGCGAAATAAGTGTTAGGATCTTAAAGATGGGGTAGCAACTGCTCAGGGGTTTTCTCGGCAACAGTAGCAAATATATACAAGTAATATATACATTCAGGGCAGAAATGCTTACCACTTAAAATCTGTGGGCGTCTATATCTTCTGCAAAAACGGAACGACGATGGACAGGGAGGGTAACCACTCAAGAGAGGAAAAATTGCATCCAGTTACATCCCATTTGAACACTGCTGATGCTCAACCCGAGTTAACGCAATTTGCGGCTTATATTTCTTTCTGTGTTCGTCTACTAAGTGGGGTACCATTATTGATAATAAAGCAACAATTACTTCACATCGCCTGGATTGTGGAAGCCTGGCACCTTGTCACCTGATCAACCGAGCCATGCTTTAAGATTATTCATGCAGACGGCCGAATTCGTGCGTGACGAAAACTGCACAGGTTATGAATCTAGCCTTACAGCTCGGGGCAGCTGTTAGCAGTTGATATCACGCGAAACAAAACAACCAAGCCAACCTCTAATGATGTAAAAGGTATTCTGTTAAAATGCGCAAATGAAACAAGATATAGCCAATATAAAATATTCAAATCATGCGTTGAATATTATTTGCAGCCGCTTATTTATGTTAGTCGCTTTAATGTTTGACTGCCATAGAGGATAAGCAAAGCAAAAAAAAAACTCTTTGAAATTCCGTATTCAAACGTAAAATACTGTTCCATTTTTCTAGCAACATAGTCCATTTCCCTTATATAAATTCTTCCGTTCTATCTCTAACCGCGTCAAAGGCCAGTCTTCAAAAGAAAGTGTTGTCTATCTAGTAGGATTGGGAGAAAACCCTCTACTTTTATCTTCTTTTAAGTAAACGATTATTCAAACAAGAATCCTCTCAGGGACCAAATTGAACATTGCTGCTATATCTGGACTGGATCTACCGCAGCTTAGCTTTGACAGGTTTCAAAAGTGTTTACGCGACTTTGTGGGTGAATAATTACTTTCTACCCTACAACCCCTTTTCTCACAGACGAAATTTTACTAGCCTCTCTCTATTCTATCGCAATTTTCATGGCAAATGTTCAGAAAGTTTTCCTTAGTTCAATCAGTCCAGACCCCGACAGCAAGGACCCGCCGTGACACGTACAAACGGACGATTCATCCTCATTCTCTTTATGAGTTGAGATCAAACGTGGATCAGAATTCGACAGAATGATAAGGTAAAGAACAAATAGGAAACGTTTAGCATGTGTCACTTTTATTAAAGTTTCGTCAAAGAATAAGACATAGAAAAAGAAGACATTCTGGCATTTTTACTTTTGTGTTGTTTGATTTTCATTGGTTAATCATAATGTAGCAGACGTAGTAAACCGGAACTCGAGTCGAGGGGCGGAAGCGGCGAATGGGCTGTTTTTGACCAGCGTCTGAAAAAGTGTGGAGTTCGTCTGGGTATGGCGTCTATGACTTCTATTTGAGAGAGGGCGAGTGACTCGTTCCGTGTATCGAGACCATCTTGGAGAAAAGAGTGAGTTCTGTCGGGGTACATCGTACTATACGTGCAGTAGTGACAGAACGAACGAACGAACGAACGAACGAACGAATGGAGCGGATGCAAGACAGAAAACAACAATAAATACCGGGAAGCCGGTGTAGAGGGGAGAAACGCCTACAACTGAAATTGCTTCCGACAACAGAGTCGCTAATTTCTTTTGACCACATATAACCAATGGAAATCAAACACAAAAGAAAATGTCAGAATACGACTTATTAAATAAACATTAGTATAATTTGTGGTGTTCCGAATTCAAGGAAAAACGACGCGTCCATTCGAAATTTCAAGAAATCAACAGATTCAACGCCTAAGCGAAAAAAAAACGCAATATTATACGTATGTAAGTGTAAAATAATTCTAGTTTATCTATGTTGGATGCAGATGATAATGTATATTTGTAAGTGTTACCGGTATGCAGACATTAAATTGCCCAATCCCTCACTCAAATCGTGGACTTCCCTACTTGTTTTCCTAGTCAAACCGAGCAACATCCTTCTAAATTAGATTTATTTCTTACCTCGTCTCCCCGCTCTTGCCAAGCTTCACAATACTGCCCTCTTGGTAAATCGGACCACTCTGTGGTAGCTATAGATATCTCCTTTCAAGCATCCATAAAACAGGAACCCCCTAACCATAAGACCTCTTTCCAGTACCAGTATGCTGATTGGGACTCATTCCGGGATTTTCTTCCTGACACCCTTCGTGACATCCTCAACCTCACAATTGAAAATTGCGCCACTGAGGTTTCTTTTTGGATCAAAGTGGGCATGGACGTTTTTATTCCTCCTCGGACATACCAGGCGAAACCGCAATCCTCTCCATGGTTCACACCAGCATTCTCGGTTGCTATAGCACACAGGAACCACTATTTCCGGCTACATCTGCGTTACAGTTCTCGTCATAACAGGTGCCTATTTGTTACTGCTTGTAACAAATATAAGCGAGTCCTCGAAAAAGCTAAGTCCCTGTTTTCTAAGAGGATGAGGAAACGCACAACCTCTAAACATTTTGGCTCTTGTGACAAATGGCGTCTCTATCATAGTGTACAAAATAAGTGCAAGTTCTCTGTTCCCCACTCTTCAATCGATTTGAGATGTTACCAAACTCTGTTAATAAAGCTGAATTTTTTGCCTGTAAATTCTCCTCAAACTCTACTCTTGACTCATCTGGAGTATGCCTGCCTAACTTCCCACTTAGAACTGCATATAACTCCTTCCATGGCTTCTGCTATCATCTCTAACCTTGATCCCCACAAAGCATGTGGATGTGATGGCATCCCTGTAATAGTCCTTAAGAAGTGTGCTCCTGAACTAGCCCCTGTTCTCTATAAACTAAATGCTTTCCTGCTTGCTGGAAGTCATCGTCTGTTGTTCCAGTTTTTAAGAACGCAGGGGAACCATTTGACCTATCCAACTACCGGCCTATTAGCCTTCTGTCTCTTTTTGGGAGACTCCTAGAGGCCCGAAACAATTCTGAATTGATTTATCACTCATCACAGGGCCTTTTCTCAAACAAGAAACACGGCTTTCTTTTCACCAGATCACTTGCTGCTGTACTCATGAAAATTGCGGAAAGAGACTATCAGGTCTAGATGAAAACGGTGAAACCACGGCTGTAGTATTGGACGTTTCGAAAGCCTTTGATAGAGTATGACATTCAGGTGTTCTCCACAAGCTGAAAAGCTACGGTATCTCCGGCCACATTTTTGAGCCGATTCACTCGTTTTATCAAATCGTGAAATGAAAATGATCCTGAACGGCCACTCGCTTACAACCTTTCGTACTAACGCGTGTGTCTCCCATGGCTTCATCCGAGGTCCTACGCTGTTTTTAATTTTCATTAACGACCTTCCCAGTGACAACAGCTCTAAGCTGGGCATCTACGCTGACGACCCCTAACATTTACTCATGCCTCAATAGTAATCAGTCAGACAAAGTCAAAATGGCAGCTCATGTACAAAACGACCTCAAGACCGTTGTTAACTGGGGCAGACGATGCGTTGTCAATTTGAACGCCTCTAAAACTAAACTTCTCTCCATTAATCCTGGCTAATGGTATCGTCCAAGAATGTGACTCATTGCGCCTTCTTGGGCTAACGTCCTCAGCTGAGAGGAGGTGGGAAGACTACATCCATTGCTAGATCAGCTGCTAAGAAAGTCGGTTCACTGTGTCGGACGAGACAATTTTTCTCTCCGGAATCTATCTTGCATATCTAAAAGTCTATCATTCGTCCATGCTTAGAATATTGCTGTCATATATGGTCCGTTACCCCTGAAGTTCCTTGATAAGAGCCAATGAATAATCAGCAATATTATTGATGCTGACCTGGCGGCTCGATTTCAGTCACTTCCCACCGTCGTAAGGCTGCCTCTCTATGACTTTTTCAATAAATACTTTCATGGTAACTGTTCGGATGGGCTCTTCGCTATGGTACCTAGACATTATGAATTTAAACGCAGTACTAGATTGGCGGCGGGATGTCATAAATTTACAGTTGAGCGGGCTAGATGTCACCGCAACTTCTATGCTAACAGTTTCTTATCTCACACTTCTCGCTTGTGGAACTCCCTCCCGGTTCCATGCTTTCTAACCAATTTTAATCTGCAGAAATTTAAACGCAATGTCAGTTGATATCTACTGGCCTCCTGATTGCTCTTTCCTCTTTCTACTCATTATTATTAATGTTTCTGTTCTTAATCCGTCCACACCCCGTAATGCGTTGCATGCCAGTGGCTGTAGTGCTATGCTGGGGGTGATACCGATTTAAAAAAAAAAAGAGAAAGTATGTGTGTACATCTAGTAGTCATTATTGGTTTTTCGCATGCTGATTAGTGAATGTTTTTACGTAATACCTTTTGTTTTAGAGAAACATACGATATATTCTTTAAGAATGGATTCAATAAAAGTTGATGTAACATGGTTTTAACGTGTCTTTATAGTTGGTAATATTGTTATTTATAAGCCCTCGAAGTACTTTCGACGTAAAGAATCATGTTCTTTTTTAATTAGGGTGACATTTGTAAAATTAAAGTTATGGCCAATTTTGTTTCTAAGTATTACGAAAGTGTTTGAATGGATGTCTAAACGTAAATCTTTTTTTATGTTTGTAGATATGTTCTTTTACATCTCGTGAGGTCTCTCCGACATAATTGTTTTTAGACTGTAAGGGATTTATTTGATAGGTACCGACAACTGAATTTATGTTGGGTTTATTTTTCTTCCTAAATATATCTCCGGTTGTCTTGGACGTGATAGGGATAACTTATTTATTTACAAGTGTTTTAGAAAGAATGATGGTAGCATTATGAATTTTGTGGTGTATTATATATATTTATATTCTATTATAAATATTCCATACTTTATATTCCATTGGTAAGGAGAAAGTTCCACTTAAACAGCGTCTTCCCTAGAAATGTGGAACATATTCCACATAGAATGCTTCCCTAACCACGACGATCTTAACCTCTTCAATTTTAACGTCAACCGTTATCTGGCCGCCATATACTCACAATATAATCTTATTTCCACTCTTGACGCACTTACAGGGACTGCATTCATTAAACATCTACCTTGAGTGGCTTTTGAGCCAATCACTGGATGAACACTTGTATTTTTAAAACAATTAGATCATCTGAAGACAGTGAAAAGCGCTGCGATATAGTTGAACAGAAAATGTGTAAATGTTTCTATCGACTGTGAACCCCGTTTTTCGTTGGTGGGGGATCAGCAATGAATTGTTGCACAATTTCGGTAGGAAAGATTCCACTCATCTGTAGCTTTTCACCAGATATTGTACCTTTGGGCTACTGTTTACTTTGGTTCTTAGAAAATTATCTTAATGAAAAACAAAATCAAATTCCTCGGAAGATTGCAAGTAGCACACTGCTCAATTCTTCGTTCAGAATTTAAAAAGAATAAGTTCCAGAAGAATGAAATTATGAAGATGGCAGAAGATAAAACGGTAAATTTGTTATTCAATAAAGTTAATCTTGAAAATTGATAAAGAAAATCCTTTTATCTTTATTTAATAAACTGAACGAACATACTCGTGATATCCAATACTAGACTTTGATACAAAAGGTTCTGGATTAAATTCTTTATAAAAAAAAAAAAAATATTTCTATATTCCTCCATCAATTCAAGTCTGCTCAGCAGAAATTGACAAAAACTACAGTATAAGCCAAATGTTTGGAGACCCACCCTTTGGATTTAATAATTAGGAAGTTCCATACTTTTCTTGATTTAATCCAGTATGCTGGAGCGAATTAACCCATTAGTGAAATAATGTCCAACTTTTATAGAGTAGATTACCGAAAATTTAAAATGCTCCATCTCTATATTAACTAGCAAGGTACATTAATCAACGAAAGCTAAAACTCTAAGGAAACTTTATGCAGTAAGAGCTTAATGTCGTTATCATTATAATTGAATATATGATTTAAAAAAACCATCAGGGCCATAGTGAGCTAGAGTCATACTTTTTCCAACAGTATTCGTGTGGAAGTGAATGTTACTCATTCCTCCAACCTAGTATCACACACACTAATATATATATATATATATATATATATATATATATATATATATATATATATATATATATATATATATATTACACAAATTTCCAAGTAAATGCGAGTAAAGGCGCTTTGAAAGATTTTTTTTTTTGATAAGGTGAAGAATTAACAAATTTAATCAGCCATATCAACTTACCAAATAGGGAAAGACAACGAAAGCTTGACAACTTAAAGGAAAAAGATTTAAATAACGTATAAAAGAGAAATGATTTCAAACATGTCTTTAGTTTTGATACCAATTCTAAAGTCTTTGCCTAAAATCAGAGATGATATACCGTTGACATATTCTTACAGCTATGAGCCTTCCATGAAGTCTCATCTCTTTGCGTGTTTATAATAATTTTATTCTCTTTTAAAGAAATAGAACATTGGCTCTTTTGAAAGCACGTTTTAGTAAATATTGAAATCGAGTCATTAAATAAAGTTATTTTAAAGTGTCTATAGTCGGAGAATGAAAGTTTTAAAAAAAAGAAATACATAGAATGGTTAAAACTGAATGGAGAGAAACGTGACTGAATGGGAAAGCTACAAAGAGCAAGAAGAAAATAGGATAGAACCTGTTCTTAGTGAAAGCGATTGAAATATATTACATCATGGAAAGATGAAAGTTTTTTTCATAAAATACAAAAATGTCATAAAATATATTTTCGGGTAAATCCAACACTTTATTACATATTCAGATATATTAAAATGCCTGGCTGCCTGTTTTAAAAAGAAGGCAAGATTAACTACAGAAAATACAAATGGATTTTCGGCAAATATTTTAAATACCTTTAAGTGATTCAGAATTTCGATCCAGTTTTTTTCAACCCGTAAACCTCTCGTGTCGTAGATTTACTTAAAGGATACATAAAAACTACTTCGTTCTATCTCCCTGTTTACACCTTTATGGCCGACCAGTAAGCTGAAATCGTGAACTATGACAATCCAATGACAGAATTCTATTAGCAATTTATTACCAAATTTTATGCACCAACTAGAATATTTCTTACACTGTATGAAATGTTTTATAAGTGAAACTTAAACTTTTTCTAAATGTATTGAATGGTTATACAGGCTGCAGCAGAAATACCTCCCATATATCTATCTTACATATTTATAGGTTTGCCATGCTCTGAATATAACTTACATGTCGTCTGCTGTCCTTGTTATATATTTAGAGATACTTGATAAAATCCAAAGAAGAATCTGCAATGTCATTAGTCTTGACCTTATATCTCAATTTCCCACCGCCGTAATGTAGCTACCCTGTGCATATATGTAAATATTTCATGGTAATTTTCCTGATGAACTTTCCTTTATGTTACCTAGACTGAATGAAATTAAGTGCAGTACTAGACTGACATTCAAGATTCATCATTTTAATGTTGAAATGGCTCCATGTAACCGTAAGTTCTATGCTAACAGTTTCTTCTTGCTTCACAGTCCCTTCAAAGATTTAAATGAAATGTCAATCATTATCTTCTGCCCGCTCGATGTCAACTACAGAGACCTGGTGCACTACGTGCCACAAGGTCCCCAAACGACTCACCGCAGGTTTTGATTTAGATTTGTCCTTTTCCTAGACCAGTTGCAATCCAAGGCTATAGAACCCAGTCTGCCATAGCTGGAGGGAGAAGAATGGGATTCATCCCTTTGCCAAGGATATTACCACGTGAGTGAACGTAATGGATTCGACTGGAATTCGAACTCGGCTCTCCGATTTCTCAATCCAAGCCGCTAGAATTACCTCACCATGCTTTATTTATATATATATATATATATATATATATATATATATATATATATATATATATATATATATATATATATATATATATATATATATATATATATATATATATATATATATATATATATATATATATATATATATATATATATATATATATATATATATATATATATATATATATATATAATTTCTTGTTCTTTTATCGTTTCATTTATCTCCTTAATATTATTGTTCTAATATTCTATAACAGTAATCCATTGCGCCTTAGTATCTTTATTTCTTTGCCTGAGGGAAAATGATTAAAAAAATTACCTCCCACACAATGGTAAGGCATTAGCGAGACGAAAACACTGTTGCCACTAATGTCTACCATTATGTGGTAGGTATATCTGCTGTAACATGTATATGTAGTTATATGTGATAGATTAAATTTCACACAAAAAAATACGTACACACACCTAATTATATATTTAACATCTGATATCTTCAATATTTGATATTTTCGTCATTCCTTCTTTTATTTGTCTTTGGAAAAGGTCTTCTGTAATTCCACCTGAATTGTCACTTAGCGGCTCAACCGATGTATATTGCAAGATTAAGATCAATGTTGGCCAAGGAAGAAAAATAAACGTATAGAAATAAAATTATTAAAAACTATCGGTACCCGTAGAGATTCCACAGTTTTTCATTGAAATGAATAGTTCTCAGGTTTTCCGACTCCATGAAATGTAAAAAAAATTAAATCGCTGCTTTATAACATAATTACAATTATATTCCCTTGCAGTTATATCACCTTGATTTTTTTTACTGCTGGCGCAACATGGTGCAATGGTGCATATTAACAGTGTATGTATATATTCAAATAACAGACATAGTTGTGAACCTACTTCGTCCTTAAGAATTTAATGCACCTATAAATACTTTATGTACAAAAATATGTAAATAACATTTTTAAACTTACCTTTCAAATATTTGTTACACCTGGAGCTAATGCGTATGCAATATGTAACTAATATGTACACTCAGTTCAAAAATATCTATACCTACTTTATATCTTAGCCCACTATACACAATACTATGACAAAAGTGTTAGTTATCATTCAATAATATTCCCATGATATATTTATAAATAGTTGTTAGACAAATATTCCAATAACAATCATGAAACTGAGTTTTTCATTTTCACTGAAGCGATTTTTAAACATTTCATTTTCCCTTCATTCTTTCTTAATGAAACCAAGCAGCGTCTTTTATATGCCTTTCCACAAAATCAAAATGGTATAGCCCATTACTTATGAGGTATTGACAGATGTTAAATCTCTCTCTCTCTCTCTCTCTCTCTCTCTCTCTCTCTCTCTCTCTCTCTCTCTCTCTCTCTCTCTCTCTCTGAAATCAAGTTGCATCTCTCATATGGAAATAGTTCATTGTTCACGGGGTATTGGCAGAGCGTAACGATCGTGCGAACTAACGAAGGGAGGAAGCAGAATAATTATATGTTGATACTGAAATTTTCGTCAGTAAACACTTTTTTTTCTCATTTGATGGCTTCTTTTATTTATTTATTATATGAATTTTCTATTCCTCGATTTATTTTCCTTTTTATTTTTTCGCTCTTCATTTTACTTTTCATTTCTTCAGAATAATTCTACTTATTTTATTCTGTTTTCTTTTGAGAGCCCCCCCCCCCAACCACTTCATTCTCCTTCACGTACTTCTAGGCAAATTATTTCCATCATCTTGTTCCCCAATAGAAAGAAAAAAGCCAAGCTCCCCTAAATATACCTCCGTCTTACTTAAAATTATTATATGTAATTGCTCAGAAAGTATTTTTGCCTATAGTGTTGAACTTTCTTATCTATGTTGGAAAGAGACGGGAAAATGATAGCGCATCAACTTGTGGTCGTGTAAAAACAAAAGACTCTAGTCAAAAGATTTAGTTTTCTCATTTTCTGCGATTTCTGGAAAAGAGTAAGCGTAGCAGCGAACAACTGAATGCGTCTTGAAGATTTTTTTATGTTCTTATTTTGGTAAAGACAATAATTTTTTTATGTAGTCAGCTTCCTTATTTGGAATTAATCTTGGAAGATTGCTTTCGAACTATCGTCAATGGAAAAATCTTCTCATATTAATGTCTCCTTATTGCGATTAGAAAGAGGCTTCTTTTTCTTCTTCTTGGAACGGCTTATTAGAGATCAGAGTAAAGTATCTGTTCTGACAGTAAAACTGAACGGATGAAAACAGATTTTATGCAACAGTATTGCACGTTGTAGTGCGATGGATAACGGCACGAAATGAAAACTCTGAGAGCAGAGTTCGAATTCCAGTCGGGTTCATTAGATTCACTTACGCGCACATACCCTTAGGAAAGAGATGAATCCATCTGTTCACAAAAAGCTATGGGTTGATTAGCAATAATAGATCCTATAGCCTTAGTTGGTAACTAGTCTATCTCAGAAAGAAATGGCAACGTATTGCGAAAATATATTCTGTCTAGTCGATCATGAATCGAAACAGGCTTGATCGCCCAAGAGTTTATCGCGGATGACACTTAAATATGTTGACTGTATATTAGTATTATCTGTTTTTATAAGGGCACATTTGACATTCCTTGTCCGAGCAGTCAGTACTAATTCCATTTGAAATTTATAAAATCTTTATTGGCACATTTTTTTTCGAGTAATTAGGTTTAAGTCCACTAAATGATATCGCTCTTTCTTGTAGTGATGGGAGCGTTCTCCGTAACCTTTTGTTCAGAGTAGTGTGGAACGTCAACAGCCTAACTGTCATTATTTTCTTTTCAAGTTACATTTGCTATCTATTTTAGTTTTTTGTCGCCGTTGGAAGTCCTCAAGCGAGGTGATTTCTGTTATTTGAAACAGTTTTTCGTTTGCGATTCTGTAGCGTCAGTTCACGAGGTTCGACGAACGATAGTCCTCGCTAGGAGCTACATTCTTTATTCACTCGAAATCACTTTTAAGCAGTTCTCTGGGGAAGAGGTTGTATAAGCGTTTAGACATTTCTGGACGAGTTTGGCGCCATGCCTGACACACACACGAAAGTCTCGAGGTTATTTTAGCACGTGACTCTCTTTTTTTTTTTTTAGTAATGTTTTTTGTTTTGTAGCAATTTTCGGTGTTAGGGGGAAATTACTCCAAGCGCAGCCGATTCTCTGTTAAATTTTCACTTCACTCCTATGTGGAGTGAGTGGTCATTGTTAAATGTAAAATAATTGACAAAACTGTCCAAAAGAGTTGACAAAAATTGCAATAACAAGATAAAGATAAAAGAACGGGGAAAAATAGCAAACAATATATGCAAGGGTCTTGTATGTCAACCCCAATTCTTGATTTGTGTACTTTTTACCATATTACTTTTGCTTTGCCTTATTACTGTTAATTTGCCTAGCTTATATTGTTTGCTTGCTTTATATTATTTTTTGCCTCGTTCTTGTCTTTTCTTGTTTATTGCTTATTGCAAACTTTGTTTGTTGGACATTTTTATCATTTATTTTACACTTGACAATGGCAACTCCATACATATCCTATACTAAATTTGCTATAACTTATCCATGTACAGAGGTATTTAAAGTGTTTTGTATTTACCAGTTACACATCCTGAATTTTTATGATGGTTTCAGGGTAAGTGAAATCATTGCTTTCATTCAGATTCCAAACATAGTTTCTGTTCTTTGTGATATCAACGAACACTGGTTGCCACTTTTGTAATGCCAACGAATACTCGTTGTCACTTTCGTCTTGCTCGTTGTAGTAGAGACTTTGTAATCGCAGATACAACTATAGTACGCTGCTGAACAATAGCCAGTCGCCTTCGAATAACATTCGCACGATGATAATACTCGCTCGAATAGTAGACAACGTATAGTGATTCGAGTAGAGAATAGCAATCCGTATAGTAATAGATGATAGACTAGAAATGTCGATCGGAATAGTAACAGAGGATAGTGATCCAAGTAGAGAATAGCAATCCGTATAGTAATAGAGGATAGACTAGAATTAGCGATCAATCCAGACGTCACGCGACTTCCTACTTATGCGTTTCTTCTATGGTTACGTAGTCTACTTAATTCAATAATGGGATCGCCTGTGTTTGCTAACTGGCGATCAATGTTCAAATTCAAGTGTCGGCAATGACACTTTATTCCTATATAACACTGTTTTAAGAAAGTTTATCTTGAATCATATTTCTTGAAATATTTGGTAGTAGGATGCTTTCTTTTATTCAAGGTGATTCTTGTCCCAACTATAAATATCTATGTCATCGGCATAGCCTCCACATTATCCTGTACATTAGTCTCGGGAGGGAAAGCGTGAACGCTGTTTTCTAATTAGAATCGTTTGGAGTACGGCAGAGACTGTATAACTGATTGATGCCCATCTCTTTGTGACCACAACCCTGGTCCACGACAGTTTCGCCGAATAAGAAATCGACTCCATGCTGGGATTTAACAGCTGACTTTTAAAGAAAATAGCTTGACGGTATTGGCCGAAACTACAGGGGTCAGAGTGTGCTTACAAAGGGATGAAATTCGGAAAATGTTCACTTGGACGCCCCAGAGATAACCGGGGTCACTCTTTCATAAAAAAAGCTAACTTTATTGGTTCCGAGGGTCGGTGGTGCATGCGACACTGAGGCTCGACGCGGTAACCGACGGACGTTCTAAATAGCCTGGTGATCACTCCTCTACCCCAAGCGGGGAATGGGAATCCGGCCTCCTCTGCGAGAGCGCGGAATCCTAACTACTAGACCACTTGAGAAGTCATTTTTTTTTCATATGCAGCCACACTGCCTAAACAATAGCACATCTGATCTTTGTTCGATCTACGTGCCGCTTTAAAAATGTAAATAGACAAGAGTTCACTTCAGTTACTAATAGTGTCATTTAGCCAGTGTCATTTAACCAATTCTAGTTCAATTAATTCAGGTAGATGGAACTCGTCAGAAGGTAGTTCATCTAAGAGAAGGGAACTCTGACTTTAAACTTCCGCTGCCTTTCTCCATACCGAATCTTGGAATAAGCATCGGGATTAAACCCTGAGGACGAATCCGGAGCCGGAGTCCCAAAGACTGTCTGATATTATGTACATCTTCGTACTGACAACACCTGTGACAACGCCGGGACCAAGCTGTATTGGCCACTACCTTTCCCACAGGGAACATCGGTAGCGTAGAGAGGGGAGGCATGCTGCATGGACAACTGCCGATCTTTCATCAAACCCTGCCCCAACGTTGCCAAAACACTGGAAATTAACAGTCTACTGGTTATAAATCAGCGCTTGATTGGCGTCTAGCAAAACGCCAGGGATTGCTTTCGACGGAGGGAGAGGTCATCGTGACTTAATGGACAGCTACCGCCTCGCCATACGCAGCTGTGGCATGACACTTTGGGTGCAGATCCAAGATTTCTCGAGATCAACGGATGTCACGCGTACGTTCAATTCAAGTTGAACATCTGAACTTAATCGCATATTGCTCTAACATTAAGCAAGATTGGCCACCCCTGCATTAGATTGACAGTTAAGAGTAAATTTGGAGTACAAAAAGCGAAAGTTCGACTCAAAAGGCGCGTAGTGTCGTCAAACCATTATTCATTTGGAGTTTTTAAAACGCAATTAAACACTATAATCCACATATTTCTCAGTAGCTGCAACGATTGCATAAAAGATTTATCGAAAAGTTGTTGGCATTCTTCAATAGTTGATTTTTGTTTTCCTTCATGACAACTCAAGCAGAATAAAAAATTGGAAATCTGTCCTATATTCATCTGATCTTGCACCAATGGATTATTACATTTTTACGGTCGCTGAAAAAAGCTTTAATGAGAACACATTTTTTAATTTAAAAAAAAAAATCAAATTTTTGAAACATTAAAAACGAAAGCAACTCATTGCAACTTTTTGGACACCATTTTTCCACTAACATGAAGTAGATTAATTATATCGAAAGTCGGTTTATTGTATCGTGCCAGATAATTCTTATCGTCAGAATTCTTCTTGCACGTTTACGAATTTACCAATCTACTGTCAGATCTAGTCTGCAGCTGCTGCTACTATATATCTCGTGACTCTTGACAAAATACAAAGAAGAGTCTGTAATTGATTCTGACCTGGCATCTCGTCACTTTATCCCCGGCATCCCTCTGTCTTTTTTACAAATATTTTCATAGCAACTGTCTTGATGAGCTCTTCTCCGTACAGCCTCGACTACGCAAATTTAAGCGTACCACTAGATTGGCAACTAGGTTTCACCGTTTTACTGTTGAACTAGCTAGATGCAGCCGTCATTTATATTCTAATAGTTTATTTTATCGCACTTCTTGCATGTGGAACTCCTTTCCGATTTCTTGCTTCCCTGCCACCTACAATTTTCGAAAATTTAAATGCAATGTCAGTCGCCAACTTCTGTCTTCATGAAACCTGTTCTTTTATTGTCCTTTCTCCTCGTGTCTCCTCACTAATTTCATTCTCGGTAATCCTCTACATCCTAGCGTCCTGGGTATGACGATAAACTACGTCCAAAAGCAAGGCCTCTGATAATACGTTTTCGAAAAAATAATATTACCAGCTATACATTTTTGAGGAAAAAAAATTTTAACAGAAATAGATTTTTGACAAAACAAAAATATTAACAGGAAAAAAAAGTTGTCGGCATTAATGACCCATTGAGGTTGATATGCCGTAAAACAAAACAAACCAAACCAATCCTCTACATCCTAGTGGCTTTATCGCCTAGCTTGGAGAATGCTTAAAAAGAAATTAAAAAAATTATAACCTGCGCAATTTTACTCAAAATTATGGAAGATATGACTATAAGACGACATGTCATTGCAAATGGTAAATATGGTAAATTGAATAAAATATAACTGTATTTGTTGTTGTCTTTTTATAAAGTTGATAAATGGAAAAAACGGGAATTATATTTGAGTCAAGCTAATAGCATTGTATTTTTACTTTACTAAGCTAAATATAAAAAATATCGTTAACCCTGGTCCATCTTTGGGTGGAAGGCATGTTTCCAGGACTTCGAAAGTTGATGTGAAAAAATGCGGACTCTACAATTGGCGCATATTTCCCTTAATGTCATACGAAGATAAACTTAGTGTGCATCAGTATCAGTATTTAAGCAATGGATTAAAAAAAAACTGTCATGGCATCTCATCTTCATATTGAATTTCTTTTTTCCTTCAAAAGAAAATTACCTGTTCTTAGACGCTATTTTATTTTTTGCGTTAAACGTTTAAGAACTTTTTCTTCTTATATTCTACATTATTTTTTTTCCGTTGAGAGAATCTGCTGCGTGTTCTGGGTAAAAGGGGTAAGGAAAACGAGTGTCATGGAAAACTGAATCTAGCCTCGCAGAAAATAGGTATACCGTATCTCTTTAGGCAGGGAAGAGTAGAACCCATATTAACTCGCACTCTGTTTCGTTTTGTTTCACTGGTAAATTGCTTTTTCCCATCCTCTTATCATCCTGCCATCTGTACGTGCAGAGATATGACAAAAGTAAACAGATGCCTTTATTTTATTTTTCAATGATCGAAAGTCACAGAATATGATTTCCCTTACTAATGAAATATTCATATGGATACAAGAAGAAAGCCACGACGTTGATAAGTGATAAACATGTATTACTATAGCAACGGAATATCTCAGTAGAAGGCTGGTAATACATTGCCTTTTAATTACCAGTTTCGTATTAACGTCTGTTGTATTATATATATATATATATATATATATATATATATATATATATATATATATATATATATGAAAAATTTCTCAAAGTTAACCTGTAGTAAAAGTCAATACAGTTTTCCTATTGTCTTTTACATTTATATATATATATGTATATATATATATATACATATATATATATATATATATATATATGTATATATATATATACATATATATATATATATATATATATATATATATATATATATATATATATATATCAAATATGGTATATCAAAAGTAATTTTACAAACTTTGAGAGCGAGTTCCTGACACCAAACGAGGTAAAATGTTCATATTAGCATATGTCCACTCCACTTTCTTCTACATACGCATGCACCCGTCGGATCATTGACTGGCGAACCTTTTCAAATACTCCCACACGGTGTCGAATGGTTTCGCAGTCCCTCATGTCACGTTGATGAAGCATCTCTGCATTATTAATGTTTTATGCATAAAACAATTGTTTTAGGTGGCTCCACATATAGAACCCAAAGGACTGAGGACAGGAAACCGGCCCTCACCTAGCTATCCATCTTTCATGGTAGTTCTCAGCCAATGTGGATAAAATGTGCTGGAGTCCCATCATGCATGAACCACATGCGTCTTTGTATTAGCAAGGGTACATCCTTTAGCATGCATGGAAGTGTGTTCGAAATAGTCCCTATAGACGTTTCCTGTAAGTCGTCCTTGGAGAACATACAGACCTAGCAGACAGCCCACACATTAATCGTAAACTGATGTTAGTGTTTAGCCTGTATTGTAGCATGTGAATTCCAATACGCCCACCCACAAATGTTGGTTGTGTAAATGTGTTATTCCATCTCATCCGTAAACAAAACTGAAGAGAAAAACAACGCATCGGCAGTTTGTGCAATAAACCATCGGCAAAAGTTCTCCCGTGGTGAGTAATCAGGGCGCGAAAACCCTGCACATGTTGCAAATGATACATGTTATGGGTATAACTATAGAATGAACTCTTCTGAACACGATGTATACTACGCCTCTCAAGAGAGAGGGACGAATCGAGTCGAGCCGATAGTAATTCACTCCAAACCAGACTGACAGTCATACTAACAACTTCCACATCTTGTATTATTATTCCGTGTTATTTCTACTCTTGTATTCGTGTTCGTTGATTTTGTGTCGCGCTGATTTCTCGATGGGATTGAATGCAGCGATTAAGGATTATCACTATCCTCTCCCTAGTCCAGGGGAAGTTTTCACAAAGAAAGGAAAATTTTTCTCAAAGATAGACTTGAGCAAAGCATACCTACAAGTACCAGTAGATGATGAAAGCTCGATGTTGTTGTGCATAAACACACATGAAGGGTTATATAAGTTCCAGAGATTACCATTCGGGATCAAGGTCGCGCCGGCGATATTTCAGCAAATAATGGACACTATGCTAGGCCGACTGGATTTCACGATCGCATACCTTGATGACATCCTGATAAATAGTAAAAATATTGACCAACACTGGGAACACGTTCAGGAGGTTTTCAGGCAGATACAAAATTACGGTTTTAAGGTAAAGGAAAATAAATGTGACTTCTTTATGAAGGAGATAAAATATCTGGGCCATATTATTGACGAAGAAGACCAGACCCAGAAAATGCCGGCTCCAAAAAATTTAGCCAAGTTACAAAGCTTCTTGGGTTTAGTAAATTATTATCAAGAATTTATTCCTAACATGCACAAATTACGCGCACCCCTAAACGAACTGTTGAAGAAGGAAAAAGTTTGGGAATGGTCATATGAATGTCAGAAAACTTTCGACGAAATCATTAAAACTCTAACAGCAGATTTATTTTTAGCGCATTATGATCCAAAATTGGAAATAATAGTCGCGAGTGACGCGAGTGCCTATAGTGTTGGTGTATGTATACTTCATAAAATGCCGGATGGCACACTAAAACCCATCGTGCATACGTCAAGAACGTTACTACCAGCCGAACGAAATTTCTCGCAAATCGAAAAAGAAACGCTAGGGATTATTTTTGCGGTTACGAGATTCCACAGTTATATTTACGGTAGATTTTTCACCTTACAGACGGACCACAAGCCGTTATTGACAATATTTGGATCAATGAAAGGTCTATCTGTCTACACTGCTAATAGATTGCTAAGATGGGGGACGATTTTATTAATCTATAACTTTAAATTGGAGTATCTTCCATCAAACAAAATCGGGCATGCAGATGGTCTTTCGAGACTAATACCAAAGAAAACGGAGCCATTAGAAGCTTCCGTAATTGCAGCTCTACGATATGAGGAAGATATTAGAACATCATTATGTAGTACAATTCGAGACCTCCCCGTCACATTACAGGAAATAAGAAACGAAGCAGTGAATGACGAATTTATAAAGGAAACGAAAACAAACATTGTAGGAAAAGATAAGCATATATCAGACAGTTTTTCATTATGCGATAATGTTCTGCTATATAATGAAAGAGTAGTAACCCCGAAAACGCTACAAAGGCGAATCCTCAAGGATTTTCACATGGGCCACCCAGGAAAGAACAGGATGAAATCCTTAATACATGTAGATTTCGCAGGTCCATTAGAGGGTTTCTACTACTTGATTGTAGTAGACAGTTACAGCAAATGGCCAGAAGTATTTCGTTGTAGAAAACCTACTTCTGAGACTACAACAAATTACCTTCACGAGCTGTTTGCTCGTTTCGGGGTGGTTGATTGCTTCGTCACTGATAATGGGACACAATTTACATCTGCGGATTTTCAAGAATTTTGTAAAACTTTTCAGGTGAAACACATCAAATCCCCGCCATATCACCCAAGATCAAACCGGCAAGCGGAGAGGTTTGTTGATACATTAAAAAGAGTGCTACGGAAAGCTTATGACGTACCAACAGAAAACGCTTTACAACAAGTCTTGCAAGTGTATAGAATTACACCGAACAGTACTACGCCATCGGCATTATCGCCGGCGGAAGTAATGTTCGCCCGAAAAATTAGATCGGTATTCGACAAATTACTGCCAAAACAGACAAAGCAATCACCAACGTCGTTTGTACCAAAAAGAGAATTTAACCCAGGGGAGAAAGTTTTCGTTAAAATGTTCAAAAACAACACATTCTATTGGGAGCCAGGTACAATAGAGAAACGAATCGGGAACGTGATTTGCATAATTCAGGGTCCGAAGTTCTCTTATAAAAGGCACTTAAATCAGATCAGAAAGAGGCTGTTAGAGGATTCTAACGGTCTACCTCAGGAAGAGGAGGAAGTATTGGACACAATATTTGACACATTCAATATGCAAAGGCCTCAAGCAATTTCAGAACCGCGGAAATCAAGCAGAAAAAGAAAATTTACAGAGCCTTTGAGGATTAATCCGAAGAGGAAAAAATATTAAAAACCCCTGCGAGGTAAAAGCTTGGGAGGGGGGTATTACAGGTCCTTACCTATAACTACAGAATGAACTCTTCCTAGCACTATGTATACTACGCCTCTCAAGAGAGAGGGACGAATCGAGTCGAGCCGATAGTAGTTCACTCCAAACCAGACTGACAGTCATACTAACACCTTCCACATCTTGTATTATTATTCCGTGTAATATATCTACGTTATTTTTACTCTTGTGTTCGTGTTGTTCTTCCTTGGTCCTAACCTGGACCATAACAATACGGATACAGGAAATGCTCTTGAAGAACCCTCCATGTACTACCATGAGATGTAGGGCCACTTGACATGTGCTGATACCTGGATCCGAACAGACAGCCTGTATAAGGTGTTTTTCGTGGTCAAGCGTACGAGCGGATCTCGGTTTTAGCCGGTCCACAGTTTGTGGTCCCACGGACCCTGTCTCAGCAACGCGACTATAAACAGCAGCCAAGTTTGGATGACGCGTCTGCCTTCGGATCCATTCGCGCGACCGTATGTAAAAATCGTATCTGCCTCACGATAGGAATATCCTGCTGTTGTTAAATGGAACAGTTAACTGACTACTACACACGTTAAACTTTGAAGACAGACTAGCCAGAAATGTACATGAATGACAAATGTAACCTAGTCTAAATGGCAACACAGTGCCATCTAACGTAAAATTTCTTTAAACTTAACTCAAAACAAAGGATTTGCGGAAATATGTTTGTATGGACTTTTGTCCTTGTTTTGATGTGAGAAACTTACCCCATAATTTTATAGAAGTACTTTTAATACACCCAATATATATATATATATATATATATATATATATATATATATATATATATATATATATTTGTAATGAAAACGCATGGGTATTTATTTATTAAACCGACAGATGTTTTTTTACTTAAATGTTATTTTTAGTGGATACACGTATTTGAGTAGAAGCTACGTTTATTTATTAAACAATATTTTTATTTATTTTCGGCTACTGGCCTGAATATTTGAGAAATCTTATTAGAGAAATATATGCGCTCTCCGGCAGGATTCGAACTTGCGTCCCCCTAGGGGAAATCATATTTAGATCTAAAATGCTTTGACCTCTCGGCTAAAGAGGGCGTCGTTTACCAAACAAATTGCATATTTTCCTCTATTCTAACCGAACGAGCAATCACAGACATTCCAGCCTTGTCTCTCACTGCGGAAGTGGCTGTCATGCATAGATCGGATTTCTAAAACACTTAAAGGTGCTGCTCCTCAAAAGGACTGAATTTCGACTAGAACGGGGAGTTACTCGAAAGTGCCTATGCATATATTTTGTATATATGCGTGTTTTATTACTTCAGACGTTATTTTTAAAGAATACCCGTGTATGAAATAGACGCCCCGTTATTATTTTAAACAGTACCAATGTACAAGCTTTTGAGAAATTTTAAAAAACATAATGTGCTATCCGTCAAAGCTTGAATCTGTGTTTATATACTATGCATATATGAGCATATTACATACATACATATATTATGTATTACACTTATGTGCTACATTCATTTGCACACACATACTCACATACATATATATATATATATATATATATATATATATATATATATATATATATATATATATATATATATAATGCATGTATACATATCAGGTATTACATTTATGTGCTTATATATATATGTGTGTGTGTAATGTGTTTACATCTTAATAATTGTGTCTAGGTCTCTCTATATATTAATCTATATAAACCGAATAGGCGCTCTTCTAATTTCCTACCTGTCGAGTAAACATGCACCTGCGTGACGAATCTCTTTTTTTTATCGATGTTCACAACGACCCGTATTTGAATCAACAAGCTTCCCAAAACCGTGATAACTCTGTATGAGCTAAATTGATTCGTTCAAAAATATTCCTAGTCAACGTCAGGATTCGAATGTTAATAATCATTTTCCGATCACAATGTCATGATAAATCAATGAAAAGAATGTTTCCGGTCTTATTTATTTAATGACTATACGGCTATTGATATCTTTTTGCTCATAGGTGCAATCGCAGCCATACCATGAAGGTATTATCTACACTCATACCTCAGCACTTTAAGCACAAGGTACTACCCAAAATTTCGATGCCGCCGAACAAACTGACCATTCTCTTCAAAAGTCTTAGCGTTTCTCGTTTCTCTACATAAATTTCTCGCATCACTACACCAAAAAAAAATGAAGTTTCTGAATAGTAATTTGTTCTTTAAGGAAGCTTAAGTGCTCCCGAACATGTGCGTTTCACTTATTTCTTCATGTGAAATGTTCTGTGTACGATCAGGAAGCCCTTCCTAAACAAAACAGATGTTCGTTCATATTTTCGGAATAGAGCTCATAAACTTTTAGCAGCGGCAGGACATATGGGCTTTAAAAAGATCTCGACGATATATGGTGATTTTTCTAAGAGTAGCTTAGATGTGACATAAGGCCGAAAGTATGAGCACACAGTGAGATTCGAACTCACTACTCAGTTGTAATTGTTCTAGCGAGACAAGCTTGCTAACCATTACACCAGGTTTTGGCGATATATGCACGTTCTTGAAATGGGTAATAGAGCTGTCCTTAGTACGTGAGGTCCCTTGTGGCTGAGTGGTCTTAAAGCACACCTAGCTATACGGTGGTTTATCCTATAAGGAGGATACGAGTTTGTAAACTGCTGAAGAAGCACAGTTTCCTTTTTCTCGAAAACCTAGGCTAATTATGTAAAAAAAAAAAAACAGATGTCTAGTGACTCACATCTATTTACTGGACTGTTGTGCGATGGGCGACTGAACTGGCTTCACCAGCAGGCTTACCTAAAGTGGCAAGTGACTTGATATCAGACAGGAATTGAATAAAAGTGTAAATACCAGGTAATACCCTATTTACATTATTCGGACTATTGTCCTCATCTTTGTCGCCATATTTATCACAACGTTTCGGCCGTTGTACGCTCCGGCCTCCTTCAGGTGGTTGGAATGTCGACCTGAACCCTTTATTTCGCTCACTGGGGTAGACTGTTCTAGTTCAACGTGCCATGTTTAATGGATGTCAGTTATCAGTTATCTCCTGTTAATTCCCCTCTCTAAGTTCTCCACCGCCTTAACCGGGTACTGAAGTCACACTCTTAGGGTCCTGTCACTGGATCTAACTAACTCCTTTATCCACAGTGCCATGTGTCCTTGAGGGTGAGTTCAATACCCGGTTAAGGCAGTGGAGAACTTCGAGAGGGCAATTAACAAGAGATAGCTGACAAGTGACATCCATTAAACCTGGCACGTGAGCGAAATGAAGGGTCAGTTCGACATTCCAACCACCTGAAGAAGGCCGGAGTGTACAACGGCCGAAACGTTGTAATAAATACGGCGACAAAGATGAGGACAATAGTCCGAATAATGTAAATAGTGTACATAATACCTCATCTCAGAAATATAAACAGATAATGAAATACCCATTAGGCACTGCATAGTTATGTACCTGAAACATCATTTTTCAACAATATATATATATATATATATATATATATATATATATATATATATATATATATATATATCAGGGTGCACTTGTAGAAAATCTAAAACTCTAGAGCGCACTTTAAATTTTAACTAAGAAAAATTAGTCATGAAATTTGAAAATAGGAAATTTTGATATGGCATCCCCAAAGATGATTGGCGGTACAGTTTTCATTTAAAGGAAGAAAAATCTGATTTTTGTTGTTTTTTACGGAGACCGATAAACGGATTTAAATCCCTTGAGGAAGTGAAAAGGATTATCCAAGCTTTCTTAAAGATTAAGGAATTTAGCATCCAATTTAAAATATCAAACGATAAAAACTTGACTTAGACTGGGAAGCTATGTGCTTGACGTCTCTAGCTTTTTAAAATGAAAAAAAAACTTTTCAATGCAAACATTCATATATTCTTTTGCTAACTTGCTTAGCTCGCACCTGGCTACCTTTCAGGGTGCATTATTAGTTCACACAGGCGCACCAATTGTATAACACCTGCAATCTTGGCTACACCATCTTACTTCGGCCTGTTTCTGGATTATGTATTTGGGACAAAGTGTTTATCTTAGGTGCAGATCCAATCACGTCTGACCTTAAACAACTTCACAGGCATCTGATGCTGTTTGTGTTGGGTTCCGCTTTCCAAAGTCTATGACTGGACAACAGCAGCAGTTATGTCGCTGTAGTGGAGAAATGGTTAGATTGGTAATCGCGTAGACAGCTGATATATATATATATATATATATATATATATATATATATATATATATATATATATATATATATATATGAACTTATCAATGCAAATACATTTACATTTTTAGCAATTGTATTTGCATTGATAAGTACAGGGAAAACTACTTTCCCATAGATGAAATGATCATCTGTATGAGGTAAATTGTTTGAATCTCATGAATTTTAATTCACATATATGCTCTATAATAAAAAAAAATATATTGAGCTCTCTTTTGTGGATCAGTTTTAATATTTTATATTAATAAGATCTACTTGGATTACGTACCCACGGAATTTTTTAACTAGTATATATACATCATCTGTATGCAAAAAAAATGGAAGCCTAATTAATAAAAACAAAAAACCAACACTTCATAATATTAACTTTGAACATGGACACAATATCTTGACCATGTTTTGAATTAATGAAAACATTTTATAAGACATACATACAACAAACTATTTCTTATTTAACAGTTAAAATATTTAATCCTTGAAAATGGCTAAATGTATAGCCGAAAGCGCTCGGCTAAAAAAATACATTCGGACAGTTTTTATATAATTTATCATCCGAAAAGATAAAAAATATTAGATCGCATGAGAAATTGTATAAAAAACTAAACAAAAGCACCTTGTCTGTCATATTCAATGAAATGTGTGAGTGTATATATATATATATATATATATATGTGTGTGTGTGTGTGTGTGTGTGTGTGTGTGTGTGTGTGTGTGTGTGTGTGTGTGTGTGTGTGGCCAAACTTGCTTAATGTAAGAGCCACATACGATAAAGTTAAGTTCAGACTTTTAAGAGCCGCAACACATGAAGAAAATTGATTTTTTTTCTTATTTATCTTTTATATCATCTGTGAAAAAATGAGCTCAGCAAAACATATTTCCACGAGCCGCATATTAAAGAGCAGAGAGCCGCATGTGGCTGGCGAGCCGCGGTTTGTTCACCCCTGATATATGTGTGTGTCTGTATTGGTATTTCTTCGATTATCGGGAGGTGAATAAAGAGAAAAAATGAAAGCGTCTGAACATTTTCAGTTATCTCAACTAAACCTATTCTGATAGTCCATCTGAAACGAGCGTTTTGAAAATTTAGAAAACCATACGTAACGTTCAAACTTACGTCTTCAAACACCGAAGCAATGATTATGTTGGATAAACGTGTAAGTTCGTTGTGCTTTCAGCCAGAATCTTCCCACACAAATATATCTACTTTAATCGAGTTTGGAGTGTTAGCGACAGAAAAATGTGAGGTCAGCCGGAAACAAACATTGTGTTCAGTTTTTTGGGGGGGGGGGGTTTTCAGAAAACAAAACTAGACACAATCTTGAAAAAAGGTATTGAGAAAATGTTATTTGATGAAATAAATGTTAAATTACTATGAGAAAATGACGTTTTTCACCATTTTCTTTTCGATACTTTAGGTATTAAATTATTCATAATTTTGAATTATCGGAATATATTTTTCAAAAGTTGTCTCAAAGTATCCGAATAATCGAGGAAATACTAATATATATATATATATATATATATATATATATATATACATATATATATATATATATATATATATATATATATATATATATATATATATATATATTACATGAATCATTCATACAAAAAACAGATATTGAAGTTAATGATATAAATGGCGAGAATACATCTTCGTAAACAAATTTAATAAATGGCATTAACCCCGAACCTGTAGATGAATGTTATGATCCCTGTTTATAAAATCCAGTTGCATAAGGTCTTTTTTTATTTTTTTACAAGCTTTCATCTATGCATACAGACATCATCAGGTATGAAAATATATTTCTTTTTTACATCCAGGTAATAACAGGACAACGAAAGAATAGATGTAATCCGAAAGATGCTTTTAGAAATGTGTTATTGTTAATTGTACGAAATTTTGGAGCGTGCGGTCGCAACGCTGAGGTTGAATTTTTAAATTTCAAGATTGCACGCTCCAAAATTTCTTACAATTAACAATAACACATTTCTGAAAACATCTTTCGGATTACATCTATTCTTTCGTTGTCCTGTTATTACCTGGATGTAAAAAACAAATATATTTTCATACCTGATGATGTCTGTATGCACAGATGAAAGCTTGTAAAAAAATAAAAAAAGACCTTATGCAACTAGAATTTATAAACAGGGATCATAACATTCATCTACGGGTTCGGGGTTAATGTAATTTATTAAAACATAATGGTAAGTCATTAGTTAGAAGGTGTCGACAGAAATACATCCATCATTGTCACTTGCCTAAGTTCACTAGCACCACAAAGGTGACAGTTTAAAACGTGTAAGTATTTCTGCCGCACATTGTAGCCAATGTCTGTAGAGATATTTTTGTCACACCCTGTGTGTGTGTGTGTATATATATATATATATATATATATATATATATATATATATATATATATATATATATATATATATATATATATTATATGAAAAGATCACTTAATTTTCAAATATCAATTTAATTCCGACTTCGAAATTTCTTGGTAAAATTTCCAGTCTTCAGATGTTTCTGGTTTTAAACGATTTTTCCAAATTTTTCCTATTTTTTTTTAATGGAAGAAATTGAAAAAGAGAAATTGGAAATATCGTTAAAAAACTAGAACTCCCTGAAAACTGGAAAATTTATCAAGAAACTTCGAAGTCGGGATAAAATTGATATTTAAAAGTAATATTTTCATATAATATAATTAACGCTCTATTTTAAATATTATTTTAATATCTTTAATACTGAGCACGATGTATAAAAATATCTGCTGTTTCTTAAATCTTATCTGCGCATGCTTAGCTAAACGGTGTTTCGCATAAAAAAAAGGTAATGTAATTTCGATATATTACTTTAAAATCTTCAATGATCTAGAGTGGTAGATGCTGACATTACTTTTTGTGAGTAAAGATTCCCTGTTTATTTTCAAATACGTATACCCACCTAAATAACGATCATAGTAATGATATATATAATCTCATCTGTGTGTTTGGTTCAAGGCCACTGTGTTATATAATTTAAGCAAACTGATTTGTGCTAAATTTAATCACTATCAATGTCCAAAAATTCACTCTTTCATCATAACAATCAGCAAGTTACCTGTAATGGTAGAAAATACCATTACCCAGTCATCTACTAACAATTGACGTATACTCTATTCTGTTACGGAAATATCGACAGATAAGCACCAAAAAGGAATAATTGGGAAATATTTTGGCGACGTATGAAGAAATAAAATTATTGTACCTATTCCCGCCGTTATTAGAATTCTGATAGGGAGTTTTCTGCATCGTTCAACAGAATAGTGTCACACACTTATGTCAAAGGGGTTAACAGAAGTTGTGTTGCAAAAAATTGGTAAACAAAAAAATGGCAAAGGTCATTAACTATTATAAAAGTGAGTTATTGCCCATTCACAAGAGAGAGAGAGAGACAAAAAAAACTTTTTTTCTTTTACTAATAACTCACAGAATGAATAGACTTATTCGCTGTTCGCCGTTTTATCTTAATCTTTTCTTTGAAGATAGAATAGGTAAGTACTGGGAAAGACAGAACATCTCATCTTATAAAACCGAAGTAGAATCGGTTTACCGTTAAAATCTAATCGAAAAAAATTAGCAAAAGAAAGCATCCATCTGAAGTTTCTAGAAATCAACAGAATCCGAACCGAACTGAAAGAAACGTAAATACTGCTTTATGTGTGTAAGTGTATAATAATTCTTGTTTGTCTATGTGGAATCCAAATGATAATGCATACTCTTAAGTGTGTATATGCGTAGTAGACATTATGTTTGTTTGTTTTTGTTTGTTTGTTTTTTTGTTTTAAGTTTGTTTTTGTTTGTTTTTTTTGCATGTTGATTTAGGAACTTTTTACGTACATACCGTTGTTTTTAGTTAAACGTACGTTAGATTCTTTAAGAATGGATTCAATAAAGTTTGATGATGAAATGTACTCTTTTTGACGTGTGTTTATAATGTGTAATATTGTTATTAGTCAGCCCTCGAAGTACATTCTACGTAAAATTTGTTTTTTTTTAGTTAGGGTGGCATGATTAACATCAAAGTTACGACCGGTTTTGTTCCTGTTTGTTACCTGAGAGTTCGATTGTCTAAATGTAACTATCTTTTATACTCGTAGATACGGGATTTTATATCTTGATGTCTACCCGACATAAATTCTTTTACACTGTAAATGTAATTTAAAAATATACTATGTTTTATACTGTGGTGAAAAATTGTCGACGTGATACAAATAAAAGTAACAGGTTTTGTACTTATAAAATTGAAATGCAAACAATTGAAACTTCAGATGTTTCTTTACGACTGTAGATATAAACTTTGCAAAACAAACTCTGATCTGAAAATTGTATGAAATCAATGATAACTCCTGTCATAAATCCATCATAAAAATTCATTATGTAAAATTATTAAATGCTAAACATGTGAAATACCTTTGGATGGATCAGTTTTTACAAATTTCATATAGGAGATGAGGAAATTGAAAACAGAATAAGCTTCGCTAGCAGTAATTTCGCAAAACTACTTAAATTACTACAAAACGAAAACATTTACCTAAAAACTGATGTTCTTAGTCTCTTCAGATCGAGACTTTCATACGGAGGTTATATATGGAGCACATCTTTTTTTCAGTTCGTTACCGAGACTATCTAAATCACGTCAGATCTAACGACGGTTTCCTCTGTCCGGGGTGGGGGCGCAGGTTCGAATCCTGCCGGAGATGGCTTATTTTTCTTTTAATAAGATTTCTCGAATATTCAGGCTGGTAGACGAAAATAAATAAATATACCGCTTAATAAATAAACGGAGCATCTACTCCAATATGAGTATACACTAAAATAGTGTTTAAATAGTAAAATATGTCTAAGCTCTCAACTGTATACAACCGCTTTTTCAGATTAAAAATGTGCTCGAGCGAATGAATCCTGTAGCTCTTAGTTTCGAAACCGGATGGTCTTGGCTAACAGGCTGGCTTTACAGAATCACAAATTCTGCAAACCTGAAGTATTAACTAGAATACTGATTGACACTTAATAAATAATCCTGTGTGTTTTATGTCGTTTACCAGCGATTTCTTTACCATAATCAGTAGTCCGATTACCATTTAAGAATATTGGAGACAATATACGAAGTCTGTCTGAAAAGTAGGGTGTTGTGTGTGTGTGTGTGTGTGTTGTGGGAAAAATAGGGATATCTTTGGAGTATATAACTTAACGTTTGCTTCGCTCAGTGCGCGAGAAGAAACGAGAGTTGTGTCAGGAAAAATGGCGGCTGATTCGCCAGAACAATGCACCTGCTCACAGCGCCCTGTGTATCCGGCAGTTCACTGCCGAGAAGAACATCGCCGTACTGAAACCACCACCCTATTCACCTGAACTTGCGCAGTGTGACTGTTTTTGTTTTCTCCAAGCTCAAGGAGATCATCAAGCGGACCGTTTTGTAGGTGTGGAGGCAGTCAAGAGGGTCATAACAACGGAACTGAGGGGGGCATCAATGAAGAATCCTTCCAGTAGTGTATAGAAGCATAGGAAAGAAGTATGGAAAAGTGCATACTTTGAAGGGAAAACCATGTAGTTTATTGTTTGGGATTTAAATAAATAATCTGTGACACCAGTCTCGTTACTTTTCAGAAGGATCATTAGCTCTAGGCATCCTTCCTTATGTAAGCAAAAGGAATATCTGTTAGGTCACAATGTAATCGTTGTTCTCATTATAATACTTTTGTTCTTTTCCACTGCTTGCCTGAAAGTTTTGTGAACAATTTAAACAGCTCGGAACAGTGAAGATAGAAAACCAGTTAACTTCTTTTTTGTTATTTGCTTACGTTTATTTATTTTTTTACGTTCCGATTTATTTTATTATCCTTACACTTCTTCCCTCTGGTTCTTCTTTTTCTTATACACAATTTTAATATATCCGTGTTTTTAGCATTAATAAAGTTTTTACCCCCTTCCAGTAGATTATTTAGAGGTCACAGACGAAGACCTGTACAGAAAAACAGAAACCACTTCACTTGATGGCTTTCAACAGCAGCAATTAAAATGCGTAGCATATGCAACTTGAAATGAAAAAGATATAATCATTATGTTAACCTGAGTATCCACTCTTATATTTATATACACCCTATCTCTGATATTGAACACTTTTACCCATAACTATACCATACCATAAAACTATTTTTAATATATATATAAAAATAAAATTTTAGTACTACAGTCGTCCCTCGTTTATCACGGTTAATCAGTACCAGACCTAACCGCGATAAGTGAATTTCCGCGAAGTAGGATTCTTTATTTATAAATTGAATATTTTCGTAGTTAGATCATGGAAGATCGGTTTTTGACATAAGAGCTCTCTAGACATAAAATAACCCCCCTGTAGTCGCCTTTACACTCATATTACCCAATATATTAGACAAAATAAGAGACAATAAGACATATTAGACATTACGAATATCATTATTATTATTATTGTACATTAATATTGCCCACCGAGTTCTTACATGTACATCGCTTCATCATCAAACAAGATGCATTATTTTCCTAGGTTAGTGTGAACCTAGGAAAATAATGCAACTTGTTTGATGATGAAGCGATGAAGAGATGTACTGCACATCAAAGGTTACTGCTCATCTAAATCATTTGCATAAACATTCTTTATACCTTGGAAGGACTAATAAGCATAATTTGACGTTTTCTTTTCAGCATATCGTTAACATCATTGCATAACTATCTTTGTATGTAGTTTTTTGTTTTGTTGCCAAAAATAAAATTTGACTTTATTTTCATACTATTGCCTTGTTGTTTTGTACTCGGTTCATTGTCAATTTACTATATTTCTGAACAATTTTGTTTGCGGACTCCTTTGTACCAACACGCGGCCAAACACATCACCAAAAAGTGACCCACAGCTCACCCGCAACAATAGTCAAGTAGTGAACAGTACGTTCTGATGGTCTTGGTTTCACCGTAGCCGACTTTTGAATAATACACGCTTCAAAAAAAGTACCTGCCTACACACAAGGAGTGGTCGAGCGTCTGCACCTGGCGTTGAAGGATTTGTGGGGGTGCTCGAATACGTAGGCCTACAATAATTTTAATACAGGGGCGTATAACTGACTCAGACAACCGATCCAGCGCTGTATTATTTTCACTGTCTTGATCAACTGAAGGATCGGCTGTGTGTCTGCTCCTGAGATCTGGGCAAGAACTGTTTTTTTTTCCAACCCTCTAGTAGACCGTAGTCAACTGCAAAGCAGCGAGGAACCGCGTTATGATCTTTTAATGAAAAGACTTGAAAGTGAAAGCCGCGAAAGTCGATGTGCGAAGCAGCGAGGGAGGACTGTACACCATACTATAAACAAGTTTTGAAACTCATCATAATTTAATATTTAACGATTAAAATCGAATAAAAATAAATAAAGCTCGGTTGAAATCGGATAAAATAAACTTACCTCAAGGCACCTTTCGACCAACATTTCATCAGAAATCAATCGTCGGTATTAAAATACAACTGGATTTCTTTTAAATAGGATCTTAATATTGGAAAGAAGACAAGAGGGAAAAATTTTCATCATCCAGATCGAGCCAATGACTCCCCAGACATTCTAATTTATGTTTCAGTTCCTTCTGTCTACAAAATGTCGGGTCATTTGTGCTAATCACAACAGATTTTAAAATATTCAGGTGGTGCTTTGTCCGGGCTGTGTGCAGAACAGAGAAGAACTCTTCTGAATCATTGTCCTTACAAACATTTCTACTTAATAAGTGTTCACTAATGACAGACTCGTGTGTATGGGAATGCCCGGATGATGTTATTGGTATATGCTTACGAATAGGAACAGTCACATGGTACCAACCCTCACCACTTGGCGCGGAATGGTTTTATTTAAAGCAATTAATAACTAAGTTTAGTTGAAGGGTGGACAAAATGTCTTTACGGATAGAAAGGAAAGCTTATATATATATATATATATATATATATATATATATATATATATATATATATATATATATCGCTCCTTTTGTCTTCTCTCCAATTTTAAGATCTTATTTAGAAAAAAAAAGAAAACACCCCTTCAGTTTTATTTTAATGGCGACGATTGACTTCTGACAAATTGTCAGTCGAAAGGCGTCTTAGGTTATATTTATATTATTCGATTTTAATCGTTAAATATTAAATTACTTTCCCTTTCTTAAAAGTTGGCATATGAATATATGCGCCCTCCGGCAGGTTTTCCTTAATAAGATTTCTCGAATATTCAGGCCGGCAGAGGAAAATAAAATACTGTTTAAAATGCAAAGGGAATATCTACTCAAATATGAATATCTACTAAAAATAACTTAATTTTGCAACATTTCTGTATAATCTTTAAATCGTCTTTGAAGCCAATGATTTTCGTGTATCGCTTTACAATTACTATATTAGCAGAAAATAATATCTAACATTTGAAAGATTGGCAGGATAATAATTTTAAAATGTAACTAAAAATTGATGATTAAATCATTGAAATCCCAATAAAAAGACAAGAATGTTTGTTCAAATGAAATGGTTCATCACGCAAGTGGCTGATTATGCTTTCTGCTGCAGAATCAGACCATTATTTCAATATTTCTTTAGCAGTTTGCTGTAATAACAGCAATAAATAAGTTAAAACTAATTCCAGGGGAAAATTAGTATCCATTTGCACAAGATTGTTTCCTGTAAACACAATTCATATCACCAATTTAAATCATGTTTAATTCCCTCCATTTTTTATATTTCTTTAACCACTCGAGATAATCGCGCCAAATTATTTCAACCGTATGAAAGTTATGCACAGTTTAAATTGAAGCGGATATCATTGTATATGTAAACATCATGAGTTACAGAGATAGTTCTTTGTTAAATCGACATGCCATTAGGTGAAATTATCCAGTAAAATGTTTTTTACAATTAAATTTGTCTTAATCAACCGATGTTGATTCAATATTCATCTCATGGATATAACAGCCGTGGAGGCCATTGGAAAGCATTTTGTTGATCAACTCATTTAAAATACTGGATGCAAAGTGAACAAACTAATAATTAATTTGGATGACCAGAATGGATGGTGTCGTGTAGTCAAGCTCTGCATGACGATGAAATAAACACATTAACTAATGCTCCATTTCAAGGCTTTCGTATCTAGTGAAGTTTTCGTAAAATTAGTCATTTACGGAGTTTCCCTCATATATATATATATATATATATATATATATATATATATATATATATATATATATATATATATATATATATGAGAGAGAGAGATAATTAATAAAAGTAAAAAGTTCGTCACTTAGATTGTCACTTGATTGATGTTATTTTCAGCATTCTGACTTCAGGGTTTCGTAGATGGACCCTCCGACCACTTTTCAGGGGTATCAACAATTGACTGCTTATACTCATCGATTTTTTCTTTTTCATATGCACTTTTCATTGGTGCAAGTGTTTGTTTTTTTTTCCTCATAGAGTATGTGTGCGTTCGCGCATGGAATCGTCTGTGTGTATAAAACACGATGCACTATTTTTCAAAAAATATTCTTTCCAAAAATTTTGAAACTACATGCGTCTCTCGTTTCCTGCGCATGCGTAGATGTGGCAACATCAACAAAGCCCAGTTCGATGAAATCCTCACGGATGAAACGCGTCACAAGAAAATTTCCAATTTATCATATTTTTCTAAATACTGTTTGTTGATATATATAATTATACAAAATTGTACATCGTTTGATATATATATATATATATATATATATATATATATATATATATATATATATATATATATATATATATATAACTATGGAATAACTATGGTATGCAATGTTTTACTCATTTATATTTTTGAATGGAGGTGTGGTTTGGGGTTTGTTTTTCCTTTATCAAGGGGTCGCTGCTTTGATGGAAGTAGGAGTGTTTGTGGTATGTCAGGTTTTTGGAGTCGTGTTAGTTTGGGTTGTTTTTGTTTTTTTTGTCTGGCTACAACCTTATCAGACTGTCTCCTAAAACTCTGATTGATGTAGTAGTTATGTTTTTCTTTTTTATTACTGTGAGGAACCATTGGAAAGTCATATCGTCTCGCAAGATCAATTGCGACTGGGTAGTGGGATGCATCCTCATTGGTTGCCTGATACTTTTAGTCTTGTGCCGCATATAAGTTACGCAATGTCTCGCTAGATCAATTGCGACTGGGTAGTGAGATGCATCCTCATTGGGTGCCTCATACTTTCGGTCTTGTGCCGCCTATAAGTTACGCTATGTCTCGCTAGATCTATTGCGACTGGGTAGTGAGATGCATCCTCATTGGGTGCCTCATACTTTCGGTCTTGAGCCGCATATAAGTTACGCTATGTCTCGCTAGATCAATTGCGACTGGGTAGTGAGATGCATCCTCATTGGGTGCCTCATACTTTTGGTCTTGCGCCGCATATAAGTTACGCTATGTCTCGCTAGATCAATTGCGACTGGGTAGTGAGATGCATCCTCATTGGGTGCCTCATACTTTCGGTCTTGTGCCGCATATAAGTTACGCTATGTCTCGCTAGATCAATTGCGACTGGGTAGTGAGATGCATCCTCATTAGGTGCCTCATACTTTTGGTCTTGTGCCGCATAAAAACGACACTTACAAAATCACATCTCGATAAATCAATTACGATTGAGTAGGGAGTTCGATTCTCACTGCGTGCCCCCATTCTTTCAGCCTTGTGCTACATATACGCTATGTCTCGCTAGGTCAATTACGACTGGGTTTGTGAGTTCGATTTGTCACTGTGTATCCCAACATTCGGCCTTGTGCCACATCGAATCTACGCTTAGTAAAGGGCACGTCGAATTGGTGTAATTGTTAGCAAGCTTGTCTCGCTAGATCAGTTACAAGTTAATAGGGAGTTCGATCCTCACTAGGTACTCTAGACTTTCGGCCTTATGCCACATCTAAGCCACGCTTAAAAAATCATTACTATATAAGGATGGTGCCGGTCATTCCATTAATTTGATATCTTTAAGAAAGATTTTCATAAGATGGGCAGTCGTCCGTTTTTCAAAACATGAAGAATTGCCAGGTGTGAACATTCTTGTTGCATCACTCAAAAAATGCCTTGTCCAGGAACTTCTTGATACTCTAAGGAACTTTGAAGGAACCACCGTTTTCATTGTCTTCAATACTCTTCCCAAAACGTAAATAAGGCAAATATACACGTTTCTCCCCAGGATGTTGACGTAAAGGTGATAGTTTGGTTGCTTTCATGCCTTCAAATAATGCTTTTAATATTCACCCTCGTTTTGGTTTACATTGTTGGTTTCAATCTCGAAGAATGCCTGCTAAAAATCCCCACCCCTAAAAACATATGCACACACATGCTGGAGTTCCTTCGTAGTCAATAAAAATGGACAATTCTTGGTCTTACATATTTTTTTCTTTCTTGCCTTGAAGTCAAATGTTATACTTGACTATATTTGCGTATGAACACTGTTTCTGTTGTGCTTTCTACATTCTTACTGTTTTTCAGTTGCCTTGCCTTATATTGTTCATCTCTGGTATTATTTAACTTTGTTCTTGTTTTTATTAATAATGTTCTTGAGATTTTTTGACAGTTGTACTTAAAAATGCCCGTTTTATTCAACACACATTCGCAATATCACCCTCTTCAATCTCCTTTGCTTATAAACTTTTTAAAGTTCCTTTCTTGACCTTCTTAAAGTCATTCTTCTTATTTTTACGTTTTTCAATTTCCTATTTGATTGTTTTGTGGGCTCTGTTCAACTTTTACGCAATTTCCAATTTGTGTTCCTATGACTCAATAATTGATTTTTCTTTTTTGAGAGTGTATCTTTATTTAACGAACGATTATATATACAAATATAATCTGATGAACAACTCCCGCGTTTTATGATGAAATCTCAGGCTACCAAATAAGTTATTGTAAATATTACTAATAAAAATATAAGCTGAATTTCACACGGTACAAATGTAAATGTAAGTATACGCTGAGAGCATTACAAAGAACAGTCGGTTACGAGTAGTTCTGCTTGGAAGACATTGACTTTCATGATAAAATCTGATTGAGCAATTAATTGTTTTTTACGGCTTATCAACCCTTTGCGGGTTATTTAAAACCAGAAAATATTTTTGGATTCTAAGAATCAGTTTTAGATTATATTGGTTTAGTGATACATATCCTACTAATTAACCCATGGCTAGGGGAGAAGATGTGAATTCATCATACCTTTCGCAAGAGTATTTGCGTGTAAGTGGATATAACAGACCCAACTGGAACTAGAACTGGAACTCAGTTCTCCGATTAACAATTCCGATCCATTGTCCGTTACAGCGTACAGAATACGAGGAACCCAACAGGGAATTGGAATTCGGCTCTCCGATTAACAATTCCGATCCATTGTCCGTTACAGCGTATAGACTACGACGAACCCAACGGGAACTGGAATTCGCCTCTCCGATTAACAATTCCCAGCCATTGTGCGTTACAGCGTACAGACTACGACGAACCCAACGGGAACTGGAATTCGGTTCTCCTATTAACAATTCTGTGCCATTATCTATTACACCACTTTTACATCAGCAGCACCTGGTATTCCCATGCAATCACCCATTTAGAAACGGACCCCGCTCGACGTTGCTTAACTCAGTGATGGTTCCGGGACCGATGTTTCAATATAATATGGCCGTAAGCCCTAAAATCTGACAGTGAACAATCCAATTTTCGCTTCGTTACAATGGCTTCTCTTGGTTGGGAACCTCGAAGTACTTTAAAATAAACATCGCTGCTTATGAGATTTTTCATAGAATAGTTTACCGACTTTTCTATTACTTGTTCTTCGCACTATTTAAAAGTGGTCACAAACTCAGGTTAAATTTAAGTGTCACGTATTTTCAGGAATAGGCAATCACGGTCCTCTGCAGCTTCCTTTTCTTCGTTATCTGTGAGTCAGTTTTCTTTGTTGTTTTTTCTTTCAACATATTGAAGTTGTTTTTCGTTGCTTTCTCCGCAGTTTTGAATTCAGAGTTGTCCTATTGTCATAGTTGTTTTTCTTCTTTCCAATTCTAGGGGGCGTAGTCTACCCTCCTATTTAACACATAGCTGGGGTAGCGACAACGGCATAGCAGTAAAGATTCATGATGGCTAATCTTCGGAACTATGTCGGATACCTAAGTCTGGTACAAGGGCAAAATAATAAGGCGTCAACTGATAGAATAAAAACAGACATAGGTTCTGTGTACGCGTGAGTTAAAAAGGTGAATATTGGTCGGGTGTATACCCATGTCTGTTGGTATTCACCCAAGAGGTGATCCCAAAGGGCCGCCAATAGGGAAAACTTTCTTTGTTACTATTTCTTATGATTTTATATTAAATTAACTCCATTTGATAGCTACAAAGTGCTCTTGCCATACAACAATGTTTAACAAGCTAGTCTCCTTTTCGAAATCACTCTAAGTTGAACTTAGAAAATTAGTCAGGCCGCCTGCTGCAGAGTGTTGATTATTACCGTATTGACTAATACTCGAAGTTATTTCGGCACTACCCGGGTACTCTTTCCCCGTGACCCGGTGTTACTTCGACTTCGCTTCGTTCTTTTACTTCGCTAACATAGGCGATCATGCCTCTCCACAACTTCCTCTCTAGTGTGGCTCTTAGCAGTTTTTATCTCTATGCTAAGACCCACACCTCCAGTTCCGCCATCTATTCACGCAAGCTCGTCAGGTAAGTGGCTCGCCGCCTTCCTCTATCTCTCTTCTCCTCAATATACCCCGTGAGGGTTACGTTTTTTTCATTCTCATTATCTGTCCAAGGAATCTCAGCTGTCTTGTCTTGAATATCAATAGAAGCGTTCTTTCTGTTGACATATTCCTTTAAGACTTCTTTGTTGCTTACTCGCTCCGCCCATGGAATTTTCTTTCTGTAGAACCAAGTTTCAGCTGCTTATTGTTTTTTTCGTAATCTTTAGGTAAATTCTGTAACATTCACTGCCATATAAGTGAATGGGTACTACGTCGAAAGCTGGCGTTCTTTTCTTTGTTTCTAACAAAAGATTTTCCGTTTCGTAGCACCTGCATTGACATTTCCGCTAGTCCAATGCGCATTCGGATCTCGGTGTTATATTCTCCATCCTCTGTTAAAACGCTTCCCAGATATTTGAACTCTTGCACCTGCTTAATGTTTATTTATCCAATTCATAAAACGCATCTTGGGCTTTTTCTTTGCTGATGACCAAAGTTTCTCTCTTCTAGCGGTTGATCGTTAGATTTTTTCTCGCTTTCTTCTACCATCCTAGCCCTAATCGATATCCGAGACTCACTGATTGGAAACTGAAAATAGCTTGTTAACCACAGCTATATGGTACAACACACTCAACAATGTAACTTGTTACTTTCTGTTGTAACCTAGTGACGGTTACTGAATAGAATAATCAAACGAAGATTTGCCAGCGGCGCGTAGAAGTAGTAGTCAACTGCAGGATATTTACCAACTGCCCCACGCGGTCAGATGTGGCACAAGGCCGAATTTAATGTAAGGTATCCGAGCCCGTAGCCTCGGCCAAAAATTCCCCGAAGACCCCGTGTAAAACGGGGCCGGGTAGCCGTTTCCCAAGACGAGATTCTGCCCCGCTTCGTCTGGGGATCCGCTCTACCCGGAGGCAGAGAGTTTGACCAGCACAGCTGGAGACAAATCTCCAACTGCAGACCAACATACAGTATTTATTACTGTATTCATGTGAATGGGGACATACCTATTATCGTCCGTAGGTATGCTACAACACTTTCTGTCCCGTTGCAGTTGGTTAATCCCTTTTCTAGCTTTCTTCTAAGTGTGGTTTTCACCAAGACAAATAGTTTTCAATCTTTTTGTAATACTGGACACTAACTAAAACACTAGATTCTAAGCTCTAAGAACCTACACTCAGATGCTGAGAGCTATACTAAGCATCTTTTGGGGACAACATCCAACCAGATCACAGCTCTATGGACCAATACATGATATTTTTTACAATCTTACGTGAACGCAGAATGCACTTTGCAGGACACTGCTGACGATCAAAGCAAGAACTTGCGAATGATCTCCTACTCTGGACACCTAGACGTGTTCAAGCCGGGGCAGTCACCCAACAATCACCTCCACTGACTAGCTTGATGCAGGACCATGATATTTGGCGTGATAGACTCATGAATGTTCAAGCAAGTTCCACCGAATAATACAAAAGATACCAGGCGTTTACTAGTCATTTTATTATTCACCGAATACCACTATATTGCTGACCAGACACTGTATCAGACACAGCCGTTCTCCAGCCACAATGAGCGGCTGTTCTCTCAATGAGGCTCATTATTTCTTTTCAAGTTTCCTCCAAACCTAAGATAGAATTCATATATACTATCCATTGCTAAAGATACTGTAAAAATGATTGTATTTCTCCAGAAAGTGTCTGACTCTTGTCATGTTTTATACTTACAAGAGTCAGATTAGACCAAACATGAGTATTGCTGCTATATCTGAACTGGTGCTGCACAATCCTCACTTTCAAGCTTTTATAGAGTTCAATCGTTTACGCGGCATTTTGGGGGTGACGTTTACCAACTTGCAGCCTCTTTCCCGCAGACGTAATGTTGCATGGCTATCGCTATATCGCTATTGCCAAGGAAAATGTTCAGACTAGCGGCAATCCTTAGTTCCGCCAGTTTAGACCCGCCATGCTACATATACGGATTCCAATCACCCACATTACCCACGTATTCAAATTTTAAGGAGGATTTCCAATCAGTTTTTTTCTCTCCAAGAATCCCTTTCTTTGCATCTATATCACACACTCTATTTAATAAACTCTACTTTGAATGGCTCTTGAGTCTTATATTGGATGAACATAAAAAAACTTTTCTTTTTCTTTTTTTTCAGTTGGTTCACAATTTTTACGAAAATTGTATAAATTTCAATGTATGAAATTAAAAATAAAATTAATTGTAAAAGCATTTTCTGAAATTGTCATTTCCAAGCCTGGTTTGGATTAATATTCTCATCGTATTTCTTCTTTAACACCATTTGTCGACCAAAAACACTATAAAAATATAAGGGTAGTTTTAATACTAAAAATACTAGCAATATATTTTTATATAAAAAAAAGACAGGCAGACATGACCAACAATACATTTTATCTGGAGTTGAAGGCATACATTTGCGTTCAAAATATTTAGATTTCGGTATTAAATAACTGTTATATTCTGTACTAATAGGAATATATACTTGAACAACACTGTGGATAAAATAAGTAAAGGTAAAATAAATTCTTAAATCACTCGATATTCCAAAATATAAATTCAAAACTAAAACATAAGAAATACATATCACCGCCTCTAGTAATCATGTCTCCACAAACATGTGCACAAAAGCTGGGTATCATCTACCATATATTCAATTGTGAAAGCAGAATAACATTCTTATTACTTCAAAGCTCCCAAGGAACTTAAATTTCGACATTAAATGACCCATAAGGAGAATGTATGCCGTTAAACAAACCAACTATCAACAGATTCCTGATTTTAGATATTTTGTTCAGTTAAACTATAACCAAATTTGGAATATTAGACCGAATATCTCAAAGACTAAGTTCTGATTTCCTCTGTCTTCTTAAATCACAAAGAAGCTCTGTTATTAAGAAATGTCGATCAAAATCTTTTAGGAACAGAAGAAAAAATCAGAAAATATTTGAGAAATGACTGAAGATTATTTGCTTATTATCTTTTCACTTTTTACTTTTTAATCAATTTATTTATTTATTTTGATTATCTGCAGGGAAGCAAATGGCGGTCCATGCTCTACAAAAAGTAATGCGAAAGAAAACTATAATGCAGTCATATAAGAATGATGAGTAAAAATAAAAATATAAAAAATGATGGAATTTGTTTTTCTTTTCTTATTTTCCTTTCCTATTTATTTATCATCTGGTGTTTACGTTTTCCTTTGTCGCTGGCGAAACGTTTTCTGCCTTGAAACTTCAATCTCAGACATTGGCCTTATAATGGAGGGCGACCACGAATACTAATATGATTTCCATTTCGATTCAAATGACGTAGCAACATAGCGGACAAGCTTCTGCGCACACAGATTGATTTTCCCCTCCTTCCATCGAAGATAGATTGAAAAATTTGCATTTTACATTCTCAAATTACTTGATGGCAATCTTGTTGCTGTCACAAAAAAAAATCAGGGTAAAAGATACAACTACATTACGACATGTATGATCCACTCTGTCTCTTAGGTAATCAAATCCAATATTATATTACTTTAACTCATAATGATGATATTATTAATATTATCTCATGTTTTTCTTTTCCTTTTCCAATTCTCTTTTTTGACTTCATTTGTGTTTCTCTTTTGCAACTTCGTTCCTCCTTTACGACTTCGTTTCCTCTTTCCCGACTTCTTTCCTCCTTTCCCGACTTCGTTCCTCTTTCTCTTTCCCGACTTCGTTCCTCTTTATTTTATTAGATGGCCACACTAGTAGTGACTTGTGCTTTATACTGTCGACTAAGTATTGACAGCAATCGTTTTTTAGTACAAATGCCGTCTGGGTCGTTCCGTCCCTTCTATAATTTCAAGTTCTTCCATTCTTTTTCCATAGGTATTCGGGACCATTTCCAGCGCTAAATTAATCACTCTGCTTTGACTGTCACCTTCATTTCCTATAACTTAGCACCTCCTGGCAAGATCAAGACAGTACTATTTCCCAATTCAAATTTTAGTTTTTGCTTCTTTTTAATTCATTCTTCTTTTATCCATCTTTTACCATATTATTATGATTCCCTAATTAATTCTTTCGTTTTCTGGTTTTTATTTTGGGAGGGGGGTTCTGAATTCATTCTCCTCCTTCATCTTTCTTCGGCATTCTCTTCTTTCCTCATTCACCGTTCTTCATCTTCTCATTATTATCATTCGGAATTGTTTTGCTCTTTCTAATTCAGCCTTTTTTCTTCTCACTGTCCTTAATTCGTTTATTATTATCATTTAATAATTCACGTTTTTGCTTTGGTTTCTTCCTAATTCATTCTTCTTCATTTATCATTACTCCTTCATCTTCACATCAGTATTATATTCTTATTCACACTTCCAATCTCATTCATAGACCTTCATCTTCTCATTATGATTAGTTAATATTGTGTTTGTTTTTTCCTAATTCATTCTTCTTCATCTTTTCTAATTTATTCTTTTGTGTTCTTCAAATTATCCTGAATTCTCATTTTATTATTATTATTATTATTATTATTATTATTATTATTATTATTATTATTATTATTATTATTATTATTATTATTATTATTATTATTATTATCATTATTATTAATATTATTATTCCTTTGATTTCTGTTGTATGCACATTTCCTTCCGGGTTCCAACCAGGGAACTAAGGTCAGAAATGGCTTCATGACATTTTCAAAACCCCCCCAAAAAATAGATGAAAATAAAAAGATCACACTTATTTAGACAAAGCTCTTCCTAACGTGTGAACAGTACTTGTGAGTACATTTTTTGTTTGGTTTGGTTTGTTTTGTTTTACGGCATATCAACCTCAATGGGTTATTTAATGCCGATGAAATTTTTATTGCTGGTAATATTTTTTTTTTTAAATGTATTGCTGGTAATTTTATTTTTATATGTATAGCTGATAATTTTTTTTTCAAAAATGTATAGCTAATAATATTTTTTTTCAAAATTTATTGCTGGCAATATTTTTTCACAATTGCTGGTAATAATGTATTGCTAGTAATAATTTTTCTTCAAAAATTTATTTCTGGTAATAATTTTTACAGAGTATTTCTGGTATTAAAATAATTATTAACTATTTGCCCATAGCTAGGACTTAACAGATGCTACCACTCCGGGTCAGGGTGAACCTGAGAAAACCAGCAATTAAGAGGTGGTCCCATGCTCCTCACAACGTCCTGATCAGAGAAATTCCTTCAATGAGTCTATCGGAACCTTTTCCGATCAATCCGAGTGCTCCACCTACAACTGGAATTATTGATGACCCCATGTGACACATTTTTGAGATTTTCACTTCAAGTTCCTTGTATTTTGATAGTTTTTGAAGATCTTCAAAAATATATTACAATCTGCTGGGACTGCCATTTTTCTATTCTCATTCTCATCTCTCTCTTTCTCTTTTAGGCCCTTTTCTCTCTTCAGATTTTTTCGTATCCATGCTATTCCTTTTCCTTTACTATTTCCTTTTTCTTTTCTTCCTGTCTTCATTCAATCATTTATTTGGCTCTTTTTCTGCTTCCTTCTTATGGCCATATCACATTGAAACATCGGTTCACGTACGATTCTCGAAGTTACGAAGTAACGCCGAATCTGGTCAATACCTAGATGAGAGGCTGCCTGTGAATACCAAGTTCTGTAAGCTTGGATCTGCAGGTATGGATAACGGTTCGGAACTGCACATCGGACAGCCTAGTTCTAGTTCCAGTCGGGCGCATTATACAGTGTAACCCGGATATAAGAGAGTTGTCGGGACCGGAGATGAAGTATCTTATATCCGGGTTTCTCTTATATCCGGGTTTCTCTTATATCCGGGTTTGGTCTATTTTGTTTTGGTAAGTATGGCTCTAATTTGGGACCAGAGAAAAAATATCTTATATCCGGGTTTCTCTTATATCCGTGTTTCTCTTATATCCGGGTTTCTCTTATATCCGGGTCTCTTATATCCGGGTTACACTGTATTCACTTACGCGCAAATACCCTTGGGAAAGATAAAAATCCACTTCTTCTCTTGCCATCTATGGATTAATCAATAGGACTTGTATCAGTAAACCATCTTTATCTCCAAAATTTATTACAATGTAAAATATTTTCTGGTTTAAAAAAAATGAAAAGGGTTGATAATCCATAAAAAAACAAATCAATCAATCTTTGCTCTTTTCCTTTCTCTCTCTCTCTCTCTCTCTCTCTCTCTCTCTCTCTCTCTCTCTCACACACACTTTCCACATCTCTGGCGTTTCTCTTTTTCTATTCCTTCTAATTGTTTCTGTTCTTTTATTTTTATTCTTATTCTTTTTCATCCTATTACTCTCCTCACTTTCTTTCTTCCTTTACATTTTTCCGTATTTTCTTCTTGCTTTTTATTTTCTTTTTCTTCTCCTTCACACTCTTTTTCTTCCACGTTTTACGGTTTCATCTCTTCCTTTTTTTCCCCTTCCTATTTCGTCTAGCGACAGTTTTTCTTTCGTTTTTCACCTTTTTCTTTATATCTCTTCTTCCCTTTTTTCTGTCTACTTTTTCATTTCCTCTTTTCAAAATTAATCTTGTATTTCTAAATCTTTATTTTCCTTTCTTTTCTCAGCTATTAAAGAACAAAGAAATAAAAGTAAATAAGAGAAACTAACGAAAGTATTAAAAGAATAAAAATCAATAAAGAAACAAACCAACAAAAGCCATAAATAAACAAATCAACAAACAAAGGTAATAAACAAAATGGACGACCAGATGTTAAATGGGAATAAGCAAGATTCAAAATGTCTGCCACGCATTCATCAAGTGACTAGAGGCTAATTGATTAAAAGCAGACGATTACTGATATCAGTTTTCTTTTATCCTCTTTATCTCTTTCATTCTTCCTTTCTTCTTTTCTATTTTTACCCTTTTACTTTTCTCTTTTTTTCTTTTCTTTTTCTCGTATTATTTTTCTTTACAGAAAAACATTAACAAATAAAGATGCATAGTTAAATATTGTACGTTTTTATTTGTTTTCTTTCCCTTGAAATTCCTTTTCATTAACATTTCTCTTTTCTTTTCTTCTTCCGTTTCCTTTCATTGTCCTCTTTTTAGTTTTGGCTTTACTCTTATATTTCTATTCATTTCAATCAAAATTCTCGTCCTCCATCGCTTTGTGATTTTTCTACACTTAAATTAATTTTTCAATATTTGTTTCTTTTACCTATCAAACTTTTGTTTTAATTCCTCCTTTTTTTTGTCTTTCAGTTTTGATTTTCTTTTTCCTTATCTTTTCTCAATGCCTTATATTTCCTTTACTTTCTCTGTTTCTTTCGTTTATTTTTATTTTCAATTTTACCTCAACTTCGTTACTTACGTTTCTCTTTTTCCTATGCTTTTTTCACTGTTTTATTATTTCTTTCACTTTTGAGTTTTTGTACCCATATTTCATGCTACACTTTTCCTTCATTTCTCCTCAGCTTTATTCCTTCTGTCTTTCTTTCTTTTGCCATTTCTGCGTTTTCTTTCCAGTTTTACTTTTTCTTTTTTTCTTTTATTTTTGTTTTATAACTTTCTTTTTACCATTTCTTTAATTTCCACTCTACTGTACTCTTTCCCCTCTATTTTATACCTCCATATTCTTTTTCTTTCTCATAAGCCTTATTCTTTCTTTCTCTATCTCTCTTTTCCAACTTCTTTCTCTCTCTCTCTCAGTACTTTCCCGACTACTTTTTCTCTCCCACTACTTTCCCTAATTCTTTCTCTCTCACTATACTTTCCCGACTTCTTTCTCTCTCTCTCTCTTTCCCGACTTCTTTCTCTCTCTCTCTCTCTCTCTCTCTCTCTCTCTCTTTCCCGTCTTTTTTCTCTCTCTCTCGACTTTTTCTCTCTCTCTCTTTCCTGACTTTTCTCTCTCTCTCTCTCTCTCTCTTTCCCGACTTTTCTCTCTCACTCTTTCCCGACTTTTCTCTCTCTCTCTCTTTCCCGACTTTTCTCTCTCTCTCTCTCTCTCTCTCTCTCTCTATATATATATATATATATATATATATATATATATGTTTCTCGCCTTCTCTCTTTCTCTCCTATTTCCTCTCTTTCTCTTTCTCGCCTTCTTTCTCCAATCTATTGTTTTCCTTTTTAAATCCTGCATCAGAAATTTTTGTGACAAAACCTAATGGAAATCTCTACATTAAATCTTGGTATTTTTTTTTTTTTTGCTTTTTTATTTTGTTTCGTTTAGTTTTTCTCTTTTCCATACAATTAAAATAGAATCAGGACAAACCACAATTCTTTCCCTTTTAGCTTGCTACCACTCATTCTGACATTTCTTCACTCTTTTTTTGTATATCTCGTACGTTTTCTGTGCCTTTCTATTTGTTTACTTTTTGAAGAGGAGGAATTCCATCTTTCTTTCGACATTTGCATCTATCTCTCTTTTTGTCTGTCAATGACTTTCCCAAATCGGCTTGCGCAGGCACCAAACTCATTTCGATTTTTCCTATTTTCATTATCACTGCTTTTAGAACTCCAAACCTTACAAATCAAACAAAGGATGTCCAGTTTATATTGCCATGAATCCAGTGTCTTTCTCCATTTCAAGGAGAAACCATTGATACTCTGCCAGAGTTAGACCAATACAATAATAGCTTACTAGCCAGAAATAATAATGGGGGCCCTAGCGTGAGAAAGGAATCACACTCCTGACTGGCCACTTGATAACAGAAATCTCCAGCTATACTAGGTTTATGAATGTTATTTGTATTTAAATCATCTTTCTTTATTCTTTGATGTGTCGCGCCACTTCAGGGTGTGCGGGTTATGCCTCTCCTCGACCTCTTTTGTATCTGTTAGTAATATTTGTTTTTTTTTTAATATCTTTTCCATTCCCAGTTCTGCGAGCTATTTACACAAACGCGTTACATAGGTTATTCAATAGTCCTGGGTATGCCGATAAATTACATTACAAGGCTTCTGATCGGGAAATTGGAGATTTTGAGGAGCGTGGAACCACCTCTTGACTGTTATAGTTCTCAAGGTCACCCTGGTCTGCGGTGGTAGCAACGGTTAGGGTAAACAGCAATCTCCCAAACAAAAACACAAAAACTATTAATGTATAAAAATGTATTTTTATAGTAAGAATACCAGCAGTATATTTTTATATAAAAAATTACCAACAATACATATTCATATTAAAACTACCAACAATACATATTCATATTAAAACTACCAACAATACATTTTTAAAGCAAAATGACCAATTCATTTATAGTAGAATTACCAACAATGCATTTTATTTATAGTTGAAGGCATACAATTGCGTTCAAAATATATTTTGTTGAAGCCATGAAAGTGCGTTCAAAATATTTAGATATCGACATTAAATAACCCATAGTGGTTGATATGTCGCTGAACAAAATCAACCAACCAATCTCAAATTCTAAAACAAGAACGACTACCAATCTGTATAGTATGCTATGAAATATACACAGCAAAACACGTACAAGTTGTTGCGATTTCACCCGAATCCGTTTAAAACACTACTAAACAACCAACATAAAATAATATTCATGGTATTAATCCATATATACTACAATTTCTTGAAGAAATCTATCTGTATCCAAAATATAAGATGAATATGTACAAAATCTGTATGTTATCTACCATGTATTGTGAAAGCAAATAACTTATATATTTTATTACTTCAAAGCTCTCGAAAAAAAAAATTCGACATTAAATGACCCATATCCAGTTGATATGCCGTTAAACAAATCGCCTCAAATCATTACGTTATTCACTGTTTTCCCTCTAGATTTCAATATGCCCTGTGAGTCTCCAATTCTCCAAGCGCTCTTTCCTCATTATTTATCAGAGAAATTTCAACTGTCTCTTTCTTATTCTAAGAATAATTGTTTTTTTTCTCGTTCCTATTTTCATGAACATATCCTTATTGTGCAAATACTCCGTCCATACACAGAATTTTCTGTAGAACCACATCACACTTGCCTCACATCTCTACTTCAGCTGTGAGTAAATTGTCCAGCCTTCAAGACCGTATTGTAGGAGTGATTAATACATAGCACTCTTTTATTAGTCACTAACCGAAATGACTTATTTCTTAATACCTTCCAAAAGCTAGACAATGCGTCCTTCGCTATTCTAATCTCACTACAGATTTCGATGTTACATTTTCCGTTGTTCTCGTTAAATACCTCCCAGATTAAATTTTCAATTTCTATACTTTCTTGATCTTAAAATCTCCAAATCGTAGTTCGAATCTTCAGCCGTCCTTGCTGTTGACAACGATACATTGTCGTCTTACAATTGATAGTCTTTTCATCCTGTTTTCCTTTACTACGTTGCCTAGAAGTCCCTGCAGTTTTTTTCTATGTCTGTCATCTGCGTATCTCATGTTGCTATGATTGAATAAATTTAGTTGGAAGACGCATCTTACTCCCCATTTTATTTTTTGTACTTAATTAATTTTTCCTCGTAGTTCAAATAGATCTATGTGTTGTAACTTTTAAAATGCTTTTTGCATACTCTGAAACATATGTATACGTCCTTCTGCGATGGTACCGCTCGTTCTTAGATCATCGTGATAAAAAAAAATAGATGGTAAATTCAGCTTTATGCAAAGATTTTCAGATAAAACCTTTTCTTCCAGAACATTAACTAGGCCAACATAACATGATGCTAATTAGCTTCCATACCCAACGACGAGAATTGCCTTCCATTTCCCATGATGAGACTTGCCTTCCATTCCCCATGATGAGACATGCCTTCCATTCCCATGATGGGACTTGCCTTCCATTCCCCATGATGGGACTTTCCTTCCATTCCCATGATGGGACTTGCCTTCCATTCCCCATGATGGGACTTGCCTTCCATTCCCATGATGGGACGTGCCTTCCATTCCCCATGATGAGAATTGCCTTCCATTCCCCATGATGAGACTTGCCTTCAAATTCCCCATGATGAGATTTGCCTTCCATTCCCCATGATGAGACTTGCCTTCCATTCCTCATGATGAGAATTGCCTTCCATTCCCCATGAAGAGACTTGCCTTCCATTCCCCATGATGAGACTTGCCTTCCATTCCCCATGATGAAACTTGCCTTCCATTCCCCATGTTGAGTCTTGCCTTCCATTCTCTATGATGAGACTTGCCTTCCATTCCCAATGATGAGATTTGCCTTCCATTCCCCATGATGAGACTTGCCTTCCATTCCGCATGATGAGACTTGCCTTCCATTCCCCATGATGAGAATTGCCTTCCATTCCCCATGATAAGAATTGCCTTCCATTTCCCATGATGAGACTTGCCTTCCATTCCCCATGATGAGACTTGCCTTCCATTCCCCATGATGAGATATTGCATATATTCCCCCCAAATTATAGAAATATCCTTAATGAAGTTTCGTTGGTATTTAACTAGCACACATATCTATATAAAGAGTCTGTCAAAAAATATATACACACTTTAGAAAAGGAAAACCATGTCTTTCTTTGTTCGACTTTCACATAAGGGAGCACCTAGAAAATGTTGTTCATCGCAGAAAACAGATTTCATTGGCGGCATTTAGACAAGAATTTGAAAATGCATGAGCAGTACTCCTACTATACACATTCGCCGACGTTACCCGAGCTGTAGATCACGGTATTATTACATATCTGAAAGCTAAAGGCCACTATTTTATTTCATCTCTTGTTATGTAGAGTACAACGGTAGCTTGTATTAATGTCGTAATGTCTGAATAAATTTAGTATTACAATATCTATACAACTGTTTACATATGTATATGTGTATACATTTTTTGCAGACTAACACACACACATATATATATATATATATATATATATATATATATATATATATATATATATGTATATATGAGAGAGAGAGAGAGAAAAATCCGAATATGACGGTAATTCTACGCAAACTTCACTAGATACGAAAGCCTTGAAATGGAGCATTAGTTAATGTGTTTATTTCATCGTCATGCAGAGCTTGACTACACGACACCATCCATTCTGGTCATCCAAGTTAATTATTAGTCTGTTCACTTTGCATCCAGTATTTTAAATGAGTTGATCAACAAAATGCTTTCCAATGGCCTCCACGGCTGTTATATCCATGAGATGAATATTAAATCAACATCGGTTGATTAAAACAAATTTAATTGTAAAAAACATTTTACTGGATAGTTTCAACTAATGTCATGTCGATTTAACAAAGAACTATCTCTGTAACTCATGATGTTTACATGTGAAATGATAGCCGCTTCAATTTAAACTGTACATAACTTTCATACGGTTAAAATAATTTGGCGCGATCATCTCGAGTGGTTAAAGAAATATAAAAAATGGAGGGAATTAAACATGATTTAAATTGGTGATATGAATTGTGTTTACAGGAAACAATCTTGTGCAAATGGATACTAATTTTCCCCTGGAATTAGTTTTAACTTATTTATTGCTGTTATTACAGCAAACTGCTAAAAAAATATTGAAATAATGGTCTGATTCTACAGCAGAAAGCATAATCAGCCACTTGCGTGATGAACCATTTCATTTGAACAAACATTCTTGTCTTTTTATTGGGATTTCAATGATTTAATCATCAATTTTTAGTTACATTTTAAAATTATTATCCTGCCAATCTTTCAAATGTTAGATGTTATTTCCTGCTAATATAGTAATTGTAAAGCGATACGCGAAAATCATCGGCTTCAAAAAGGATTTAAGATTATACAGAAATGTTGCAAAAGTAGATGGCCATATTTGAGTAGATGTTCCCTTTGCATTTTAAACAGTATTTTATTTTCGTCTACCGGCTTTAAGTATTCGGTAAATCTTATTAAAGAAATCCTACCGGGGGCGCATATATATATATATATATATATATATATATATATATATATATATATATATATATATATATATATATATATATATATATATAACAGCTTTTAAGATAAGGATCGTAATTTAATATTTAACGATTAAAATCTAATAAATTAAATATAACCAAAGGCGTCTTTCCACCGACAATTCGTCAGAAGTCAATCGTTGGTATTAAAATAAAACTTAAGGAGTGTTTTCTTTTTTAAAAAAATTTAAATTTGGAAAGAAGACAAGAAAGGGAAAAATATATATATATATATATATATATATATATATATATATATATATATATATATATATATATATATACGAGGGTCATTCAATAAATAAGGTGAATTTTTCGGTATAAGGACTTCTAATACAAATAGCTTACTCTTTTTTATTTTTTATTTTTTTTACTTCTTTTTCACATGGATTTACTTTCTTTTGCAGATTAAAAAAAAAGTTGTTTAAAGAGTGACAGAGCAGTGTTGAGGATGAAGACAGTCCTGGGAGGCCTTCAGAAGTGAGGTCTCCTGAGTTGATCGAATCAGTCAATGACCGCATTAAGTCTGACAGAAGGGTGACAGTGGATGACATTGCAAGAACTTTGAGCTTATCTGTTGGGACAAACGCAGGGGTCATCAGTCAGAAGGAGTCATCTTGCACCATGACAACGCAAGGCCTCACACAGTAGCCCAAACGATGCAGACCATCAACGAGCTGGGCTAGGAACTGCTCCTTCATCTCCCTTACAGCCCAGACCTTGCCCCTTCAGACTTTTACCTGTTTGATCCCTTGAAAGCGTTCACGAGAGGCACGAAGTTTAAAAGTGACGATGAAGTCAAAAGTGTTGTGAGCGACAGGCTGAGACATCAGTCCAAAGATTTTTACGTTGAGGGAATACGGAAGCTTGTGCACAGATGGGAAAAGTGTGTGAGAGTGCTGGGAGACTACGTTGAAAAATTAAAATAAAAGGTAAGCTTCTATCTGTATTAGAAGTCCTTATACCGAAAAATTCACCTTATTTATTGAATGACCCTCGTGTATATATATATATATATATATATATATATATATATATATATATATATATATATATATATATATATATATATCAGCGCATCTCTAAGATGCCGAAATTCCCTTATTACTGAACGTGCTTTTCTTATAGAAGAAATCCTTTACTATTCTGAAATAATGAATTACGTCCAAATTCAGTATCAGTCTCTTTCGGGCAATGTATTGTCTACTATCCCTTCTTTGATAAATTCCTTTTTTCGGGATATTTGTCCAAAGGTGATACCTTCACCAAAAACAAAATCATTTTTAAAAATCGAATTACATTTGTTAATAAAAGAAAATTTGTTTCATGAGTTATATCAGATAAACATATCCTTAATTTGTCTAATCATTGTTTATCTGATACTGATAAATTTACCCTGTCCAGGTGTTTAGATTTTTGAATCCCCCGCAAGAATATTGATACGGTTGAAACTTTCAGCAAATTTGAAATGTTATATTCTGAATTGAAAATAAAAACATTCGCCCACTTCCAATCAGACTTTAGGTTGCTTTAAAGTCCGTCTAAATAATTTATCCCATAGATTCGTGAATTCGCCTATCAATTTTAATGAATTCTTCTGACAGAAGGACCATTACCAGATTGCCATTTTTTCCAGGACAGATACTTACATTACTAGACCTGAGAAAGATTCAGGTGTAGTCATTCTTGATTATTCTATGTTGTCAAAATATTTACTGTTTTAGATGACATCAACAAAATTCAGAACTTATTTGATATCTCGTTTGATGACACCTTTAAATGGAACATAAGTTTCAAAAAAAGATTTCTTGAATTTCACAAAAGAAAACTTCTTTCTAAGCAGCTTTATGATGGAATTCGTCTTGTAGGCTCCGAGCGTCTTAGGATGTGTGGTCTACATAAAATTCATAAACCGTATACTGTTCTCAGACCCATGGTCGTTTCTATTCTGTATTTCAGACCCCTTTCAATTTGCGTCATATATACATAAATAACATTTATTTGTTGCTGATTATTATTAAATTTACTTGTTTTTATGTCTGCTTTCGTTATTTGTTAATTTTTTTATTTCCTTAATTTTTTATTTCTACTTTTTTTTTTCGGAGGTTGGTTATCTTATTTGTTTAGCTTAAAGTATTGTTGTTTTATTAAATAATTTACATTATGTTTGTTGTATATAGCGTGTATATTCGCATTTTTAATGTTGATATTTTACAACGTATTCGTTTTTGGTTTTCGATTTTAAGTAACGTACGAAGTAAAAAATTATTTTCGTGTCTGCATTTTGTGATGTTCTGATCGTTTAATCGAGGCAGCTTTTGACGTCTACAAATCAATTTCTGATATTCCTCTTCACGTTTTTGGGCCAATAAATTTTTAATTGGTCTAGAGCAAAAATACCAGAGTGACATTTGGCTAGTTATTGCTGACCAATCGCATCGTCGGTCTCAGTTAAACAACATGTCCTGCAAAATGCTCATTTTTTTTTTACTAAACTGTTATTTACCAAACTGTTGTGGCCTTGTTAGGGCCAGAAATAAAGACACAAAAGAAGAATGGAGTTAAACAAGTATATTAACAGAAAGAGTATTACAAACATATACAAACGAGTGTTGCAGCAAGTATGCTCGGTCCGACTCTCAGAGCTGACTGCTGGAAACTTCCTTCTCCAAAAGGCAGTGCCTGCTCCTATTTATAGCTGGGAGAGTCCATGCGTGCGTGGGTAAATTACCATAACACAAACCTAGCTTAATTTTGGGACAAGGTCAAAAGTATGGCCCTGTCAAGATTGTACTCACTAATGAAAATGTACAAGAGGGGTTCCAAATCGATCTCTCTTATTGTAAATTCAGCAACATTCTCGCAATTCAGAGTCAAGAGAAAAAAGAAGGAATAAGGAAAGAGTATAAGGTGACAAGAAATTAATGAAAAGGATAAATAACTACAGAATTTGACATACACACTTGCGCGCATACACACGCACACAAAAAGAAAACACAAAGTCAGCCTAACACCAATAGCCAGTTATGCGCCATACGAGATACAAGCGTAGGCGACCCTGTATCTTTCGATACTTGACTGACGAGGCAGAATTTTCCCCGCAGTAGGTTGCCATTTCTTTCAGCGGTAGACCAGTTGCCATCAAAGCTATATACCCATAGCTGGGGAGGAGAAGAGGATTTATACATTTCCCAAGGGTATTAGCACGGATTCCAATGAAATTCGAACTCGGCTCTCCGATTCTTAATCCGAGCCGCTATCCATTACTCCACCTCTAACACCAATAAGTAGCTTATAAACTAATTATATCACACTTAGTATAAAGACAACTAAAAGTGAGAAAAACAACAGTCAACTGGTGAAACCTCCTGACGGATGGACTGACTGATTACAAAAAGATTATTCTACGAAGCTCTGGAGTTGATGTGCTGAACATAAAATCAATCAGATAAGTGACAAATTTATATATATATATATATATATATATATATATATATATATATATATATATATATATATATATATATATATATATATATATATATATATATATATTCATATGTTCAAGAAAGTTGTCAGTAAGTGATTTAATTCTGGTCGAACCGGAGATAAAGATGGCATATTTCCAAAAATAAAGAAAGAAGATAAAAACATTAGTCATTAAATTTCAAGAATTTTTACTTTCTTTTTTTGTTTTGTTTTGGGGGCATTTTTTTCATTGAATCTAACGCGATACATTGGCATAAGATCTGTTGGTTCTGTTTTCACAAAAACTAACTCTCGCGTCTTTCCTCTGTAAAAAAAAAAAATCCCCACTTCCTTGTTGCAAAATATGTTTAACAGAACCATTATAAGATGTACATTAAGAATCAATTTGATTATTGTATCTTCGTGTCAAATATATTTGCGAAGATTGGTAGGATATATATATATATATATATATATATATATATATATATATATATATATATATATATATATTAAATTTTAATTTTGGTATTTTGTTTTTCGGAAATAAATTTCCTGCATTGCGTTTTTTTCTATCTCAGATTAAAATAAATTTCACTCTCATAATTTAAAGTTTAATATTGAAAAAAAAAACTTTACGTTTATATATGAGCAACATATGTAACATGTACTTTGCGTTGTGTTGTGATTATTCTTTGCTCAGCAGGTAAGGAATAGAAGTCATGCACGCATTACTGAGAAGGATAGTGTATGTGTTGTTCGCGTGGTTGCCAAGAAATATTAGCCAGTAGTTTTGTTCGCCATTTATTTCTATGATGGATTCAATAAACAAACAAGATAAAAAATTTCGAATACGTATTTTCCCGACATGAAGTTTCGAAACATTTGATCCGCTCATCAATGTTAAAATTTCAGGGGACATTGTCGCCGCTGGGTGTTGACACCAGTCTGTTTCGTGCTTGAACGCGATATTCAGGCCCGGATATTGAATTTAAGCATGCAAGACTGTCGTCTCTGAATGTTGACCTCAATGTCTACTTTTATATTAGGTTGGTGCAAAAATAATGTCGTTTTTTGACGTTCAACTTCATGTGAGAAAACGACATTATTTTTGCACCAACCTAATACTTACATACGCTCTATCCCTGATATCACTTGAATCCATAAACATAGTGTTATGGTGAAACACACCTAGTCTATAAATAATAGACTCTCCCATCTAATATAAGTAGGAGTCAGTGGGAGTCGAATAGGGAAAGTAGTCAGCTACCACAACTCGATTACTCTGCGTAATACTTATTGTAACAAGTTCCTAACGTTTTTGTACGTTGAACGTATTTAGGACCGAATTTAGTCCAAATACAGTTTCCACTGAGGAAATAATTCTACAACACATAGTATGCCTTAAAACTATAATTTCATCATACATATATATATATATATATATATATATATATATATATATATATATATATATATATATATATATATTATAAATTAATTGATTTAAAACCCATATTTTAAATCAATTAATTTATAATATTAATGCTCTGTAAATTTACATTGAGCACTATTGTGTAAAAATAAAAATATCTATAAGAACACCGGATTTTATATCTTACTGTTCTTTCTTTTTATTATATATATATATATATATATATATATATATATATATATATATATATATATATATATATATATATATATATGAAATGTGTATGGGTGTGAACACCGAGTTACGACAGCATTCGACACTCGCTGCAGTGTCTACTTCGATATTCACAGATGCTCTATTACTTTCCTCTATTCACCTTTACCCATAAATATAACATACCTTAAAACTATATATTTTATTATAATATATATATATATATATATATATATATATATATATATATATATATATATATATATCGGGTGTAAAATTCTCTAAATCGTGTTACAGCATAAATGTCCATCCCACAAAATGTTTAATATCTAGAAAAACACTAATTGAGTTTCTTTTTTCCAGGCTTTCAGATACGACGTTTAGCCATATCGAGGCAACATTTTTTCGCAAGAATCACTGTAAAACACTTTAAGTTATTCAGCTAGAAAGATGGTAGAGAGGGAAAAATGGATCAGGAGGTCACAACAGGAAGAGGGATCATCATTTCAACTTAGAGATAAAGAGATCAATTTGTATGTGTGTGTGTGTGTGTGTGTGTGTGTGTGTGTGTGTGTGTGTGTGTGTGTGTGTGTGTGTGTGAACTTTATTTCAATACTTCATGGACTTCCGGTCCTTAGCTATGATTAATTAATGATGAACATATCGATTTCATCACGATTCGTCTGTTAAGCTTGGAGAGTAATTATGCAGTCTTATTGCTCAATGTAGAATCCGATATGGTTATAAAAACCTCGAAGAATTCCAGTAAGATATTTTTCATTATTTTTAAGATACAACGGTTCAAAGCTTAATCTAACAATTGGACAATGTTGCTGTTACAATTGATATATATATATATATATATATATATATATATATATATATATATATATATATATATATATATATATATATGAAATTAAAATACTTAATGACACTAATAAAACTCTTATATATGTAAGATACATAGATGACATTTTCGTTTTAGCTAAAAATATTGATCAAATTACACAGCTTAAGAACAAATTTGAAAGACACTCCGTCCTCAAATGTATATTAGAACTTAATAAAATTCCATTCCTTGATGTATTTATTGATTCCATCACACATAAATTTACTACTTCTCTATATAGGAAACCCACAAGCATTAACTTATGTCTTCTTAATTACAATAATAAATGCACACAACGATATAAGTTAGCTGTTATAAAAAACTTAATCCGAAGCACACAAATAGTATCTTCTGCCAAAACCATATTCTATAAAGAATTGCATAACATCAAACAAAAACTTGTTAATAATGGATTTCCTAATTCCATCATTGATCAACAAATTAAAATGTATCTCAATAAACTTAATTATACCTCTAACAAAACTGATACTAATAACATTGTACGTCAAAATAAACATAACACTATTAACTTATACTATTATAACCAAATGCATAATAATTACAAACATGATAAACAACACTCAAAAACGTAATAGGTAGAAATGTTAAACCCATTAATAACAATAAACAAGTTAAGATCATCATATATTATAAAAATTTTAAAACAATTTGTCTCATAGTCTGTAATAACCCTAAAACCACACAAATCCTCTACAAAAAAAATACAATGTCGTGCATCAATTTACATGTCCGTTCAGAGATTTTATCTCTGATGCTAATAATAAACCCGCTACATATATTGGTTTTACCACAACCACTCTCCCGTAGACTTACCTGTCATCTTACTGATCTTAGTTCTATTAAACAACATTTCTTAGAAAAAACATAGCCATATACATATTAGACAGATATTACTTAACACAATAATACTCACACACATACACAGTAAAAAGAACCTTCAGATATTGGAGGTCATCTATAATAAAATGGAGCAACACACACTCAACAAAATTACATATCAAACTAGTTACCACACATTACATTGCATCTAGACATTGGTTCTGTTGTTGTTATACTTCGATCTATCGCGTGGTATGACGTCATAGAACTTACGAACTGCTATTCCGCGACCGTTATCGAGCAATTTTCTATGTCAAAATATCAGAATATCATCTTTGACGGTGGATATCTTTCTTTCATGTCTGTATAACCACTCTGACGATGGCTCAAGTGAGCCGAAAGCTTAGGACTAACTTAATAAAAAATATCCAAATGTTGGGCATATATATATATATGTCCTCAAGGACACATGGTACAGTGGATAAAGGCGTTGGTTAGATCCAGTGACAGACCCAAAGAGTGTGAGTTCAATACCCGGTTCAGGCAGTGGAGAACTTTCAGAGGGAAAATTACCAGGAGATAACTGATAACTGACATCCATCAAACATGGCTCGTGAAACTAGAACAGTCTACCCCAGTGATCGAAATAAAGGGTTCGGTTCGAAATTCCAACCACCTGAAGAAGGCCGGAGCGTACAACGGCCGAAACGTTGTGACAAATATGGCGACAAAGATGAGGACAATAGTCCGACTAATGTAAATACTGTATATATATATATAAATCATAAGTAATTTTTATACATATTATTTATATATTATATATGTGCGGTACTTATTGGAAAGCGGTCAATATAAGTGATAGAGCTAACATATTTAGTTGGATTGATAGGAGTTTGTGACCCTGGGTTTTACGCTTTTTTACGATCAACAGACAAACTCTTTGTTTGTCCGACGACCACGAAGAGCGCGAAACCCAGGGTCACAAACTCACATCAATCCAACTAATATATATATATATATATATATATATAGAGAGAGAGAGAGAGAGAGAGATAGATAGATAGATAGATAGATAGATAGATAGATAGATAGATAGATAGATAGATAGATAGAGATATTAGTGTGTGTGTGTAAAAAATGTAGATATAACTAAGAATATATGTGCAAAAATATTTTAATTTCTGGAAATCTTATCCAGTGTCTTTATTATTATTATTAATATTATCGGCTGTGGTTTGACCTGGAAATGTATAGGCGCTGACATGTCTACTTGCCAAAGATACGCTGCGAATGAATGAATAGCTCTTGAGCTTTCAATCAAGATATGTGGATTGAACTACGACCACACCCGGCCATGGGATTTATATGGAAGATGATGATTACCTGCACTTTCAGAATATAGACGAATCGTGTAAATGCCCCATTGGATACTTACTTGAAATTTGACTAACAGCGTATTATAACGCACCAAGTAATATAAGATATTATTGAGGAGAGCTTCGTCAAGATATGACTTAGCGATTGATTGAGCTGCTTTTTATGTATTATCAGCTTTCTCATTTATTTAAAGCCCAAATATATTTGAGACTGTAAGAATAATTACATTAACAAGTTTTTTTTCCCTCCAAGCTTAGCCAATTGCGGGTTGGTGAGGCTATTTAACCCGTAGTGGAGGTTTTGAATTCAGTGTTCTGGTTCTCCTAGAAAACCAAGTCTATAGAACCCAATCTATCTTGTTATTTACTCATAGATAGGGAGGAAGATGAATTCATACCTTTCCCAAAGGTTTTTTGCGCGTAAACAATTCGAAATCGGCTCTCCGGATTTTCATTGCGAGCTATCCATTAAATAACCCGCACATCCGATGAGCAATGTGTCTTCAATATGGTACAAGTACAAAGAAATACATTCTGTCTGACAAAGTAATATTTTCAGGATTCAATACTTTATTAAAATCGCTACCTGCCTTATTCAGTTATCCTCCTCTTTGTTTTATTTTGGGTTTTTTTAATGATTTGCCCTGAGCGCCATCAGTCGGTGTTCGGACCCAGGTAAAATCTAGGATTTCGAATACTGATTTTGAAGACATAAAGCCTTTCACGCGTAATATAATATAATTCTCTTTCTATACTGAATTTAGAAAATATTGTGACCACTCGAGACCATAGCCAGGATTTGAACCCGGTTAGTTAATTCGACTTTCTACCCCTGTGTCTGTTAGACCGGATGTGCAGACCGCGTAACGGATGCCGATGCAAGAATGGAATCGGCTAACGAGTTCAAAATTCCGGCATTTCACACTTGGTGGGGGAAAAAAACTTTAAATCCATTTCTTCTCCCCCACATCTCTCCTCTTGAATTAAAAACCGGACTCGTCGATCCGAGATCTGCTTTCGAGAATATGTCGTCTGATGCGTTCACTTTCACGCAAATGCCCTTAAAAAAGGCATAGATATTTCTTCTTTCCAACTATTAATGGCGTAATTCTTTTGCTGCGAAAAGCAGATACATTCGCTCAAAATTCTATTACCGTTAATTGCAGAAAACGGATTTACCCCACGGCTTTAAAAAAAGTTTATTATGCTGTGAGAAGAATTTTTTGTGGATAATTAGCATCATTACTGGTGTGACAATCAACAGTTAAATATCAGCTTAGACAGGACTTTCTAGCCTTGGCAGGTAGCCAGTCTATGGGAAATACTACCCTGAATTCCAAACGTTGGAGATGAGAACTGGAAACGACACCAATTCACAGACAATAAAGAAAAAAGAAACCGTGGAGGGCCATCATTATCTACGTACTGAAAGTAAATATTTATTTTTTTTAAATAATACTATCATGCCACCTTTCAGCTTGCAAACCCACCTGCCTTCTTTTCAACAGATAAATATTTTTCGAAACTTTTCAATTAGATCCTACCCTAATCATTTGAACGAATCGGAATTGATTTTATTAAAAAATACTTTTCATTGAAAGATAGAATGCGCTGATTCTTATATGAATTTATTTTTCCTTCTCGTTTATTTTTTTCCGTTAATACTTCTATTATACCCCGTAGTTTTACACAAGCAGGAATTAAATATTTTAGCGAGGTGGGAAATCATTTAAGTTTCTTTTAAACCGCTAACAATATCAAAATTTGATCTGAAATCATTTTAACAACATAACAATTATCATATTTTGATCGAAGCTTTTTAAAAAATTTTCTATTAACTAAATAATTACTTTAAATTAATTCAGAAAAATCCTTGAGAATATATTTTAGATTTATTAAAATATACAGAAAACGATGGGGTAGGTAATTTATTAATTCTATTTATAATTAAATTCACCTGATTTCCATCCGATACAGATGTTTAACAAGATTTGCGCATGCTCACAATACGAAGGCGAAAAGAGAGAAAACCGAGGATAGTTAGATCCATTTTCACTTAGTTGTTGCTTTCTATAAAATTAATTCATTAAAACACCTGCATGACCAAAGGTTACAGTGGAATACTGACATTTTTTGATAGGTTGTTTTAATATAAAACCTTAGAAAGGAGGGTTGGAGAATTTTAGACGCAGGACATTAGAGGCAAGAGGGACATCCAGCAACATATCTGACGAGCTTCGTTTTTTCTTTTGTATAGCAGTCTCTAAAGCATGTAAGGTAGACGAAGCTGTAATGTGGAATGAGGGTCAAACATTGCCCCTTAGGCTTATTTCGTTGTGTTAGAAGACAAAGTCAACAACTTAAATCTACAAAGGACAGTAAGTTGTGAATCGTCACGTTTGCTCATGCCCTGACGTGACACAACACAGTTTATTACATTATCATTCAAATATTATTACCAACTTCGCCCCTCAGCATAACCAGATGGTGCAATTTATTCTCTTGCTAAGAAGTAAAAATTAGATTTTAATATTAATAGAAAGGCAAAATCTTTAACCAGACATAAGTATTAACCATTATATATATATATATATATATATATATATATATATATATCGGTTTTGTAGTGCGTATTCAATTTATGTAACGTAAATCATTCAAACGAAAAACAAATACTGAAGCTAGTTATATGTTCTCGCCATGTAACTAGCTTCAGTATTTGTTTTTCGTTTGAATGATTTACGTTACATATATATATATATATATATATATATATATATAAAAAGAAATATACTCTTAAGGTGTGCTATATTTATGGGATAAAGTGCTCAATATCAGAGATAGAGCGTGTGTAAATATAAAAATGAACACTGAAGTCAACACTTAGAGGCGACAGACTATTTCATGCTAGACGTAATCGTCAGGCCTGACGATTGCGTCTAGCATGAAACAGCCTGTCGCCTCTAAGTGTTGACTTCAATGTTCACTTATATATATATATTTCAATGTTCACTTATATATATATATTTCACCCCAAGGAAGGCGGGAGTGCCAATAGTACACAAGGGGCTACAAGGGAAAAGACTGGGTATAGATGTGGGTGAGGAAAGGATAAAAATAAGAACAGGAATCATGGCAACAGAAGATGTCGATTGACATTACATTTAAATTTTTGAAGATTATAGTTATCAGGGAAGCAAGTAAGAGGAAGGAGTTCCCTTGTCGGGACATTGCGAGAGAAGAAGCTGTTTGATTAAAGGCGGTTACATTTAACTTTTTCGACAGTAAAAGGGTGGGACCGAGATGCCAACCTAGTAGCTCGCTTAAATTCATGTAGTCGGTGTACCAGTGAAAATAGCTCGCCAGAGCAGATGCCATGAAAATATTTATAGAAAAACAGGGAAGTTACATTACGTCGGTGTGAAAGTGACTGGAATCGATACCAAAGACAGGACCGATAAAATGAATTGAGTAAAATGAAATTTGTAATATAATGACCACCAAGTGAGGAACATGTGTGGATGGCCCTCAGTGATGCAATAACGTTGAAGAGGTCAAAGATGAGCATTAAGGGAAGAATATGTTAACAACTACTTCCCCACTGTTACTCGTAACTTGTAACTCGTCACTACCTGACTCACAGTAGTGTCAGCGGCAGCTAAACCGGTTCCTCGCAAGGATTTTTTCCCGTAAGGAGGGTGCCTAGACATTCGGCTAGATTAAAAACACGGATCAAAGTGCGGATCTTCTTGTAGGGTCGACGGACATCTTGCATAATTGCAATGTATGTAGCCAGTTCTCTGAAGACAGTATCGGTGGGCGGAGGGCTTTCTAGACTGAAGCCAGGGCGCAGGGTCCCCACTCCAAAATTGAATCAAGGGCGCGGAGTCTCCCCCTACTAGACTGAAGCCAATAGCCCAGGCAGAGGGGAGTTCCTCCCTTCCTAGACAAAAGCCATTGGCCAGGGAAGAGTGTCACCCCACTTTCTAGACTGAATCCAATGGCGAAGGCGGAGGAGGTTCCTCACGTGATGGAATCAATGACCAGGTGTCTGCGAGGAAGGCAAGCCTTTATGTTTGGAGAATATCGATCTAGAGGTGGGTGGGCTCAGTCAGGTCTGCCTGGCCAAGACACGCTACGCATAAATGGATATCTGTCCGGCTCTCAACCCAGATACGAGTGTGTGGCGTGAACTGGTCAGGTGCTAAGTTGTGCAGCGACCCTCTGACAACACCCGGTGATCGGAGTGATAATGATGATGTCTCCTCCAATAAACTGGAAATATATCAGAACAACGTTAGAAAGCATATATTAGGCTCCAAAGTGCAAATTACTAATTTGATTTCGTATGTTAGAGAATTAATATTCAGATTTGGAAGCATCGAATGCAATTTTGACTGGAAAAGTAATATTTTAATGAGCTTTTTCCCTTTGTAGCTCGACTGCATAAATTTAAGCGTACTGCTAGACTGATATCTCGGCCTCATCGTTTACTATTTAACTTGCGACATGTTCTATTCTACTTGTTTCCTTTCTCGCACTTCTTCCCTGTAAAACTCTCTTACGTTTTCTTGCTTCCCTGTCACCTACAATCTTCAAAAAATTAAATGCAACGTCAATCGCTATCTATTGTCTTCCTGACCCCTGTTTTTTTATTGTCCTTTCTTCTCACTAGTCTTTTTCGTTCTCTTTCACCCACAGTCACCCCTTGTGTCTTAGTGTCATTATCGCCTTGCTTGAGATGAAAAAAAAAATGATTAAAAAAAATAAAATACTTAGAAGAGTGAAATTAACATTGGAAAATATGATAATCGAACAGAACTTGAAATTAACAGGGACCCTTCTTTTTTTTTTTTTTCCTCTTTACACCGTATCATAAAATTTCTTTCTTAACTATCGAACGATTCCTATGAAGGTTAATCATACTTCTTGCCTATCTACGATATGCCATAATACAAATCAAATCAAACCATCTCTTCTTTCCTATTTTCAATGGAAGGACTCAAGGTGATTCATTAAGGCCATCTCGAGATAAAACACTTCATCTTATGAATACTTCTTGGTGTGCAGTTCACTGCTTTAACCAATCTCTCTCTCTCTCTCTTTGGCCTTAATTCAATCATTCGGTTATTTAGTCACCACACCCCTCCATCTCGCAATTGTCCTTCATGGTGACGTTCAAGGCAGAGTAGTGCAGACGTTAAAGAGGCTAGACCTACAAAGCAGCCGGTGGAATGAATTCAGAGTGTTCCTACTTCTTGACTGTTGATAGTATATGGAGACCTTGTGCTGCTCAGACGGTATCCCCACCCCGGCCGTACCGACAAGATCTAAAGGAATACAGAGCATTACATTTGGTGTCGGCTTGGCTACAGGCGTTGCTGGAAAGTTGTCAGTGTTGACAGCCAACCGATTTCGTGGCTCCACTCCGGGTTTTCTGTCTGGATTTACTTCCATAGCCTTTTCCGTATTTTGGATATGACAGAAAAGCAGCGGGAGTTTACAATCAGGGTTTTCCTTCCCCTAGGTGGACTGTCTTACAGGGCTGTCGAGTTAGTCTACAAGAATTGGACTTAATAACAGCTTTGTAATATCAGTCTGACGAAAGACCTTGAAGTGCCAATTAAACACTTCCTGAATGGAACCAAATCAGTGCTAGGCTTCTATAAAAATGATACTTGAGACTTCTAAACTCTTCCTAACATTTGGAAGACAGGAGATTGTGCACCTACAGAAATTTAGAGATCGGTGCCATAATTGTGGTAATATTGGTTCAGATAATGTATGGAAAAATGAAAGCATTGAAGGCAGATATTATCCAAAAGGTCGAGAAATGCATCAGCCGAAAACTACAGAACAATGACTATGAAAATAAACGTGCAAATCGATTTAGGCATTATGGTAGGGGTAACATTAACCATTTCCTTATATGGAAACCTTCAATATCTATTGACCGAACAGTCAGTACTGCTGTGGGTTGAAATTTACAAGATTCTTATAATGTGTAAAGATCTTTATACTGTAAAGTGCGATAACTTATTTGGTTTTCTCAAGCCCACTAACTATTATCGCTCTTTCCAGTATCGATGAAAAGAGGTGTCCTTCCTGACCGTATGTCATTATTTTTTCTAAAATTACATTTTAGTTGTTGCTACTGTTGAAGGTCTTTGTTACTTAGTAAGTCTATGAGATTCGAATAAAGATAGTCCTCTCTAAGACCTACATGGGTCATTCGCTGGAAGTCAATTTTATTCTTGATCTGAGAAAACGGTTTTTTAGGCAGCTGAGTTTTGATAACTCTGAATGGATATGGCGTCATTCATGACATTTATAAGGAAATCTCAATCTGACGAGGCCATTTAAGAACAGGAGTCTAGTTTTGAGGTTAAGGTTTTGGCTTTGTAGCAATTTGCGGTGTTGGGCGAAACTACCTATAAGTTTTTTTACCTTCTATAGTAGCAATTTGCGGTGTTGGGCGAAACTACCTATACGTTTTCTTATCTTCTATAGTAGAAATTTGC
>OZ038483.1:71807993-71870493 GCA_964036315.1 Acanthosepion esculentum
AACCTTGGAAAGAAAAATAAATAAAAAAGAGGCAGATACCTTCAAAGATAACTTCGTGGATATCAAGATGTTCTCTGTTCTCTTGACAGAAACGCGCCTACAATTTAACCAGGTCAATAAAAACAATTTCGCCTATGTCATATTCTTGGTCTGGTAACTATGACAACGTTCAACTAAGTATTTTTCTGGCAGTTCAAGTAAATGGCCGATGGACAAGATGTCGCCAGTGATTATAAAGGATGAACAAAAGACTTGGTGTGTGTTTGGAATGGCAAAACGATTTATTTATTAAACAGGGACCATAAAGCGGACACAAAAGTCAAGTAAATGTCTCTGTTTCGAATATTTCCTTCCTGTCTTGTTTCAATAAGAAATGTCATTTATTTATATCCAATTTATCCTGCGTTTCATGAAGACGGGTTCGTGTGCACTGAAACAGTAATAATCTGTACCTCAAATTGAAACCACCGCCTAATCATGTATCACTTTGAGAAGAGTTACTAATATTTCGAATGGTGTTTGATAATAATTTTTCGTCTATTTGTTATTTTGACCGATTTATTCTTCAGCCCTTATCGCGTATATAAATTCTTTAAAAGAATAAATCTCATAGTCATAGGCATAAAGCAAAACTCTACTCGGCTGATAAACAGAACTGCTAAAATCTCTTATTTCATTTATTCCACTGCTGACTCATTAATTCTTTACTTACAGTGGTTACTAATGATTTGTTCTTTACGGATTGCCGACCCTTTGTGTATTATTAAAAGCCGAAACCTATTTTGAATTGTAAGAATAATCCTTGTTTATTTTTTGAATATTGAATTATTTTTTTTATTACAGGGTGTCACTAAAGTCCAGACACCTAGGCAAAAATTTATATTTTCAGGAAATAACATTTTCAGCAACATTTTATTGAATTTGAAATATTAAGAAATGACATCTTCAATATTATTTCCATCATTTGTAATGCAAAGATTGATGTACTTTGAAAGATCCACGTGAACTCGGTGCAATAACTCCACATTGCTGTCAATTTAAGCACACTCACTCTTTATGCGTTCAATCAAATGTGTTGCATCTGTGATTTACATTGAGTACACCTTCTCCTTTTGCATACCCCAGAAAAAGAAGTCAATTCTTCTTTCAACATAACCATGTTTAATCTGTAGAGATAAAAAATATAGTTAATGAGATTTCCTACGTGTCCAGACTTTAGAGGCACCTTGTATATATATGTCTTATTATTTGTCTCATAACGGGGGATAGGAATGGATCCATATATTTCTCATGGTTATTTGCGCGTAAGTGAATATAATGAATTCGAACTCAAGACTTTGATCTCTCATTCAGAACAGCTACCATTATCTTAGTATATAAAAATATGTAAGTCCTTTTTTTTCTATTTTCTTTAAAACTTCCACGTTGTTTGCATGTTCAGACTATGATATTGTCAGCATCCTTCAGTAGAACTCTATCTGATGCTTCAAGTCTCCTCTTCATCTTGGATGAAATTGTCCATCACCCACTGCTATATAGGAGGATTGATACGAGAGCAAAATAGTGGTACACCCAGTGAGGAGCATATTTTTTAGTAATGATGATTTTCTAAGCATAGCTTAAATGTGGCACAAGGCCGAAATTGTCGAGCACTCAGTGAGGATCGAACTCACTACTAAATCGTAATGGATCTCGCGAGACAAGCTCGCTAAACTTTAGACCACTCGTTAACTATTAGCTTTAATGTGGCACAAGGCTGATAGTGTGTAGCACCCAATGCAATGGTGTGGGAAACTAGTTTGTAACTCTCGGTTTACGGCAGATACTGCATGATATTTATTATTGCTGAGAATAGATCGCGATAATGTGGCACTTAGCCAGGATCGAACTCGCTATCCGAACCGGCACTTTTCCAAATATCTTTCTACAGCAAACGACCTCAGATATTAAATTAAACTTTTCAAAAATTAGATCAAATATGGGCTCCAGAAATTCAGTGATTGTGAGGCTAATACGAGAGTACACCAATAGATCTCTAATCCAGCCTATCTATTACCTTAATCTTGATCGATAATTTTTACCGTATATTATTTGATTTGTTTAACGACACATCAACTCCTTATGGGTCATTTAATGCCGAAATCTAATTTTCTTGAAAGCTTTGAAGTAATAAAATTGTTATTCTGCTTTCACAATTGAATACATGGTAGTTGATACACATCTTTTGTGCATATACATGTTTGTGTGAACGTAATAACTAGAGTCAAGGATATGTGCATTTTCTGTTGTAGTTTTGTTAAAGTTATATTTTCTAATACCGTGGCCTAAGTAAAATTTTTAATCCGGAGAAATAAACTACATCCAATTTCAAAATTTAATTATGTAATCTCTACTCAACATAAATAAACAGTATTTGGAACTAGTGTAGAGTAGGTCCTCCATTTGCTAGTTTCAGTGCTTGTATTCGATTTTTCATGGATTTGAAAAAGTTATTAACAATCGTCTGATCCATATTTTGCCACTCCTTCAGCAATGTTACTTTACGGGTTGCCACTGACGTGATTTTGGTTGCACGCTCTCGAAGTTTTCGGTGAAGGTGCTCCCAAACGTGCTCTATTGGATCCATGTCAGGACTTTGGGCTACCCATCGCAGTAACTTGATTCCTTCCAGGCCTTTGTTACTTTGCTCGTATAACACGGCGCTCTATTTTCTTGAAAAAGGTAGATATTCTTGTCAATCTGATTGGTTGAAAATAGTGGGAATAGTCCTTTCTCTAATATTTGACAGTATTCTGGACCATTCAACCGCTCGTCAACAAGAATCAGCTCAGATTTCCCTCCAAACCAGACAGCGCCCCACACCATTATTCCAATCCCTCCATGTTTCACGGTCGACTGCAGACATTCAGTGTTCCAAGGCTCATTCTTATTTCTCCAAACATAAACCTGTCTCGAATTTGAATATTGGCAGAATTTACTTTCATCTGATCATATTACAGACTGCCAAAATTCATAATCTTTGCTCTCGAATTCTCTCGCACAGTCCATACGCCTGTTCCTGGTAACCTCTGAAATCAAGAGCTTCTTTCTTGCAACTCTTCTTTGATAGCCAAGCTCTTTCAGAGTCATCCTCGTCGCATATGGCGACATTTCTATGCTGTTGACATCTTTGACGCTCTGACGACGGTTTCTGATGACTTCCATCTTCAGCGCCCGTTTCGTTCACTCAAACACGATGCTTGGTTTTCCTGAACGTTGTTCCACACGACAATGGCCTTCTTTATTAATTTTTTTTTACAATATTATTAACCGTTTGATGATTAACCTGGAAAAACCTAGCAATTTCTCTATTTGACTTGCCACACTGATGCCATCCTATTATTTGCCCTCGTTGAAATTCACCAATTTCCTTACTTCCGCGAACTTCCATTGCAAAATATACGTCAACTATCGTTCATAGATTAGAGTAGCTTGATACTAACACGGTATTGTCTGTAAAAAAGAAGATACGTTATTGCACAAGCCGAAATTACTGTAATTAAGGGTGAGTAAAAACTTATCATAGCCCACTGTATAAATGTACAGATCTTGTTTACATGAGAGTCAAAAAAGTAGACATAGGTAGTTTACACGAGATTTAGAAAGGTGCGCTTAAGTTCACTTCACTCCAGAGTAGAAAAGATAGACATAAGTATAGATTACACTAAAGTTAGAAAGAGACACAAAAGTCCAGTTCAGGCTATAATCAAAAAGGTTGTGTTTACACTAGTGTCAAAAAGATACATATAGATCTTGTTTAAACTGGAGTCAAAGAAGTGTCATAGGTCGTGTTAAGACTAATAAAAAATGTACATATATAGGTCCTGTTTACACTGATAGGGAAGGTAAATATAGGTTCAATTTACACCAGATAAAAAATGTAGACATAGTTACATTTTACAATGGTTTTCATTGATACGTTATTACAAAAGCCAAAATTGCTGTAATTAAGAGTGACTAAAAACCTATCATAGCCTACTGTACAGTTTTATTTCTTTAAGAAATTGTAGGATAATTTATGTATTTATGCCATGTAAGAGTTCTTTCACGTTTAGCAGCATATCAATCGCTATGCAGAAATCTAAACATTTTAAATTCAATTTTATGCCTTCAACTACTGTTGTTGGTAAAAAAAAATAGGTGTTGTTGATAATTATTTTATATAAAAATGCATTTTTATACTTTCATAGTGTTTTGTTTTTGTTTGGGCGTTCACTATTTACCTATAGGTCGGATCCTAACAAGTGCTTCTTTCCCAGATTAGGGTGGACCTGGGAACAACAGCAATTAAGAGGTAGCTCCACGCTCCACAACACCGATCAGAGGTCTTGCTGCCGGATGTAATTTATCGTCATAACCAGGACTTATAATATTCAATCTGCCTGATTAATGGAGAAGAGTTGGGTTAAGTGCATTGACAAAAGAGATTGTCGAAAAATAAATACTAATTAGGCTACTGAATTATTGATGTACTTGTGTATATAACAAACGTAGCTTCCATAAAGTGTTACTAATTATTATCTTATTTTTTATGAAAAATATTCAGTTTTTATTTGCCATGTGAAAAACATTTGATGCTGTGAACAATGTTTAATCAAATATATTTAGAATATTAGTGAAGGCAAAAAATAAATTTAAAAAATGTTTAAATCATGACAAGAATGTCATGGCCAGCCAGCCAGACTAGTTTTTGTTTGATGGCACAGTGTGTTGCTTATGTTAGAAAGACATTTTTTATGCGTCCAGCAGTTAAAGAAAAGAAAATACAAAAAAATATCTCCATTCAAGCTACGCAACATTTGAAATTGTTCTTTGACCTCACATCGGCAGACAGCTTTGGGGACTTCGACGTAGTCTAATGATTAGCAATCTTGTCTCGCTAAATCACTTACTATTGAATAGTGAGTTCGATCCTCACTTGGTGCCCCCATACTTTCGGCCTTGAACTACATCTAAACTACACTTAGAAAGTTATTAAAGACAGCTTAGCGTTAAATTGAATATATATCTATATATCCGTCTCTCTCTGTCTACATATATATATATATACTTTTCTCTCTCTCTCTCTCTCTCTCTCTCTCTCTCTGACTACTTCTCTCTCTCCCTGACTACTTCTCTCTATATATATGACTACTGCTTCTCTGACTACTTCTCTTTCTCTCTCTCTCTCTCTCTCTCTCTGACTACTGCTCTCTGTCTACTTTTCTCTCTCTCTCTGTCTACTTCTCTCTATATATACATATATACTTTTCTCTCTCTCTCTCTCTCTCTCTCTCTGTCTACTTTTCTCTCTCTGTCTACTTTTTTTCTCTCTCTGTCTACTTCGCTCTCTATATATATTCTTTTCTCTCTTTCTCTCTCTGTCTTCTATTCTCTCTCTGTCTACTTTTTCTCTCTACCTTTCTCTCTCTCTCTCTCTCTCTCTATATATATATATATATATATATATATATCTACCGACCTACTTTTCTTTCGCTCTATCTATTTTTCTCACTGCATGTCTATCTACATAGAGAGGGAAGTAGATAGATCTCTTTGTCTTCTGTCTACCTACTTCTCTCTCTCTCTCTCTCTCTCTCTCTCTCTCTCTGGCTGCCTACCTACCTATCTACTTCTCTCTTTGTCTTTCTGGCTGCCTTTCCATCTAATTTTCTCTCTCTCTCTCTCTCTCTCTCTCTCTCTCTCTCTCTCTCTGTCGATCTCTCTATCTCTCCCTGTCTATCTACTTCTCTCCGTCGCTCTATTTTCATACCTGAGCGACATTAGCCATCTCAGTAATTGAGGCGGGCTTTAATATTTATTGAGTTTTACAAGCAGCGCTTGGAGACTTTTCAACCTACAAGAACCACAAAAGAAAACTGATAAGTGATAAATGGTCAAGCGTTACTTCAAGCAACGAAAAAAAGGAGTGCCATGATCACCCATGTCTTGAAACGGATACGACATATTAAGAAAGAAAATTTCATGTTAGCGTGATATCACGGGTAGTATTAATTTTTAAAAAAAAATCTTTCACGTATCCCTTCATTCTCATGATTAAATCGACCAGTTGGTATATAAAATAGGGTAACTTGAACCTCCTGAATATTAAGGGGTTTTGCAAATCTCTTCTTTTTAGCAGTACCCATCTGAAAGTTTCCAGTAGATGCTGACAAACAGTTTGTCTGAAGAAGGCAAACTCGAGTAAATTTTGTTTATGTTCAAATTCTGTTTTAAGTCGACGCAAAATTAAAAAAAAAAGCAACATTTCAGCAACGGCGTTATTTGAACCTGTAGGCGTGGAAATGGTTAACGAGCTAGTCTGGTTAATCATAACTACTGAGTTGTGAATTTCGATCAAACAAGGGTTGACATATCGTAAGAGTACGTTAATCTGTTTGACCATTACTATTGAGTAGTGAATTCTATTCTCACCGAGTGCGCCATGGCTGGTTTTATAAGTCACTTTGGTTTTGATTAGTATTCAATTTGCTAAATATTTGCACAACAAGTAGTACTCGACGAGCAGACCTGAAATTTCACCCATCATTATGGACAAGTGTTGTCTCAAAGATTCGCCTTGCCTTGAAAGCTCAACCACTCACATGAACCTCATATATACGAACTACTGCCAAAGGTGCTGGCAAAATGTTGATTCATCGTACCGCGTCAGTAGGTATCTGACTCCCCTATCTATACACTACCTTTACAAGAGCCATATCAGAACAAAAACAGAGTATTGCTGCCATATCCAGCGTGGAAATGCACTGTCCTCACTTGCCTGTCTTGGTATAATTCGAAAACGTTTACGCGACCTTGTGGATAATTTAATTATTTTCCACCCTACAACCTCTTTCCCACAGACAAAGTGTCGTAAGACTCTTGCTGCTCCGTCTCTAAGTGTTCTGACAAGAGTCTCGTTGCAACTGGGAGCCTCCATGCCACGTACCCAAGGATGAGTCCTCATCACCACATTCGTCTTCCAGAAGTAAGTTCCACTCAGAAAGCTTATTTCCCAAGAACTGCTTCTTTGGGGTACTGACTCCCGCCAGGATGTTTTACGGAACACTGCAATCTTGACTTCTTCAAGTCTATGGTTAACTGTTATCTTTGCTACATAATCTCATGAACTTCACTTCTTGTCTTTTTTACGGTCATACAACACCGTACTGTAACCCCCTACATTGGGCCTTGTATTGCGTGAGTATTAACATAAAAAGAGTTGCTTAAGGTTTTGTTTCGGGGCGGAGAGTTTACAAATAGAAATTACCTTTAAACATTACTAAACTAGAAGAATTAGTTGAATGTTTGAATACAGAATAAAATATCGTAGTTAATAACTTTTTTGTTTAATTTTTCAATTTTTTTTTTTTTGCTTAAGCCACAGTGACGTCAGTAGTGGGGTTCCTTAAGCTTTCATTTAAATTTGACTACAGTTATTTAAATATATATAAATATATATAGATGATAATATAATTTGCTAATCCGTATGGATAATTCCAAAGAGGATATAGATCCAGAGAGAGCTCAATGTAAGGACAGAGCAAATAATAATTATGAAAGGGGAGACATTAGAAATTCATTTATTGTTGAAACTGTTTGGTCTGATGAGACGCAATCGAAGTATCGGTTTTACGAAATAAAATATTACCATGGATTTCTAAAATCTCCGCTTTCATAACTAATATATATATATATATATATATATATATATATATATATATATATAGATAGATAGATATTGCTGATAAAATAATCGTATATTTAGTTGAGCAAATATTCACGTTTATCAATAAGCGGTCCATGGTTATTAGGTGAATTTCTATCTGAAATTTTCACTGTATAATCCTCTATCCATGTGATTTATATTCACTACTGATTTAAAGTGGAGTTTCACTTTAAAATGTCTATCGTGTAACATAAATGCTGTTTCAGCAATCTTATTGTTGTGCCTACGCACAATCGGATTGAATGGGGCACCGATTAATATGGCTTCGCTTCAGATTTGCAAACTTTTGAAACGACAGAAACCACATATATCTAATCAATCTATTCTGATTATTCATAGCATGCTCAAGCTTAATATTGCCCTCATCTCTGTTATTATAACAAGCCGGATTGACAAGATCTGAAGGTAGGATGACAGAGCTGAAAGGGCTAGATGCAGCCGTAAGTTCTATGCTAATAGTTTCTTCCCTTGCACCTCTCGCACATGGAACACGGTTCAGGGTTATTGCTTGACAGTCAACTTTGATCTTCAAAAATGTAAATGCAATGTCATTCGTTATCTTCTGTCTTCTTAATTCCTGTTCGTTTATTTTCCTCTCCGCTTAATGATTTTTTTCCTTTCCTCTTTTTTTTTTCTTATTCTCGTAAACTTATAGCATATTAGTGGCTTACTTGGGGTGAAATTAATTTTAATATTTGTTTAATGTGACTAAACTAGTATAATAATATAATTATAAATATTCAGTTCTTGATTATATTATGAAATAATGTATCTATTTAATTTTCATTTTTTTTTTTTTGGTGGGCGGAGAGTTCAGCCACACAGACGTCAGTTGTAGGGTTGCTTAAGATTTAGTCAACTTTGAGTACAGCTGCTTATTAACCAAAATTATTTTTTATGGCCTTGTATCAAACTAAAATTAATCAGTGAGGACTTCATGCGAACCTGGAAATACGTGAGCGCTTTTTTCAATCATTACTCCCCGTCACCCCAACAAAACCCACATCGCCATCTGACTTCTGGCAGAAAAACTTATTATTATAGAATGCAAAATTTACGTTAAATCGCTTTTCACCAATTTCAGTAGTAAGTTAGTAGCTTACAAATATGAGAAAACCAATGGTTTTCAGTGATCAAGAAGTAAGGCAAATTTTAATGAAAAAATAGTGCTATTATATATATATATATATATATATATATATATATATATATATTAAAATAATAGGAAAGAACAATGAGATTTATAATTCAGAGTTCTTAGCATTTATTTTTATTTTTTAAAAACAGTGCTCGATACAAACAGTAGAGCATAATATTATAATTGTTTTTTTTTAATATTCTTAGCATCACTTGATAATGGAACGGAACTTTGTATTTTAAGTTTAATTTTTATGATTGAATTTGAATTGAAATTTAAGTTTTGAAATATGGCAATTCCAGTGTTACGATGATTATATATTTTAAAATATAATATATTTTAAAAAAACATATATATATATATGTTTTTCATTCCATAATGGATAATTTTTTTTTCACGTTCTAATGAACGCTCAGCACATTGTCAACCGTTTTGCATTTAAAAGCATAATGAAAAAAATTACGGTAATAGATAAAAACACACAACTTTGTATAAATATTTGTACTAATGAACAATATATCGTTTTGTACTACTTGCACCCCTGAAGATGATCTTGAAAGTAGATCGAAAGTACTTGGGAAATGAAAATAAAAGAAATTTAAACAGCTATAGCACATTTCTCTCATCCTTTAACATCAATACACGGAAAGTTATTCGTGAGTATGAACGGATTTTATTAAAATTTAGCAGACATAATGTCTCTCTCTCTCTCTCTCTCTCTCTCTCTCTCTCTCTCTCTCTCTCTCTCTCTCTCTCTCTACACATATATATATATATATATATATATCCATTTGTCAAATTTAAAAATTTATTATTTTTTCAAAAATGTTTGCTGGTATTTTTTTTTAAAAAATGTACTGCTGGTAATAATGTATTTCTGGTAATATTTTTTAAATGTACTGCTGGTAATAATGTATTTCTGGTAATATATTTTTTAAATGTACTGCTGGTAATAATGTATTTCTGGTAATATTTTTTTTTAAATGTACTGCTGGTAATAATGTATTTCTGGTAATAATTTTTTTCTTGTTCAGAAACTGTATTGCTGGTATTTTTTTCCAAAATGTACCCATTACTAACAGGTGCTACCACCCTGAGTGAGGATGAACCTGGGAACACCAGCACTTAAGAGGTGGCTCCACCTGCATCAAACCCTCCTGATCAGGGACCGGTCTTGCTACCAGGTGTAGTTTATCATCTTACCCATGACGCGCGAAGGTGATGTAAAAGCCAAACAAATAGTTTATCTTGTAATGGCATCTATGCCTAACTGACTAACTCGATTAAAGGTTTGTCCCATACTATGAGTTCAGTCCCTTGGCAGTGCGTTCTTGGAACCAGTGGAAATAATGGCGAGCAGTAACTAAGCAGAATTAAAGTAGAAATAACCGAGATATCCCTCAGAGGAACGAAATCAATCTACCAGCCATAGATTAAATGATCTAATGCTCTGGACACCTAGCCATGACGTAAGACGGGCTGGTCGCCCAGCAATCACCTACATTGACCAGGTATGTTATGACACAGAATGTCATCCCAATGACCTTCCGACTTTGATGCAGGACTGTGATAGTTGGTGTGATATGCCTGAGCTAGCGCGTCCGAATAATAAAATATCAAATCGGCAATACTGGGTTAAGGGCTTCCGATAACAGGAAAGAATTTCTGATATGATTGAGCTCTCTTCTTCGTCAGTAAATGTGGCTTGCCAGCGTCGAGATTTTTGTCAAAATATTTTTACGATAAGCTAGTGCTCACTCTTACCCCAAGGCAGATATTAGTTAGATGCCAACCACACATATATACATACTAGTTATCGCAAGACAAGTCAATGTTCGAACCCATCTGAAAAATCGAGGATATCAAATTTTTATTTCGTACCAAATATAAATGCCGTCTGTAATAGTTATAACAGTAGGAAATGTTCAACTTCTATAAAAAACGTGCCGGTTCAAATAAACGTTCTGTCTGGAATTTTGTATAAATGGAAATAATTGTGCTGCGGATAAAATATGTGGAAAATGAGAAGCAAAATTGAAGGAAATAATTTAATCTATCTGGCACACAAGTGTAGGCTATTCATTATAGTCTTCTATATGTTTTTGGAGTTTTCTTTCGTTCTTTCTTTTTTTCTTTATTTCTTTTTTTACCATTCTTTTTATCGTTTTCTTTCTTTTTTAATTTTTCTTTCTTGTTTCCTTTTCCTTTGTTCTTTTTCTATTTTCTTCCTTCATTTCCTTATTTTGCCTTCTTCTTTTTTTCTTGTTTCTTCTTTATCTTTTTCTTTTCTCTTTTTCTCTTTTATCTTTTTATCTTTTTTCTTTTCTTTTTTCTTTCTTTTTGATTTTTTCTTTTCGCTTCTTATTTATTATTTTTCATTCTTTCTTTACCTTTTTTCTTTTTTTGTTTGTGTTTCTTTGTCTTTGTCTTACTTTCCTTTTCTTTCTTTTTTCTTTCTTTTTTCTTTTTTCTTTTTTCATTCTTTCTCTTTCTTTTTTCTTTCTTTTTATTTTTATATCTTTCTTTTTCTTCCTTTTTTCTTTCTTCTTCTTTCGTTCTTTTTTCCTTCTTTTTCTTCTTTTTTTCTTTATCTTTGCTTTTTGCTTTTCTTCTTTACATTTTGCCTTTCTTCTTTACTTTTTGCTTTCTTCCTACTCTCGTTTTCATCTTTCTTATTCTGTTTTATTCCGTCTTAATGTATGTACACTTGTTCCAAATACGAATGCCGTCCGGACTAGTCATGTCAGTGAGAAAATTTCAGTATATAAAATAAGCGTGTCGATTCAAATAAACGTTCCCTCGATAATTTTTATATAAGTTCAATAAATAAAAAATGGAACCAAATAATCATCTCCCACAGAGAAAAAAAATTATGAAAATTAATAATCGTCTCGTCAAAAATAAAATAACCTATGCCGGGTGGGGTGGGGTGGGGTTTTGGATTGAAGGAAATAATTTCATCTAGCCGGGACTTGTATTTAGTACACAAGATATGTTGCACATCCTCTTGTAAAATTTTCCATCTTCCTACTATAACAAGTTTAGCCTTTCGAGAAGTTCAGGGGGAGTTGAATCTATGCCTTTTGTAAGGACATTAATAGAAATGTATTGAAACGCAGCTCCAACCAGAATTTGAACTCGCTTCGCCGATATTGTTTATCGCGATGATGACTGTAGATATATATTTCTTTTCTATTTCCATCCATAAGCACACATCCAAAAAAAAAAATTTAAAAAAAGAAGCCATTTTCATATCACCAACTGGAACTTTTATAACGAGTCGAGTCAGCTCAATTGGCCATGACACAATCTATGACGCACAGGAGTTGATAGGGGAGGGATGTGACTTCTCATTCAAATAGTCTGGTCCACACATAAACCATGATACATCGCGAACACGGGGTTGAGCGGTGGGGAGTATGGGTAGTTCTAAGACGAACGACCATCAGGAACCCCATCCCTGACCACCGCTTTGCCTGTCTGACTAACTCACACCAATCATCCGAAATATTACACTTATTGCTGACCCCCACTAAAGTATCTGCCATAAAAAAAAAGATTGAATGAAGACTCCTGAGGAATTGTGAAATTTACCATTTTTTCTTCGACATTTTTAAACGTATCGTACTTCTAAAATAAAGAAGTAATACTGTGATCATTTTAGACAGTTAGAATTCAAAGGTTGAATACTGCCATGAATTCCACAAATCATTGCTTACCAGATGCTGGTCCGGCAAGTTCTTTAGAAACATAATCAAAAGAATTGTAGTTTCTGTTTCGGTTTCAGAAATGATAAAATTAAATTCTGATGTTCGAGTCGCATTAGTCAAATCTGGGATATTGCCCTCTATTAGAGATAGGTATTAGATTAGAGACCATAAATAATAATTCACTTTCGGTATAATAACTCCTACCTTAACCAATACAAATTCTCGGAGGAAGAATTTAAAGTGTAGAAAGGTGTTATATAGATTTATAAACTATCAATGTTAAAGTAACTGTAAGTACTTTTTACTTGGTCTCTTTTCTGGTGTCTTTAATTTAAGTGTAGGAATGGCATAGACGGAATAAAATTCCAATAAGCAAAAACACTATTCCTAAAAGCGTGCTCAATATAGAGTAGAGCAAATAGTATTTATTCAAAAATTATAACATAAGGATGTTATAAAATCACAACAAAAACAGTAATTTTGTTTCAATACTTCAGAAGTATTGAACTTTAGAAGTATTGAAACAAAATGACTATTTTTGTAGTGATCTTATAATATGCTTATGTTATAATTTTTTAATAAATACCACATATATATATATATATATATATATATATATATATATATATATATAATGTATGTATGTATAATAGAGGAAAGATATATAGATTTTATATAGCAGAACCAGTATGAGGAAAATCAATTGTAAAGGGGAAAATAAATTTTCATGTATCATTTAGGACTGCATCAGAATAAAATGATTTTTACGGTGATGTGCTTAGACACACGCACGAAGGAAAGAGGACACTGAAATTTTACATTTTTCAAGTCTTTGCATATATATATATATATATATATATATATATATATATATATATATATATATATATAATCACTTGAAACCAAGCAAGGCGATAATGCCACTAAGACGCAAGTCACTACTGGGGGTAAAAGAGGACGAGAAAATTTTAAAAGGAACCGGAAACCTAATCCTAAACAGGAAACAAGGAAAAACACATCTACTCCTCTCTCTCATATTCATATATATATATATATATATATATATATATATATATATATATATATATATATATATAGTAAAAAAAAAAAGAAAGGACAGATATATAATCCGGTGTTCTTATTGATAGTTTTATTTTTACAAAACATTGCTCAATGTAAATTTACAGAACATAGATATTATAAATAAACTGATTTAAAAATATGGTTCCATCGCTACTCAGGAATTACCATGTTTCGAAAACAGAAACTAAAAACTTCAATTTCAACTATATAATTAAATTAAAAGCATTAGTTCTGTTTCATCTTCAAGCGAATTTTGGAATATATATATATATATATATATATATATATATATATATATATATATATATATATATATATATATATATATATACCGGATGTAACAGCAGAATTGTTCAAATCATGTAACAGCATGCGATAGTTGGCCAGGGCCAATCACATTGCATATCCGTCTCTGGATTTTGTTGAGGACCTTAAGACGAACAACGGGAGCTCCAGACCAAATATAGCAGCAATATTCCATGCAATTTTATGTAGCAAATATTTTTTTCGGGTGGTGTTGCTAACTTCACATCGAATCAGTTTTGAAAGCATCGTTACTCTGCTCATCGATTGGTTCTTAGTTGAGAGGGCGAACAACTTATTCAGACATCTATCAAGAATATTTGTGTGAAATGAACTCAGCTGAAATTTGAACCTGGAATTCCTACTTTCCGTTAAGGCAAACACGACGGGGCGCTAGTATGAATACAATAAAAAAAACAATAAATACATGCGTTCAGTCAAGAAAAAACAAACACATCGTGCTTTACCTCTTGCCAATATTTTACATGTAAAATAGTCGATATTCAAAATGTGACGTGGACATGCGCCCCTGTCTCTAGCTCGGATACAGCGCATGTCAGTCCTGCGTCTCCGATGGGTCTAGTTTATTCGTCAGGCTGTGCTTTCGGGCATCAAGATTATCTTACAGACGTTTTTCCTCGTATATTGAGTCATACATCCATAAATGCAAGCGGCACAAATGTCAAAAAAGAAAAGGACTTATCTCCCTCGTTGCAATCCCCGCCTCTTCTTAAAATAAAGAAAAATTATATATATATTCCAGTCGAATGCGTTATATTCACTTACGCGCAAATAACCATATGAAAACACCATTTGCGGATGAGTAAGCTGGTTGTATTAAATTTAATATAGTATATAATTAGTTTTATTCCGTTCTTTTTTTTTTTACTGGGATCAGTGGCGTATATATTAGTGCTTATCAGCTTTTTTTATAATATTTTTTATATATTCCCCACTGATCCCAATAAATAAAGGTATTCTCTGTCAACTAGTGTTTTGGAAAAGAGCAACATTTTGTATGAATTAAAATGTCCTTTAGGAGATTGTATCTCTGACAAAAAGCAAATAAATGTTGGCTTCACTACAACAACCTTATCAAAACGGCTTACATCCCTCATGTTGAATATAAGTTGAAATGCACAACATTTAAAGACACATTTCTGTCCACCTTCACAATATAGAAAATTACTTGCTGATAACACTAGTTTACTACACCATGAAAATAAAACCAAAACTTCAAATTCTCGAGGCCCTCTATATAAGGAACAAACAATCAACACTAAATAAAGTTAGTTATGAATATAGCAACAATGTTTTAAAATATTTGTAATAGCAATGTTTTAAAAATGTTATTGAACAAAATCGAATAAATTATAATCATACAGATTACGTTACCTCCTTTAGATTAAAAACATGAAAAAGCGCTATAGATTCAACAGTTCATTTTAAATCAATTATAAAAGAGCTCGTCACGTGTGTTTACAAAAAAAATCACAACTATCGGTTATATTAATTTTTTGTCTTAGCAGTTCACCTCTGAAGTTGATCTCGGATGCGATTGAAAGTATTTGGGAAATTAAAATGAAAAGAAAGGAAAAACTACGTTGTCTTCCTTTATGAATTTAATATCAACATTAAGAAGTCGATAAGAGAATCCGAGAGGATCACAATAAAAATAGATATATGTTCAGATTATTCAAGCAAACATGCTTGTGTGTATATATATATATATATATATATATATATATATATATATATATATATATATATATATAGTGGTTGGATAAAATAATTGGAACAAGTGCAAATTCCACTCCTATATTTCAAAAACCTATTATATTAAGAACTTTAACTAAAACTTCGTTATTGCAGGTTATAACTATTGTAAATACGTTTATTTATCTAATTTACTGTCTTTTGCTTATTTATTTTTAGAATTTAGTAAAATTTAAGCTAAATGCGTGACCTCTCGGAGTTCGAAAATGAGCAAATTGTTGGAGCTCGCATGGCAGGAGCCTCGATCACTAAGGTTACTAAACTGTTTGGTTTTTCAAGAGCTACCATATGAAGAACTGTGACGCAATTCGAGAAAAAGGGTAAAACCTCTAGCAAGCATAGCAATTCGGGCCGGACTTGCAAACTTACTGACAGGAACCGACGTGCATTGAAACGCAATGTGGCGAAAAATCATCGGACTACTGCGGCCAAAGTGACTACTGAGTTGAATAATCATCTGAATAGTCCAGTCTCTACTAAAACTGTTCGTCGTGATGTCCATAAGGCTGGATATCATGGAAAAGCCGCCGTAAGGAAACCTCTTCTCTCCACTCGCAACATTCAGAAGTGGTGCAGAGATCACAATGCCTGGTCTGGAAGCAAATCATATTCTCAGACGAGTCCAGTTTTTCTCTTTTCCCAACTCCAGGGCGAGTTTATGTGTAGAGGCAGCCCAAAGAAGCTTACAACCCTGACTGCCTTCTTTCAACTATGAAACATGGTGGTGGATCAGTGATAGTTTGGGGCTCTATATAATGGAAATATCTCGGTGCAATAGTCGCACTGCGTGGTAGAATCAACAGCAAAGATTACCTGAACATTTTGGGTGATCATGTTCATCCAATGGCCCAGACTTTATCCCTTGATGGTGACTGCATCTTCTAAGACGATATTGTTCCAATACATACCGCTTGAGTGGTTAAGAATTGATATGAAGAGCATGAAAGTGAGTTAGAACATATGGAGTTGCCTCCCCAATCTCCAGATATCAATATTATTAAACATTTGTGGTTTATGCTGGAGCGACAAGTTAGGAGCCGCTATCCTCCACCGTCGTGCGTGTCTTAAAGAGCTAGAGCAGGTGTTAATGGAAGAATGGCTGAATATTCCTCTGTATGAAGTCAGGGAGCTGTATGATTCCATTGCTAGACGTATTAAAGCAGTCTGTGAGGCTAAAAGGAGGACCAACTCTATATTAAATAAATTTTCTTCGAATTTAACAAGTGTTTTAATTATTTTGTCCAACCGTTGTATATACATACATATATATATATATATATATATATATATATATTGAACAAAGATTTTATACCACAGAATTTATATATTGCTTTAAAAATTCTTTTTCTTTAAAAGGAATCTTTTTCCTCCATCACTTCTTCAGAAAGATTCCTTGAAAAACAAAAATAAAAATAACCATAAACAGCGAACTGAAAACGTGCATCGCGGTAAATAAAAAGCCATGACTAAAATAAATTTATTACTAATTAAAAAAAAAAAAAGCAATAAATCGATATATATAAGTTCATGGATTTTTATTGATTCTAATGTTACTTTTTAGTGGATACCCAGATGACACTGTGGTTACTTCTACGAAAGGAGTTTCGAATCCGACCGACAGGAACATTTTTTATATTATGTTTTCTCGGATGCACAAACCGGTAGACAAAATAATCACTGTTTAGGAAAAAGTTATCAAAGAATTCAAACACAGTTTGAAGTTATATCTCTCTCTATTTCACTTTCTCTCTCTCTCTCTCTCTCACTCACTCTCTCTCTCTATCTATCTCCCTCACTCTCTCTCTATCTCCCTCACTCTCTCTCTATCTCCCTCACTCTCTCTCTATCTCCCTCACTCTCTCTCTATCTCCCTCACTCTCTCTCTATCTCCCTCACTCACTCTCTCTCTCTCTCTCTCTCTCTCTCTCTATATATATATATATATATATATATATATATATATATATATATATATATAATGTGGTAAGGAATGGCTTGTAAATTTTAATGCCTCTAAAACAAAACTGCTTTACAGGTACGAACTGGTGAATGAAAGCCTTAATACGGTTGTTTTTTTTTGTTCTTTTTTGTTGTTTTTTTGTTGTGTTTTTTTTTAATACTGGGTCTCATGGGAGGAACGATAAATTAAACGCAAATTCAAAGCTCATAGTTAATATAAACTAAATATATTATTGGGGTGTTAATTCAAAAGATAGAGTGAAGGTAGGCGGTTATTGTAAAAAAAAAGTAAATAAAATACGCAAGCTTAATCTAGCGTTCCTCTCATAAGACCCAGTATTAAAAAAAAAACAACGGTAATAAGCCTTTCATTCACCGGTTCGTGCCTGACGACTTGGAAAACCATGAAACTTTAAGTTGCACTACAAACGTAGGTATATATATATATATATATATATATATATATATATATATATATATATATATATATATATATATAAAGTAAAAGATTGCAAGGGATATAAACAGAAGTAGACATGTATTAAACATTCATGTTGTAATCGCTCTTATGCAAAGATACAGTTGTGCAGCTGCTTGAACATCTTACTTGGAAATAACATACATCCGATAGATTAGTTATTAAGTTTTGATTTACGTCTATTGCGTTTCTGCACTTACACGCATGCGCACGTGAGCATCCGTAATTCTGTTTGATGTGCGGTTAAAATATTCTTCGGAAGAGAAAGCAAGCGCGTTTATCGTTGACTTCATGAAAAGACAAAAAGAAAAAAGGAGGAACTAATCGGAATTTTTTGGATGGCAGAACGACGAAAGAGAAGGCATGAACAAGCAAAAAAATGAATATTTAAGGAAGAAAAAATTGGAATATATACAAATAAAGAAGTGGGGAGATGTGATCAGAGAAAATTTGATTTACCTATCAAACAATGAGGCTTTTTTATTTCGACATCGTTTTTGAAGCTGACGTAGTCTATGAGTTTGGTAAGCGAAAGTTAGTAGTTAATGAGATACACATCAAAAGACCAAATTATATGACAACAAAAATGTGCTAGGCACTTCTAGCAAAAACAAGAAAGAACTTACAGTGAGGACAAGGTCAATCTCTGTTTGCTTCTGAGTCTGTGAAACCGAATATACTGTCTTTTTTCCATGACATTGCAAAGCAGATACCAAAAATGATGTCTTTCGCCATCTTCTTCTCAGGGTGAAAACTATTTAGTTTCCACTGGTACTAAAACCTTTTGCCTACACTCAAGAAAAAACATACTGTGCATTATATACCGAATATACTGTACCGTAATTTTTCTATGACCTTACTAGCAGATACCAAACATGATGTCATTCGCCCTCTTTTTCTCTGGGTGAAAACTATTTAGTTTCCACTGGTACTAAAACCATTTGCCTACACCCAAGAAGAAACATACTGTGCCTTATATGCCGAATATACTGTACTGTAATTTTTCCATGACCTTACTAGCAGATACCAAACATGTCATTCGCCCTATTCTTCTCGGGGTGAAAACTGTATCTAGTTTCCACTGATACTAAAACCTTTTGCCTACACCCAAGAAGAAATACACTGTGCCTTATATGAGTGAGGGCGAAGATTATCTTGAATAAGTTTGAAAATGATCCTGGAATAATATATATATATATATATATATATATATATATATATATATATATATATATATATATATATGAATTTTATTTCAATATTTAATGTGCTTCCAACCCTTATTCCAATCATTTTCGTTTATGATCGTATTCCTCACTACTTCTGTTAAGCTTGGAGATTAATTATACATTCTTATTGCTCAAAGTAAAGTTCAATAGTGTTATAAAAACCTCGGAGAATTCCAGTAAAATATCTTTAATCATTTCTAAGATACAACGGTTCAGAGCTTAATCTGACAATTGGACAATTTTGCTGTTACACCCAGTATGTCGAATTCACTGTGCCTTATTTTTCCTATAACCTTACTAAGTACATACCAAAAATTATGTCTTTCGACATCTTCTCATGGCGAAAATTGCATATAGTCTCTACTGCTACTAAAACCCTGAAGTAGGACTCAGTCTCCGAATACAAATGAGATATTTAATTTTCCCTCTAAACGTAAAAACTCTATCTGGCCTTATTTTCAAGTATTTTGTCCCGTTCCTGCAAACCTCCCAAAGATTCCTTGTTGAAATATTGACAGGTTTTAATAGTTATTTTTCTACTCGGTAACCTGCTGTAATAATTCAAGCGATTTGAAGTGGAGTAATGGTTAAAGAGGCTACTCTACTTGACAATCACTGAGTAGTGAGTTCGATCTCACTGGATGACCTATACAAAATAAATTCAACATTAAATAACCGAACGAGTGTTAAAGCATCATAAGATTGAACAAGCATAAATCAGCCTCAATGTGTGGGATGAGAAGTTATCATTATATAAACTATCTATATTTGGACTATTGTCCTCATATTTGTTGTTGTTATCACAACAAATGTGCCCACCGATATTTCTCGGGTGCATATCGATCTGGGTAACCTACAGAGAATTCTGGACTGAACCGAATTCACAGTAGGTTACATTGGTCAATATCTGAGAAAGGCCGGAAAGAATACCAGCCGAAATGTTGTGCTAGCAACATCAAAGATGTGGACAACAGTTCAAATGTAAATAATCCTAATCAAATATTAATAAATACATCGGAGATACCGTACATCTGTTCGTGCGCTAATATTTACATTTTTATGACCTTGTAACCAAGTTTGACGTGGATTCTAAAACATCATCTTTATATATATATATATATATATATATATATATATATATATATATATATATATATATATATATATATATATATATATACTAGCAGTATAACCAGTGTTTGACCGAGTCTTTCATTACTGGGGATTTTTGCCGTTCAACTGGAGTAGCTTAAGTTGTAAGTCAGCCCACTCAAAAATCAATATTAGTAACAACATTTGGGTGTAACTGAGGCAAATCCCCAAATGGGAGTTTTAACGATTTGAATGATGGGTGGCCCTGAAAAGGGAACTGTATATTAATAAATAATGTTATTGTAATAATTTAAATTATTTATTTTTATTAAAGTTTTTATGAAAGATATATATATATATATATATATATATATATATATATATATATATATATATATACAAGAAAAGATAGTAAATAGTAAAACGTTGCTGAGAGTTAAAATGGACAGGAAATAGTGGAGAGCCATTGTCTCCATCAATTTGGGCTGAAAACTGGCATTGAAGAATTAACTAGCAAATAAAAAAAATTCATTGAAATCGGATGAAAACTGTGAAAATGGATAAACAACATTCGATCACACACACACACACACACATTTTGAGAATTTTAGTTAATATATATATATATATATATATATATAATATAATTTATAATATATATATAATGTATATGTAATATATATATATATTATATATTTAATATATATATATTATATAAGATATATATATAATATATATATTATATATGTAATATATATATATATATATTATATAAGATATATATATAATATATATATTATATATGTAATATATATATATATATATACATATATATATAAATATATATATATATATATATATATATATATATATATATATATTATATAATAATATACACGTACATATAAATATATTTCTTCCTCAGCTGTTATAAATACAGTACTCAATGTTATGTGACAGAGCTATAAGTATATATTAGTGAATATGAATAATTCCAACGTCGATAGCACGACTCGGTGTTTCAGAAAATATGCTCCGCATCTGAAAATTGCAAGAACCGCATGAAACTTCGTGTCGTGCTATCGACGGTGGAAATTATTTATATTCACTATATATATATATATATGTGTGTGTGTGTGTGTGTGTGTGTGTGTGTGTAAAGTATCTCATCAGGTGAGGAACGAAGATGGCTATAAACGATTTTATTTTAAAATACTACTTATGAAACATCCCTTTTTACTTTATCTAAAAATTTAAGAAGACATCAGAAAAGAAATACCATTCAAGAAAAAATGAAAATATAATAATATAAGCAGGTGAAAGCTTAAAAAGAAGAGGATAAAAAAGAAGAAAGAAAAATATAAAAAACATAAAAATCAACACATCCCTTCTCCGAAGAAAGAGAAGAGAAAAACGAAGAGGAGTAATATATCAAAATTGATTAATACAGAGAAATGATAAAAAGGAAACAGAAAATAAAAAGGAAAGAAAAAAAGAAAGGAAGACAATAGAAGTTGTTGATAACAATTCAGCCAATGAAAGAACGTTAACATTAACATAAAAGTCGTACAAGAAAGATTCAAATTTTAACGGATGTATCTGCTACATAGTAAGGTTTTTGATACAATGTAACAATAAAATTTGACGTTATTGAAAGAAGCCAACATATTATTTAATAAACATAGTTTGTAAATAAAAGCACTTTAAGAAGTAAAAACTTTATATATAGAAAATAAAATAAAACAAATATGCATATTTGTAGCGATCACTTGTTTGTCCGTATGTAACAACGCATAATAAACATCTATTGCTCTGCTCTTGGCATTGAGCCCTTTTTTAAATTAATGTTTTGAACGTTTGAATTTATATTCTTTTCGTTCTCATTATATATATATATATATATATATATATATATATATATATATATATATATAATCACAATGGGATCACTAGATTCAGAAGAATCTTTTGACCTTATATGTCTTTTTATATCATACAATCTCACAGCGTATCGTGAAATTAATACAACTGACACTGGATTATACAAAGACGATGGACTTATGGTTATAAAGAACTCTACTAACTTTAAAATCGATAAAATTAGAAAGATACTATATAGAGTATTTAAATGCCTGAACTTAAAAATTACGGTAAGCACTAAATTGAAAAAAGTGAACTTCTTTGATATAACATTAGATTTAACCTTATAAAAAACCTAATACTAATCCTTTGTATATACCCTAAATCTAATCATCCTCCATCTATAATTAAGCATATACCTTAATCTATCGATAATTCAGCAAATGAGAAGATTTTCTATGAACATATTAATTTCTATAATAAAGCTCTAAGAGATAGTGGCTACAAAAGCCCAAAACTAACTTACATGAAAAATTCAAATGGAAAGCATAGAAAAAACAGAGGTAGAAAAATAATTTGGTATACACTCCCATACAACCAAATGGTGAAGAATAAATTAGGACAAAAATTCCTTGCATTAATCGTTAAACATTTTCCTAAAGATAGTAAACTCAGTACTATTTTCAATAAAAAATACCCTAAAATTAAGTTACTGCTGTACTGAAAATTTAGAAAAATTATTGAGAAACATAAAGCTAAAATCTTGAATAAACGCTTAGACCAAGACCAAAGAAATTTAGACAGTATAAAAATAAAAAGAGATGAAGATAAACAAAAATGATGTAACTGCAGAAATCCTAATAACTATCCTCTAAAAAATAAATGTTGCATGCATTAGTATACCAATGTATGACCTCATCTATTCAGGATCCAGACAACGTAAAAGTCTAAATTGGATGCACAAGGCATGAGTTCAAAAAACGATTCAATCAACATCAAATTTTTTTTTATGATAAATAAATACCGGAATCAGACGTCCCTATCGAAATATTTCTGGCACTTAAAAGAAACCAATAAAACACCTACAATAAAATGGAAATTAATAAGAAAAGCTAGAATATGTAGGTTATTAAATGACCCATGTCCTTCGTGCATACATGAGAAGCTATATATTACTAGGTTTTTAAAAAAAATAAAAATTTATTGAATCAAAGAAATGAAATAGCTATTCTTTGTCGACATTCTCAAAAATGTTCCTTAAATAATGTTTAATTAAAAAAACTGATAATAAAATATACATACTTATATTTGATATTTAATAATAATTTTAATAATAATAATTTTAAAATAATTTTAATTATATTTATTTGTTTTAGAAAGAAGTATAGTCTATTAGCAATTAAAATTTAAAATATTTTAAAATTGGAGTTCAATACAACGTATTATAATCCAAACACCCCTTTTAGAAAGAATCTTTACGTATACAAATAGAAATTTAACGGAAAAAATGCCGAAAAACTCTTTGTCGTTGATAAAAACCAGACGGCATGCGTTGAACGGATGTCATAATTCGTTGAAAAAAACACCCCTACCCTACCTAGACTTAACCTTTTTTCGAAAGTTACTCATATTTGATACAATAGTCGTCAGTATAAATGAACACGCTACCGCCCCTTGTCAAAATGATTGGATTTCCCCATATCCTTGGAAACAAATATTATGAATGTATGTAGTTTATTTAATTTAATTATATAATTGAATTTGAAGTTTTTAGTTTCTGTTTTTGAAACATGGTAATTCCTGTGTAGCGATGGAAGCGTATTTTGACGATTTGAACCATCCTGTATCTCTTTTTTTATATACATGGGCGCCGCAGCGTGGCTAGATTGGTTGATCTTTACTATTGATTTGGTTTGGTCCTAACTTGGCGCCAAATAGAAAATGATTTCGGCTTTCGCTAACGCAAGAAGGGTGACTATATTTTCTTTTGAATTATTTATTTGAATTATTTTTTTGTTATGAATGGCCTTTTTAATTAATGGATATTCCCGCGTGCCTTGAGAGACTAATTGGGCCTTAAACTCAAACCTGACCTCAAGTGGAATTCGTATATACGAGGCATCGCTAAAGATGCAGGTAAAATGGTCGGCTCCCTTTACCGCCCCAGTAAGCATCTGACACCTTATGCTATCTTCTATCATTACAAGAAACAGATCAACTCAAGGATGGAGTACTGTTTTCATATCTGGACAGGATATATAATATATATATATATATATATATATATATATATATATATATATATATATATATATATATATATATATATTATAATATCATTTAGTTCCCATTCTTGCTTTCTAAAGTACAAAAGTGAATGTGCTGTAAATTTGCTGTCATTAAGAATTTAATCCAAAAAGCTAAATTATTCTCTTCATCTAAAACAATTTTTCTTAAGAGATTAAGTAATATAGATTAAATACTTATTAATAAAAGTTTCCTTATTAATGAACAACAATAATTTTAATAATATAACCCTTAGTTCTAAAACTCAGATTAAAAATGCTGTAATTGGCATATTTTTCTTTAAATCAAATTTACCATGACGGTGAGTAGGATTAAATTGAAATAAAATTATAACAATCATCTATAGATAAATCAAATGTTTTCATAAAAATAGACATATAATATTTATTATTTAATGTAATAAATTAATACCAGCAACATTATAATTAAAAATAACATGTATACAAACAATAACCGTATTTGCAAAACGATATTTATGCTATGGAAAAAGTCAATGAATTTAATATATATAAAATTAAGATCCAGAATTTTGAATAAACAAATGAATGAACCGAAAAGATAGACGCTAGAATAATTTCTGACCTTGCCATGTTCGTATTCGTTTTCCTGTATAACGCAGAACCTAATCCTCTAGGAAAACGATGATGTGTTCGGAATAAACACCAGTGAATAATAGAAGAATGTTTTCTTGCGAAATGTCTTCTTTTCTTGAACTGATATTTCCCATGCACTTCAGAATCTTTGAACAACCAGAGCTCAAATCATCACTTACGCTAAGGTAGCCAAATTGGGCAACTTTTGAAAACCCACCCCTAATAAATTTTGAATTTCGCGACTTGCGAAATTTACTACTACTACTACTACTACTACTACTATTATTATTATTATTATTATTATTATTATTATTATTATTATTTTTATTTCCTTTGATATCTGGCGTTTACACATTTCTTTCCGGGTCCCGCCCAGGGACCTAAGGTTAGAAATGGCATCATGACACTTTCCACTGCAAAAAAAAAATAAAAAAATATTACATAGATAAAGCCCTTCGTAAAGTGTGGGCTGTACTTGTCAGAACAATTTTTTGTATCTCTTTGAGGCATGGACTTCCAGGGATCCCTTTTATTATTATTATTATTATTATTATTATTATTATTATTATTATTATGTTCCTTCAGAACGTTGGCGATCGTGGCTCAGATTATCTCCTATCCATCAGTTGTTTTCTATTTTTAATCGAATTTACCCCGCTCGTCTGCAGTCGCTCTCTCACAGACGTGCCGTCGCCTCCCTCTGTCTTTTTTACAAACCTTTCATGGTAACTGCTCCGCTTTCGCTGCTTTCGCTGGTTCCCAGACTTCATGAATTTAAGCGTTCGAGTAGGCTGGCATCTCGCTCTCCTCCCTTTCACTGTCGAAACTGTTAAATGTAGCCGTCTCTTCTACTCCAATAGCTTCAGATCTCGCACTTCTCGCCTGTGGAACTCCCTCCCCTTTTCTTGGTTCCCTGATAGCTATACTCTCCAACTATTCAAATGTAATGTCAATCGACGTTTCCAGATGCCTTGATCTATCCCCTAGCCTTCTCTTCATCCTTTCCTCTATCACTCCTCTTTGCTCTCGCTCCAACTCTGTAACCCCTTGCGTGCCAGTGGCTTCCCGCCTTGCTTGGGGTGAAACGCTTAAAAAAAACAAAAAAAAAAAACAAGTAGCTACTAGGTGTGAAAAAACTAGAAAACAAACGTTATGAAGAAGCGAGAACAACAGAAGGATAAGAAGACAGTAGATAATGACTGACATTGCATTTAGATTTTTGAAGATTAAAGTTAACTGGAAAGCATGGAGCCGGAAAAGAAGAATTCCACAAGCGAGAAGTGCTAGAAAAGGAACTGTTAACATAGAACTTACGGTAACATCTAGCCAATTCGACTGTAAATTGATAAGTCCTAGTCGCCAGTCTAGTACTGCGCTTAAATCCATAAAATCTAGGTACCATAGCGAAGAGGTCATCCAAACAGTTACCATGAATGTATATATAGAAAAGGCACCGGGGGGGGGGGGGTATGACGGTAGGAAAAGGGACTGAAGACAATATCCCATAATACTTCCCACTTGATCACTTATGAACGAGCGAGAACAACAAAAAGAGAGTAATCATGAAGACCGTAGATAACGATTGACATTGCATTTAAATTTTTGAAAATCAAAGTTGGCCGGAAAGCATGTCATCAGAAAATAGTTTCACAAGTGAGAAGTGTGAGAAAAGAAACTTAGCATATAAGTTACGGTTACATCTAGCCAATTCAATTGTAAGTTGATGAGACCTCGTCGCCAATCTAGTACTGCGCTTCAATTCATAAATTCTTGGTGCCATAGTGAAGAACTCATCTGGACAATTACCATGAAAGTATTTATAGAAATGGACAAGAGGAGCAAATTTATGCCGGTGAGAAAGTGACTGAAACCGAACAACCTGGTCAGAACCAATAATATTGCTGATTCTTATTTGGATTTTATCAAGAATCTCTAAACATATAGCAGGAGCACCGAACCATATGTGACAACAATATTCTAAGCTATTTACATTATTTGGACTATTGTCCTCATCTTTGACGCCTTATTTATTACAACGTTTCGGCCGTTGTACGCTCCGGCCTTCTTCAGGTGGTTAGAATGTCGAACTGAACTCTTTATTTCGCTCACTGGGGTAGACTGTTCTAGTTCCAAGTGCCATGCTTAATGGATGTCAGTTATCAATTATCTCCTTTTAATTCCCCCCTCCAAGTTCTCCACTGCGTTAACCGGGTATTGAACTCACACTCTTTGGGTCCTATGACTGGATCTAACTAACGCCTTTATCCACTGTGCCATGTGTCCTTGAGGAAATATAAACAAATATTCTAAGCATGGACGGTTGGTAGATATAATCCCACCTTCACTTGATGTCGGTGACTGCCTTTATGTTGGCTGTGCTTAGGATATGAAAAACCGTATGACTGCTAGATAAATAAGCGCTCACCAGAACGGGAAAAAAGGAGTGTTTCTTACATCGTGAATATAGAATCCACGTTCGGGAAAAAAAAACAAAGCGACACAATTACTCGACAACAGTAATTGATGAGGTACGTTAAACTGAATAGATAATAATGTTCTTCTTATTCTTCTATATGCAATGCCGCTTCAGGACGTTAGCCCACAACTTACTGTCTTTTTTAGCTCTTAGTAAATTTTAGCTTTTTGCTATCTATCCTAAACCCTGTTCTTCCATCTATTTGCACAATTTCGTTAGTCAGGTTTTCTTCCGTCCCTCTTGCCTTCAGTCTATGTGAGTATTAAATTTTCTAAGCCTTCTTTCCTCATTGCCAGCCCTAGAAATTTCAACTGTCCCTTTCTGATGTTACGTATAAGTGTCGTTCTTGTTTACACTTTCTCTAAATATTTTGTCGTTGCTCACAATTTCAGCCCATGCTATTATTGATCTCCTCCTGTAGAACAACTTTTCTGTTGCTTCAAGTTTTTTCTTCGTCTGTGAGGAGATTATCCAGCATTCACAGCTATATAGGAGAACTGACATTACGTAACAGTTCAGCACACTTTTCTTTGTTTCTGACAAAACTTTCCTGTTTCTTAATATATTGTTTTTCTTTTGGAAGGCATCGTACGTTATCCAAAAGAGGAAAACGCATTACAATGCCTCATAAAAGTGCATAATAAGATGCCCACCAAAATATAAGCAAAGTATTAAATACAGGAAAATTTCATTACAAAGAAGAATAGAGTGCTAAGCACTTATGTAATATTAGTACTCCTATATGTCAGTGAATGCTGAACCATCTCGTCACAGAATTTTTAAAATTAATTATAACGGAGCGTGTTTTATGCGCATTTATAAAAAAATCACAACTATCATTTACATTAATTTTCTGTCTTAGCAATTTACTCATGAAGAGGTTTTTTAATGAGATTGAAAATGCTTGGGAAAATAAAAGAAATAAGCAAAACTACGGCGTCTTTCTTAATCAGGTTTTTAACAGCACTAAGAAATTAATGCGTGAATTTAAAATAAAAATAAATAGACATAAATTATTCAACCAAACATGCTTAAATGAAGATATGCTGCCTATATATATATATATATATATATATATATATATATATATATATAAACAATGGGAAGCCCGAGTCTTTACTCCACTTTCGCGATCAGTCTAAATAATCTGGGCGTTGTGTACGTTACTTAGTAGGTTGTCTACTGGGCACTCCAACATAGATGTTTTTTTGTATATATATATATATATATATATATATATATATATATATATATATATATATATATGCTCTTTTTCTCACAGACGGCGTCCAACTTGCCCTAGTATACTGTGCAGTCGACAAAATCAAAAACAATCAACTCGCATACGCGAAATTACAAATATAAAATCGCAATAATTTACCCATCGCATAATATATATATATATATATATATATATATATATATATATATATATATATATATACCGGATGCGATGAATAAATTACGAAAATATGAAAATGACACTGACATCTCATTTTAATTTATCTTTATCATAATACATAAAAATATCTAAATACTTAAGAGTAAATTTATTCAATAAAATCACCATTGGCTTCGACCACGGTCTCCAAGCAACTTCAGAATCTCCCGCATCTCTTCTGGATAGTCTCCTTGTTTATGTTGGCGAATGCTGCCATAATCATTACCTTTACTTCATCTTTGATGTTACAAGAAGTTTTGTTGATCTCTCGCTCAACTGCGTCTAACACATAATAATCAAGGGGGTTGCACTTTGGGGAGTTAGGTGGCTAGATGTAAGGGGTGATATGATCGTAGAAATTGTCTGACAGCCATAACTGGCTTCTCCTGCTTGTGTGGCATGTTGCTGAGTCCTGTTGACATATAAAGGGTCTTCTAGCAGCCACTCTCCTGGCCCAGAGCAGAACTAATTCCTCAAGGCACTTGATGTAGACCTCTCTGTTGGGTCTGTGCTCATCACCAACAAATTTTCTCATCAGATCGATCAGAGTGAGTTTTCCGATCTACCGTACCTTCGTAAACACCATTAGACTCATTCAACTCTTTCCGAATCCTTTGCACTGATTGACACCCAGATACTCTGAAATGTTCATATTGGAGTCTCCGGGGCGAATTCCAAGCAGTACAACATACCGTTTCCAAATTTCTGACGGAGTGAATTGCGTCATGGTTCTCTTTTTCTCACAGACGGTGTCCCTGACTTTCAACTGAGGTATATGGAGGGGACTCAACTGCACAGCGACCTTACGACCACACCCGGTCGTAGGGTTGATGATGATGATGATGATGATGATAGTTATAAATCCTTTGTTATTTCGATATCTCCCAAATTTGATACGGGATTAATATGGCGCCCTGCCAAACTATCGTGCCTTGTCTAAATATCTGTATACATTATAGATGTTTGTTTTGTTTTATTTTGTTTTGTTTTTTTTATTCAATTCACATCTATTTTTATTCGGAAAATAGAGCAAGCATAAATATCTATGTATTTGTTCACTGATCAAGTGTGAAGAGAAACCACTTGAGAATAGATCAATAATGTGTAGGATTTTCAATAAACTAATTGACCAAAATCTGGTGATACTAGTAGCTGTATGCAAAAGTTCTCAGCGCTCATTTTGTAAATCTCAAGACTGAAGTCACAGTTACTAACTGATTTCACGCTAATAACTTTTGCAGATAGCTACAAAGTGTCTGGCTTACAGTCATGTCACGTTGAAACACCGGTTCCCGTATGATCACCGAAGTTAAGCAACATCGAACTTGGTCAGTACTTAGATGATCGCTACTGGCTTGGAATTGTTACTCGGGGAAGCGAGTTCAAATTCCAGTTGGGGTCGTTATATTCACCTACGCGCAAATACCTTTGGAAAAGGTATAAATCAAACTTTTCTCTGGCTATGGGTTAACTGGTAAGACTTCTATCATTAAAACTATTATTATCTCAAAAACAAATTCTTACACTCTAAAATATTTTATGGCTTTAAATAACCCGCAAAGACTTGATCAGCCGTAAAAAAAATACATTGATCAATAATATCTAACGTGAATGTCGGTGAAAGTTCTGAAGGTATTTTTTTAAAGTAATGTTCACCCTTTACAAGGCCCGGGGGCCACACGGTGTAGAGTGTTACGTTAAGAGGCAGTTTATACGAATAGGAAAGGGAAGATAACGGTTAACTCTAGACTTGAATGAGTAAAATTGTGAAGATCGGGGAAACATCAACTTGGGAGTCGGTTCCACAGAGTAGTGGTTGGCGGGAAAAATCTGTTCGAGCAGAACTTACTTCTCACCTATGGAATATACGGAGGGAACGTGGGTGGTTTACTGCGATGGAAGTGGCACGGCGTAAAGGTTAGAACTGGCGGAAACAATGAATGTAGTTCGTCCGAGCACTTTCGATTGAAGTGAGGATAGAGAAATGAGAGTCTTGCCACACCCACAAGAACTCGAAGGCGCTTTTGGAAAATGTGTACTGGGTACCTCTTGCCTAAATACCGTAAATTCTCGAAAATAATACGCACCCCAACAAATGATCCAAAAATTAAGAAATATATCTAACCCTATGTATAATACGCATCTATAAATTATGCCAAAAAAATAATTACGAAGATACTTTGTCAACCTTGACATTAAGAATAAAATCGAAACTAAGCGGCTAAAATAATGTCGAAAATTACCGCGCGGTTTTCCCGGTAAATATAACATTTTATTTTACCGCCAAAATGTCGTCAAAACGTGCGAGTTATAGTGCAAATTTTAAACAAAAAGTAATAGAATTACCATAAAGAATAGGGAACAGATCTGCAACTAGAGAATATGAACTGAATGAGGCTAACATACGTTTATAGAGAAAGAATAGAAATGGCTCTTAAGATGACATCCTTTGGTAATAGAATGAAGAGGCCGAAGATAATTTTGAACAGGATGAAGATAACATTGTGAAGGATTAATTTGTTTAATGACAATTTAGATATTGATTCTATAATAGAAAATGATGATGATGATGATAATGAAAATTAAAATTTCAATAAAATGTTAACTTGATATCCTCTTTTCTTCGAAATTTTCGCCAAATAAAAAATGCGATTACTGATAAACATAAATTTATTGACAAAAAATGTTAGTTATTATTGTTGAATTTAAAATGAAAATTGGGATAATATATTCCATATACATATAGATATACATATCTATATATACATATAGAAAAATCTACACTTTTAGTTAAAGAAAATGAAGAGAAATAAACATCCTTGGAAATGGCTAATAAAATAGCTGACAGCGCTCGGATATATAGAACATTTGAAATGTTTTTACACACTCTATATCCAGAAAAGAAATCACTTGTACGAACACAAGAAACATTGAATAAAAAGCTTAATTGCAGTGCCTTGTCAGTCGTTTTTAATGAAACTTATATATAAAGTTGTAATGAAATAAACGATCGTTAAAATAAAAGGAACTGCGTAAAAATTAGAATAAAAAAGAAATTTCTAATAGTCACGGAACAGACAAGAGTTACTTCCCTTGTTATTTAGAGACGTCTTGTTTATGTTATTGTGCACATTTATTTTTTTTATGAAAAGAATTTGTTCGTTTTTGTTTCATTCAATTTTATTTTATATTTTTTTTATTCCTGTTACGCCAGTGTATGGTTTTGTTTATCAGCAATTTAATTAATCGGTAACGTTATGCTAAATTTTAACCTCTCACACATAAAAAAATATATTTAAAAAATCTCTCTTTACGATCAAATCCAAATTTCATTACACGCTGGTTAATTAAACAAATGTAGAATTTACTTCAAGGCTATTGACAATTCTTTTTGTTTGCCTTTTTTACAAGACCAATCAGTGAAGGAACTATTGTATTTGCTTACTTCTAAAATTACTTCTCCCATCACAAACACCAAATAAACTGTTGATAACAACCCTTGACACTGGTTACGAGATAATTCTTCATACTGGGTCTAATTTCATTTGTTCCAACTGATCTTATACAATGTATTTTAGATAAATACTAATAATTTTTAATTATCAAAAATTGTAATCCAAAAATGGACAACACTAAAATATTTTCTTAGAATTCATTAAAAGTTAAGTGTCGTATTGTGTCTAATACATGGATTTATTAAAGCTTAACTCACAGGCTGTACGTGACGCAGGGCCTGTGCGTAGTGTTCTCGAACCCTTCCACCGGGGGGCGCCTAAGGCTGATTGGAGGCCTCGGGTATTGCTTTGTGACACTCGCTATATTATCAAGATTTGAACTTTTTTTGTTATAAATTAAAGGACAACTGACTTTTAAAGGATGGAAAATTTTCACGAATTTTGACGTCATTCTGTTTTTTATTTTTTTTGTTTGTTTGTTTGTTTTTGTTTTTGTTGTTGTTTTTTGTCAAATCCATGAACTTGTTTTGCTCATACTAAATCTCTAAGAAACACTATATAAAATTCACTATTTTTTACCCGTAATGTTTAATATGCTAAAATTATTCAACTTTTTAACAAGAAAAATCCCAAGTTAATCTTCAAAATTGCTGCAAAACATTGTTGATTTAAGATCGAATGAGCTATTATGACATGTCTCCAATTTGTATTTAGATACTTTGTATTTATTTTCATTTTTTCTAGTTGAATTGTTCGCCCTGGCGGCTGGGGCTTCAGAATACTCCAACTGCCTAATGGGGCCACCTGTTACGTCTGGGAACGGTATCCTGGTAGTTAAGGGCTTGAGGAGTCAGGGTTAGATACTTCTGATTCCAAACCCTCAACTTTGGCCCTTACTTGGACTAGACGGGCAATTGAAGAGGCTCGATCCGATCAATCGGCTGGTCATGCAAAGCCCTAACGCCTCGAACTATATCAATTTATGGAGTACATTATAACAAAATTCAATACACCAAATATAAACCGGGATAAAATACATTCTATATCTAATCTATCGGGTCAATCGGTTCGAAGCGATCTAGACTTAGACATGGCTCTTTGTACACTTAAGTTTCGGGAATGGCAACAAATGGTTTAACGCGTGCTCAGAGTCTTTCTTTGTTGTAAAGTTGTTAGGTTACAAACAGACAAAGGTGGTACTCAAGTGGAAGGAACAGCAAGACGGGTGTAGATGGAAGAAAGGAGAGGTTTATGGTAAAGGAGAATACACTACTGAAAGACAGGGAATCGACTAACACTTCCCGAAGCCGGTCAGACAGATAGACAGACAGAAGGTCCCTGGTATGTCCTGAACACACTACATATATTATTTATATAGTCAGTCCACAATAGGTAACAGTGAGAGTAGAAAATTCCATTACAACACTCTTGAATACGAGTATACTGATTTGTGTAGCCCTGAGCTGTGACGGCGACTGGGTTTCCCCATTGGCACGTCCCCGGGCTCCGGGGTGGGTAGGGAATACAAGCAGTGAATTATTTCTACATCAAAATTTTGAATAACCATAACAAAAAAAAAACCCAAAGGATATCTTTCAGACTCTGATTCTGGAAAAGAATTAAGTACTGAATTTCCAAGTTTTCTTGTGCTTGCGTCCATAGCTGAAACTCTTCTGGGGAAGAAAAAGCTTTCCCCTTTCTTGATTGAAAAATCGTTTTCCATTAAGATTAACCTAGAAACAGTTAAGAAATTGAGAAACGGCAATTCGTTGTCAGAAGTGAAAAATAGAAAACACGCCGAAAGTTTAATCAAGATGAAGACTTTTCATTACATGAAAATAAAAACCTTCCTCCAGTGAAAGACTGAACACTTCTAAGGCAGTCTTTAGAAGCAGAGTGTTGTCTATGACCACACCTGAGAAAATCACATCTGCCTTAGGAAGCCAAGGAGTCAGTGATTACCGCAGAATCACGATAAAAAAAGAAAGGAGAAACCATAACAACAGACACGTATATCCTTACTTTTGTCACGCCTCAAAATCCCTAGAAACTGTGCACAGTGGATAAAGGCGTTGGTTAGATCCAGTGACAAGACCCAAAAGAGTGTGAGTTCAATACCTGATTAAGGCGGGGGAGAACTTTGAAAGGGGAATTAACTGATAATTGACATCCATTAGACATGGCACGTGGAACTAGAACAGTCTACCCCAGTGAGTGAAATAAAGGGTTCAGTTCGACCATTCTGACCACCTGAAGAAAGCCGGAGCGTACAACGGCCGAAATGTTGTGATAAATATGGCAACAAAGAGTAGGACGCTAGTCTGAAAAATGTAAATAGTGTACAAAATACATCATCTCAGAAATATAGGCAGATACTGTCGGCGGCAATATTGATCCAGTGGAACTCTATATTCCTGCTCCACTAAGGTGTTTCAAATGTCAAAAATGTGGTCATTATAAGGATAGCTGCAGGGGTTGCCCTACATGTGGAAAATGTGACCAAAGTGATTCAGACCATTTGGAAGAAGAATACCAGTATGAAGTAAGATGTGCTAGCTGTCAGGAAATCCATCCAGCATACTCACGGTCATGCGACTTCTGGAAAGGGAAAAAGGAGATTGTCGACGTGAAAGAACTGTCTCGGTCGCGGAGACAAGGCAAACTGTAGAAAGCTACACGAAAGGACCTTCCTGTGTAAAGGTAACTCAAGAAATAACTACAACGAATACCAGTCAACATGACAAATACGGAGTCCTCATTGAGAATCTCGTACACTTAGGATTAAATGATTGGCCCAAATTTCAAAACTACCTGAAAGACATGTACTCCAAGGAGATGGTGAAGAGTGAAACACAAAAGAAAGCCAATGAAAGAATTGAAATAATAAATAAAGAAAAAAATAGAAATTCTACCAAACACAACCACTTTTTTTAAAAAAAACTACGAAATCTCCTACAAATCAAAGGTGACAGCGATTTCCTAGCTGTCAACCAAAAACCATCAACGATAGACTTAAGAACTTATTTCCCAAAAAAAAACAGAACCAGCCAAACGAAAACCAGAAATTCCCAGTGACCAACTTCCTATCCAAAACCAATTTGACAAACTGAAAGAAATGGACATGGAAAACCAGAATACACAAACGGCCAAAACCTCGAAACTCAAAACCTCGGAAAATTAAATTACAAATACTAAGCTAAATCCCGAAAACATTTAGCAATCACGAATCAAATAATTCAATGTAACTTCCGCGGAATAAAGACAAACATAAATGAACTGCTTCTGCTAATAACAGACCTATCAGCGGCAGATGTTTGCCTTCAGGAAATATTCCATAAGCAAAATGACAAACTTAATACAAAAGAATACCATCAATACAACTACACTGGGCTTCGAGCTTCGGGTGGTACTCCATCCTAATTAGGACTGATGTACCTCAAAGTAAAATAAATTTAACAACTTTACAGGCGACTGCTGTTAAAGTAAACTTATACAGGACAATAATCATCTGCTTAATATACATCACACGAATGAACCAGTAAATGAAGCTGAAATTAATGAAATCATAAGGCAAATCCCTGCTCACTTTATGATACTAGGGGACTTTAACTGTCACGGCGTCATATGAGGTTGTAAAGACACAAACCGAAAGGGAAAGGACGTTAGAAACTAGCAGGCAAGGGGTTACAGTGTGTGGGAGCAAGAGTAAAGAGGCGTGAAAGAGGAAAGGTTGAAGAGAATGACGGGGAATAGATCAAGGCAATCTGTAGATGTCGATTGACATTGCATTTGAACATTTGGATATTATAGCTATCAGTAAGAGGAAGGGAGGTCCACAGACGGGAATTACGATACATGAATCTAATGGAGTAGAAGAGGCGGCTACATTTAACCGTTTCGACGGTGAAAGGGTGGGACTGAGATGCCAACCTAGTAGCACATTTAAATCTCGCTAGTGAAATTCCTTTCCGGCTCTTTGGTTTCCAGCCAAATTTAATCTACAAAAATGCAATGTTACTCGCTATCTCCTGTCCACCTGATTATTCTCTTCTGTTTATCATTAATGTTTTTGTTCTTAGTTTTTCCACACCCTGTAAACCCTTGTGCTTTACTGGCATTACTGCCTTCCTTGGGGTGATTCCGATTTTTTTAAAAATCGTTTTTTTTTCGGACTCACTATCCGTCCTAATGGCTTTGAAGCAAAGACAATCCAACAATCCACTCATTATCAAACTATTATGCAAAATGAGCAGCACTACATACAAACATAAAGACATCAAACTATATTGGATTCCTAGCCACATTGGAGTCGAAAGTAACAACGAAGCAGACCTAACAGCCAAATGAGCCTTAGATATGAATGTATATTCAACGACCTAAATCCCATACACTGACTTTAAGGAGGTCATTAACCTTCAAAAGGAATAGCAACGATGCTGGGACGATAACCCACACAATAATCCAGCCCAAATTAGGAGAATGGAAGTCGGCTTGCAGAAAATCTCGAAAGGAAGAAGTAGTATAGTACTGGTCCGCTTACGCATTGGCCACACGAGAATAACACACTCGTACTTACTAAACAAAGAAAATCAGTCAGTATGCCAAGCATATGAAACGGTATACACTATTAAACATATATTAACCGAGTGTTCAGACCTTGCTCTCACTCAAGACAAAAATGTTATAATATAAACAACATGTATGAGGTCTTTGATAATGCAAAAGTGGATGACACAATATAATTTCTTCAAACAGTGGGCCTCTATAAAAAATATAAACCAAATGAGAATGAATGTCAATAAACTCAATTTCCCTACAAACTGCATATCCGAAAATGCACCAATGAAACCAGACTCTCGACAAAAATCCTCTTTAAAAAATACGTCAATGAATCCTGATATACAAACTGATTTCTTACAAAGAATACATATTCTATTCATAAGAATCTATTGTAAAAATCCTGTCGGCATTAAATAACCTATTGAGGTTGATATGTCGTAAAACAAAACAAACCAAAACAATTTAAATTGTTCACTTATATTTAATATAATCCATTATTGTACATAATTAGGTTAAAATTGAATAAAATTTGTATTTTATATAAATACTACTTTATGAAAATTGAGGTGCAGGGGGTGGGGCGTATCATAGATTCGGTGTGGAAGGGACCCTTACACCAGCCCTGATTTAGTGTGCAGCTTATGGAAATACATTCGCTGCACTTTTCTCATCACACTTAACAAAAATAAAAATAAGAACAAATGAGAAAAAATGTTAAGCTTTATAATCATTTGCCGGGTATGAAATTTGATCCACTGAACGTTAAACTTACATTTTAGTAGGCTCAGTAAATTCTAGTAAGTTTAATTTTAAGTGGTTTTTATGAAATGTTTGCCTTCGTATTTTGTCAGTCCAGCAGTAGTCGTTCATCTCGCATACTGAGGGTGCGATATTTCAGTGTGCCTGTGGGTTATCCCGCTTTACTTGGCAATAAACGTCTCTGGAAGGCGCTCCTTAAGCCTATATGAAGGCTTACATTTATCTCCCTACTCTTTTTTACAGGTTTTGAACTCTGGCTATAAAATGTAATCACACGTGGAAAAAAAGTGTCTTATGTTTTGTTTTTCTCTCTTGACTTTTGTACTATCTAACTCACACTAGTCACACACACACACACATTCTTATTATAGCTAGTTTAATCTTCTTTTTTTTTTCCTTTTCGTTACGTGTAATTTCTTTTGTCAATACATGCATTATCCTTTGTTTTGTATTTATTGTTTTGTATACCTTATTTTTACCTGGACTCGCATTGAGTCCGCCAATATTGTTTGTGGGATAAATTTTCCAGGAGCCCATAAAGATTTACTATCCAAAGTGTTGAGTTCCACAACATAATGGTGACTAAATATTTACCCAAACATACTAGAAGTTTAAAGTGGATTTAACAGCAATACCTCGGAAAAATAACACTAGGCACTTTCACATTTTAGGGACGCCCCAAGCACCGAACAATAAGCCCAGCTCCCTCCCGAAAGAGGTACTACCAGTTTACCAGTCATTACACGATACTCGCATACCGAGAGCTGCTCTACCCTTATTGCTTGTACATTTATATAGTCTATGCATTAGCTATGCTAATTAGGCAGTCATTTACATATCTCTACAGTGTTAGTAATATATATTTGTCCTGTCACAGGAGCTTAGAATACACTGACTGTATCCCTTGCAGAGAGAGCTAAAGAAAACTCATCCCAAAGAGGAAATTTTTCCAAGTGTATACATGCAGACTCTGGAATAAATCTGAATTATGTCTACCTTTTTGATTCAAGAGTAAATTGCACCTGTGTCTACATTTTTATTATAGTATAAACCTGAACGGTGTCTAAGGTTTTGAGTCAGTATAGGCAGTAGATACAATTATTGACAGAGTTATTCACCCCGACTTCCATAATTACAAATAAAGCTGTAATGCCTCAAAGATTCACGGCGACTTCATGTGCATTTTTTTCATAATTAATGACATAATGGATATAAAAGAATGTCTAGTGATGCCCACAAATAAATTTTTATTTTAATGTCAAACGATGATACAAAAAAATACACCAAAACAATTTAACATAGGAGAAAAATTATCGGCCCTCTTGCCTCAATAATCAATTGTGTAACATTTATTCTTGATTATTGCCTTTAATCACATTTAATAGTTTCTTACAAGATCACTACACACACTGATAGGTATTTTGCTCCATGCTTCATTGGCAATAGATTCTAAGGACGTCTTTCTTTTACTTTTTTCTTCAAATATGGCCGTACATTTTTAATGGAGTTTAGGTCAGGAATTTGTGTAGGGTACGGCAATACTTTAATTTTGCTCTCATTTAAGTATTTTCTAACAATTCGTGCCGTGTGTTTCGGGTCATTGTCATGTCGGAACGTCGAGTAAAACCCCAACGGCAGCTTTCGTGAACTTTGTTTTCTATTATTTTTAATAGCCAAATACTGCTCTTTATCTATGATACCCTGTACTCCCACTAGTTCCCCTGGTCCAGAAGCAGCAAAACATCCCCAGAACAGAATGCTCCAACCACCCTGCTTAACTGTAGAGAGGGTACTTTTAGCTTTGCGAGTTTCATTCACTTTCCTTCATACATAATGGGAGTTCATGTGACCAAATAATTCTAATTTGGTTTCATCTTACCATAAAACAGAGTTCCAATATTTACTCCTATGTGCTAGATGGCTTCTAGCATAAACTAATCTGCATTTTAGTTGTTTAGCCTTAAGCAAGGGAATTTTCTTGGAGCGAGAAGCTCGAAGTCCTGTTCCATGAAAGCAACTAGTGGTTGTCTTCGTCGACACACTCAACCCCGATGCCGTTACATCATTGACAATGTCCTTTGTCATTAAGTGAGGATTCTTTGAAACAGTTTTCCTTTCCATTCTCTCAGAAATTATTCGTTTTCTTCGAGTCCTCAATTTATTCGCATTACAATGAGTTTCATTGCACTCCTGATAATGCTACGAATTGTCGATCTAGGAACATTTAAACGCTTGGAATTTTTTTTATATCCCTCGCCTTGTTTGCACGCATCAACTCTCTTCAATCGAAGCTTCTTTTCAAGTTCAGCCTTTTCCGCCATGGTTGCAGAACGAATGAGTTACATGGTACTCACATATTGTCTCCTTCGTTATCTTTCAAAATATTATAGAATCAAGTCAATACTATTTCATTTTCAAAGGGTGTTTGCATTAAATGTCAGATAAAGAAAAAACATTTTAATTGCCATAGAACAATATTAGATCGAATTAGTTCGATTGGAGTAATGGATAGCGACTCGGATTGAGGAATCGCTGAACTGAGATCAGTCGGATCCATTATATTCACTTACCCTTGGGAAAAATATGAATCCTCTTCTTCTCTCCCAGCTATGAATAAATAACAGACAGCCTGGGTTCTATAAACTTGTGTGGCAAGGAGAAGGAAAAAGTCTGAATTCAAAACCGGTCTGCTGAGGTTTGGGCTCCGTCAGGCTAACTTGCCCCAGAAACATTACTTTTATTCTGGCTGCAGTACCCATGGTGCCGCTATAAAAAATATATATATATATATATATATATATATATATATATATATATATATTAGTTGAAAATTTTCATAATGGGTTGGGGGTGTAATAATTTTGAACTGCACCAATTTTTAGAAAAATCTATAACATGATCGAGCCTTCTGAAAATTTTACGAATTATCCAAAACTAAATACGGAATCAACTATTTATGATAAATTCAGTAAGTACTTGTAAATGTTCGCATCTCCTTAGATAATATGTAAATATTCAATAGGGTAAATAATTCTGACTACAACTGTGTATCTTCCTTTTTGTCTCTAATATAAACCGTACCTTATTTTAATCTGATTTTAATCAAATATGTGTCCTTATGTATGATACGAAACCCCATTTTGTGCCTTTAGTTCAAGAATTCTCGTATGATAAACAAAAAATACGGTATGCGCCTACGATTTTGACGTAAGTGTTTTTGACGCTATTGTCTTTCATTAAGACTGAAGAAAGAAAACTTTATAAAATAACGAAGTCAAAATATAAACAAACTTTATCTTGTGAGAAAACCTGAGCATATTTGCAATCTTGCTGTTTCAAATAAGAGGTTTTTACAGCCGAGTAAAATTTATGAAAACATGCACTTGTGTTTAATACGAACCGCCTTTTTGTCTTTAATTTTCGTTCAAAATTGTCTCGTATTACGCACAAGAAAATATCGTATGTGTCTACATTTTGGACTCAAGTGTAAACAATATAAAGAGGAGGGATATCTAAACATTTTGTAGTCTAATGTGAACTGGTATTTCGTCCGCCTTTTTTAATATAGTGTAAACCAAACCCGTGTCTATTTATTTATTAAAATGGTGCGATTTTTATACTATAAGACTTAGAGTCGACAGAAAGTAAACCCAGAAAGATTTATATGTCGTTAAACTAACTTAAACGAAACAAAATAAATTAAGAACAAAAATCCTAATTTTAATCCTGCATTTGAATGTGGCATTGTACTACAGCGCTGAAGGCAGTCATACTGGGAGGCAAAGATATTAAAGTAATTTCTTTCAGCAAGTGTTACAAAGAAATCTTTGTGTCTTGAGGTTTTAACATATTTTAAGTTTATCGTATGTGACTCTTACTTTAAGCAATTTTGGCCACCTCTTGTCTCAACAACAAGTAGCCATCCTCCAGGCAATACCTCTCCTTTGGAGAGGCTAAGTTTAATCCCTGGCACCTTGGGCATCCCCAGGAAGAAATACTACTCTCACGCATGCATGGAACTCCCACTTTAAACTCGGCTTTGTTTCACATTCCATTCGAATGGGCGTGCAGAAAAATAACCTCCGGATCTATAGTCAAAGTGCTTCACTGTCATAATTATAAGGCGACCTGACTCTAACAGCTCCACGGGGAAAAACTAACTTGTAATTTTGAATACTGCTAATATCGTTTCCTCATCACCGACCAACTCGTATATTCAAGTTTATACTCTCAACGAGGATACATGCATTGAACATCTACTCAGTCTCAATTTAATTTCAAATCTCAAGTAAACCTCACATATTTGCACTTTTGATGAGGATAAATGCTTTGAACATCTATTCGGTCTCAAGTTCACTCCAGATCTCAAATGGAACTCATATATACAAATTTACCCTCTCAATGAGAATACATGCTTTGAACATCTACTGGATCTAGTGAAGCCCCGTCTGTTTATATACTAAAATTCACCCAATGCCAGGCTTGAGAGCCACTGAAGTTAGTGTGTTACTGACAATGATGAATGAGGTTGGGATGATTGAAAGAAAAGGAAGGAAGATTATGAGGATAAGTAGGATGGATAACGATTGATCCTTGTCTTGAATGGGGTTAAGATTTTTGTGTTTAAAGAAGCGCCCCCGCTGAGGCCTGTTCCACAAAATGGTAATTCTTGGTGGGGGGGAGCTGTCTGAGTCGTACTTTATCTTTTCTTTTGGAATACGGGGGAAAGATCGATGATTCGACTCTGTGGAAGTCACATGATATGTCCTAGTTGTAAAAATCTGGACTGAGAGGACTAATGAATGGAACTCACCTGAGAATTCGCCATGAAGTTTGCGACAGAGTTACCATAGGCTGGCAACGTTACGTCTGTGAGAAACATGCTGCAGAGTGGAGAATGAGTCTTCTTACAGACGAACCCGTAAAAGATGTTGAACTCTATCAAAGATGGAAAGTAAGTAACTTTGATGTGGCAACAATAGGTCTTTTCTATAAAGATATAGCATGATAGAAGGAATCAGATAATTCCTGGTGTGATAGAATGAGCCAAATTGTTTTTTCCAGCTTCTTTAACAATGGATTGTATATATGAGTTCCACTTGAAATCTGGAGTGAACTTGAGACCGAATAGATGTTTAAAGCATGTAACCTTGTAGTGTATCTAAGATGGATGCGTGAACATTTAAGATTGTGCTGCAAATAAAATATGCAATATCCACAAACATAAATTATAAGAAATGGCCAAATAGTAACGATATTCAATCACGACAAAAAATACGTTTGAAACAACAGATTAAATTTTATATACATAATTTACAATTTCTTTGTTTGTAATGATGTGTGCAAAGGTATATTTTAGAGAAAAAGTTTTTTGCTGTTTCGGAAATGTTCAATGTCTAAAAAGTTGTCTGCCTTTGATTGAAAGGTTGTATTGAACTTAGACAAAAGATGAAAAGGTTTGTTGTATGATTTTTTCTAATCTCTCATAAAGAAAGTTTGTTTCTTTGGCGGCAATTTTGACACATAATTCCCGTATGTATCTTTGCGTGTGTGAGTCTCAAAATGCGACGAAAATTCGTTTGCTATTTCTATTTATAGTTTTTTTTAACAACAAAATCGGCTCCAGCGGCTTGGTAGCTTGTTGCGAAATTTTATGAGACATGTGTGGGTGAATGATGTATTTTTTATTTTTTAGCCAATAGGATTTCTTGAAACATTTAAATTAGGGATGAATTTGAGAAAGATATTTTTATGTCAGTTGAGCCTATTTTTGCACAAATTTTGACTGTTTTGTTATGGAAATTTCTCGAAGTTTATTTTTATTTAACAACCAATGAAATTCAAGAAAATGTTTGAAAATTGAAATGAGGGTTACTAAAAGTCTTCTTACAGACGAACACGTAAAGGATGTTGAACTCTATCAAAGATAGAAAGTAAGTAACTTTGATGCGGCAGCAATAGGTCTTTTCTGAAAAGATATAGCATGATAGAAGGAATCAGATAATTCCTGGTGTGATAGAATGAGCCAAATGTTTTTTTCCAGATTCTTTAGCAATGGATTGTATATATGAGTTCCACTTGAAATCTGCAGTGAACTTGAGACTCAATAGATGTTTAAAGCATGTATCCTCATTGTGAATGGAGAAAAGTTAGTGTCTGGTTGGTGATGGTGAAACGATACTACAAGTATAGAAAATTACGAGTTAGTTTTTTCCTCACTGAGCTGTTAGATCAAGGTCAGAGAAGAGATTAGCTGCAAGGCTCCGATCATCTTAGTTTATGGATGACTTCCAAAATCCTGGTACTCTCTGCTTCGATGTTCATTAATAATCTAAAGATCGTTTGCACGCTATTGGTATTTGCGTGTGTTTGATTCTTTCTAAATGTTCCATTAATATGTTAATGTACCAGGCTAAGTTATTTCGAAAAAAAATAACTGCATTTCTTTAAGTAATAAAGACATGGCTCGGGTTTTTGAATGGGCGCATATTTTCCACCCGTGTTAGAAACCGTCAAAACTGATTTTCGAATCAGGCAGGCCTTTGCTACTAAGAAAACTGGCGCAACACAATCTTCCTCATTTCTGCCAATTTCAATCAGTCAGTTATGTGCCATGCGTGATACACGTTTAGGCGATCATGTATCTTTCGATACATGACTGACGAGGCAGATTTTTTTCCCGCAGTAGGTTGCGATTTCTTTCTGCAGTTGCCATCCAAGGCTATAGAACCCGCTCTGTCCTGCTATTTACACATAGCTGGGGGGAGGGAGAAGAAGAGGATCCATACCTTTCGCAAGGGTATTAACACGTAAGTGAATGCAATAGATTCGACTGGAATTCGAACTTGGCTCTCCGATTCCTCAATCCGAGCCGCTATCCATCAACCGTGCCTCCTCTGACAATTTAATCTTCTAAAATACAAAAATTGGTAAGCATCGTTCTGTGGCTGAAATAGTAGCGTATTTCCTATTTATGCTGGCGATGTTCGGCCGACGTAAAATAAATAGGACCTTAAATGGTGATCTTCATATCAGAAACGCCATAGACGATTGGCGTAAACCTTCGTCTTCTTCTTCTTCTTCCACTGTTCCATCGATTCAGCCTTTTGTCAGTTAATGTAATCTTATGAATCATTGATTTCTAATGGCTTTGGGAATGGTCTGGAATTCTGTGTCATATATGTTCTAATCAAATATAAATCTGATGCCCATCTTTAAAACTTCATTGCTTCAATGACGATAAGGTGTGGTCGTTAAGACGATTGTCAAATAATTTTGAAACATTTACAGCAAGTATCTCAACGTTTGTGGCAGAGCTGTCAAATTCAGCGCGATGAAAGAAATATCTGATAAGACTCTTAAATAGGAACTCATTCGTTTCTTCTCCATCACGCACCAAAATAGAACAATTGAATTGTTATATACATTTAATATATGTCTCTTTACTAATTTTATGAGATAAGGAACTTGTTGGTTTCAATCGTGTAGGAATGACTACAACAAAAAAAACTTCCCCCTCTCCAATTTATAAAGAAAACACAGATGCATTCTGAGATTTCTTCCTAGGCAATAAGGTAGACCACTTCTCGGTCTCATTCGACACAGTTCTGTTCTTTCTTGTCTTGAAACCAGGACGCTGCGATTACTTGTCTGTATCCCCTTTTGTGTGCTAACGCCATTCTAAGTTTGTAAACCTTTTATATATTAGCATATATTGTTTGCTCAGTATTATTTTCCCCTGTTCTTCTCTTTTCTTTCTCTTGCTATTGCTTATTGCAAACTTTGTCAGTTTTGGTTGTTGTGCATTTCTACCAATTAGATTTAACCATGGCCAATTACTCTACATATATATACACTTTTTATAATAATCTCAATAATTTCTATTTTCATTAAAAAAAATAACTTTCACGTAAAGGCTGTATACTTTAAGGTGTTCCAAAGGGAAATTCTGATTTTAGTTAAAGTTGATTTGGCATAAAATATTAATATGTAGCATTATGTATGTTTATGTATGTATAGTTAATCTGCGATGTTATCGGTCCTGATCTGGCAACTCGGCTTCAGTCACTTTACCATCGCCGTAATGTAGCTTCCCTGTGCCTTTTCTATAAATATTTTTACGGTAATTTTTACGATGAGCTTTCCTCTTTATTATTAATATTTTCTTTAGTTTCTTGTAAATATTTTGTATTCATTTGTATATACTCATTGGGGTTAATTTTTAAAATTGTTATTTTATTCCCCTCCCCCCACAGACATTGAATTGTAAATATGGGGACGAGTTAGTATTTTCATAGAGACAGTGAGGTATTATGGTGGTTGTAGTAAGAACGGTTCGTATGAATGTGGGGTTTTTCGTGTAGGGAATAATGTTCGTACGATTGCGTCAGTGTTTGCGGCTAGCTAAGTTATAGTTAAGACAGATGAAGACCGTCTCTTTTCCCCAATCCCCCCTTCAGCCTTGTGCCACATTTCTGTATATCCTACAGAATAAATATCGCTTTCCTCTTTATTACCTTGACTTTACGAATTTACGCGCAATATAAGATTGGCAACAAGTTCTCATCATTTTACAGTTGAAATAAGCTATATATAACCGTAAGTTCTATGCTGACAGTTTCTTCTGTCTCACCTCTCTCTTTTTCAATTCTCTTCGGTTTCTTCCTTCCCAATCAAATTTGATCTTCAGAAATTTAAATACAGTGTCAGTCGTTATCTTCTCTCTTCTTAAAATCAGTTCTTTTATTATCCTGTAGCGGACCGTGGGGGGTGAAGATGTGAAGAGATATCAGAAAAGGTTAAAATTTCCTGCTAACCGGTCCAACTACATGAGAATGTTGGGGTTTAATTAAGTCCAAAGAAAACAAACAAGACCGATATACACGGGCAAACAAATATATATTAATAACGAGTTACACAAAGATATGAACAGTTACGTAGAGTTTGTATGGAGAAATTATTTGCGTGTGTTGTAAGTGTTCGTACGTACGTGTATTGTTCTTAGCGCGTTCCCAGAATTTGGGAAACGCTGTATCTGTCAGAGGTCACATATTGGCCTAAGTGAAGAAGAGAGAGATTTTACCTCACCTCCGCGCGAGGTAGCGGCTCAAGGCCTGAGTCGAAAAAGAGAGAGAGAGGCGAAGGGTCAGCCAGTATTTATAGCCAGGGGAGAGAGACCCCTGTTGAAGGATTAAGGAAACTGAGAAGGAGCTAACTCCGAAAATCCTCTCTCATTGATAATGTTTTTTTTCTCATTTTAATTCACGCTCAGTAACCATTACTTCTTAGTGGCTTTATCGCCTTTCTTGGGGTGGAAAAACCTTCGTGTCCGAAAAAAAAAAACGGTGTTTCAAAGGGACGTTTTTTTATTGACACCTCTATTATTTCATTTTTTATTTTTGTAATTTCTTCATTAATTTTTTAAATAAAAAGATTTCTTTCCATATTTATTTCTTTATGAAATTGTAAGTAATAAATATTTATAAAATGTAAATACTTTTTTTTATAATCTAGTAAATAAACATTGCCGAAGGAACGAATGTAGTTAAAATAATAGCGGTGTTGATGGAAAACCCGTTCTTTTGAAACACCGTTTTTTTGTTTTTTGGCTTTGGGGTGGGTTGTGGGCACGAGGATCAATATTTACCAAAATGTTCATTTAATCACTTCTGTTCAGAGATATTTTGAGTATAGACCAGGAGGGAATTTTTCCGCCCACCCAAATGGAATGTAACAGAAGTAGGAGTTCCACGCAAACGTCCGTCCAGACACAACAAATACCCTCCAGGAACTTTCCATTTCAAAATGCCTCAAGCACCAGGGATTAAACTTAGGCACTTCTCAAAGGCGAGGTATTATGTGGGGGACAGTCACTTGCTGCTGGAGACTAGGGGTGGCCAAACTTGCTTAAAGAAACAGTCACGTACGATATGCGAGAGCCTCGAGACAAAGATTTCTTTGTAACACTTGATAAACAGAAATTACTTTCAGTCTTTGCCTCCCAGTATGACTGCCTTCAGCGCTGTAGAACAATGCCACATTCAAATGCAAGCTTAAAATTAGGATGTGAATTCTTAATTTACATTGTTTCGTTTAAGTTAATTTAACAAAATGTAAATCCTTCCGAGGTTATTTTCTAATCTTATGGGATAAAAATCACATCGTTTTAATTAGTAAATAAACACGCGTTTGATTTGTTTGTACTCGATTCAAAAAGACAGACGAAATTCCAGTTCGCACTAGAGTACAAAAAGTTTAGCCATTGGTTCTGTTTAAATTCTTTACACTTGAGTCCAAAATATAGACACATACGATATTTTTCTTGTGCATAATACGAGACAAATTTGAATGAAAATTAAAGGCAAAAGAGGAGGCGCGTATTATACACAAGTGCATGTTTTCATAAATTTTACTCGGCTATAAAAACCTCTTATTTGAAACAGCAAGATTGCAAACACATTCAGGTTTGCCCATAAGATAAAGTTTGTTTATATTTTGATTTTTTTATAAAGTTTTTTTCTCTTTTATTCTTAATGAAAGACATTTTTTATTTGCATAGTTTCTATAGAAATAGAATAAAATCATATAAAACAGAAAAGTATGATAGGTTAATTAACACCTTAAAACGAATTATCGGGCATGCTTAAATCGCGCCTTTCTTCCGAAATTCGAAAATGGGCTTTGAAACGGAGATCAGAAGAAATACGTGTTAAACATTCGCTTCCTTTCTATTCTTTAATATCGTGAAAAATTAAATATTCTAGTGAAATATATTTAAGGCATTGAGATTTTAACACATTATATTTTACAATTTTTCAAAAATAATTTACATAGAGATGGCTGTGCTGTGTGGTAGTATTATACTCATGAAAGTAAATTACTTATTGTCTTTAGTTGCATAAATATAGCATTGTACTATACTTAAGAAAATACGGTATTCCCTGTTTTTAGCGTAAGAAACACGGGGTTGTATTATACACAAGTTGTATTATACACTATTAAATACGGTTAACTAGCTTCTATATAATGGATGACAAAACATGGATTGGAAAGGACATTATTTTTTTTACTAATGTTCACTATATACAATGCTTAAGTAGAGTACAGGGTTAATGAAGTTTGTTAAGTAACGGGTAAGGGTATAAGCTAAAATTGATTTTTTTTTTTAATATATCAACTTCTTATGGGTCATTTAATATCGAAATTTAATTTTCTTGGGCGCTTGGAAGTAAAAAAAAATATTTTATATGTTATTCTGCTTTCACAACTGAATACATGGTAACTGATACTCAGCTTTTGTTCATATACATATTTCTTTGAATATAATTACACGAGGCGGTGATGTGTTTTAGTCCTTGAAAAGCCCACAGTTCGATCCTTTACAACGGACTCTAACTGAACAAATGTAACACGTGAGCATATTTGTTTTTACTAGACACTTATTGCTGCATGCATAAAGTTCAGACAGAGACAGTTACGGCGTCAAAGGAAAGCCAAAAATTAAAATCATTGTCAGAATACCTCCTACTCTGTACAATACACACACTCTATACCTAGGAATAAATCGGCAACATTATTCCCAGTGTTGCAATTTTATTTTTGTGAGTCTAGATAGATAGATAGATAGATAGATAGATAGATACATACATACATACATACATACATACATACATAGATACATATGAGATAGATACGAGGATCATTCAATAAATAAGGTGAATTTTTCGGTATAAGGACTTCTAATACAGATAGAAGCTTACTCTGTTTTTTTTTTCTTTTACTTCTTTTTCACATGGATTTAATTTCTTTTGCAGATTAAAAAAAAAACTTTGAGAGTTTTGGCGATTAACAAAGATGGCCGACCAAGAAGTATGCTCCAGGATTGAACAGCAGTCAGTTATCAAGTTTTTGGTTGCTGAAGGGTGCAAACCAGTTGAAATTCATAGGATAATGTCAACTGTGTATGGTGCCACATGTTTCAGCCAAAACAATGTCTACAAGTGGGCTAAATTGTTTAAAGAAGGACGGAGCAGTGTTGAGGATGAAGACAGGCCTGCGAGGCCTACAGAAGTGAGGTCTCCTGAGGTGATCGAATCAGTCAATGACCTCATTCAGTCTGACAGAAGGGTGACAGTGGATGACATTGCAAGGACTTTGAGCTTATCTGTTGGGACAAACGCAGGGGTCATCAGTCAGAAGGAGTCATCTTGTATCATGACAACGCAAGGCCTCACACAGCAGCCCAAACGGTGCAGACCATCAACGAGCTGGGCTGGGAACTGCTCCATCATCCCCCTTACAGCCCAGACCTTGCCCCTGCAGACTTTCACTTGTTTGGTCCCTTGAAAGCGTTCACGAGAGGCACGAAGTTTAAAAGTGACGAGGAAGTGACGATGAAGTCAAAAGTGTTGTGAGCGACTGGCTGAGACATCAGTCCAAAGTTTTTTACGCTGAGGGAATACGGAAGCTTGTGCACAGATGAGAAAAGTTTGTGACAGTGCTGGGAGACTACGTTGAAAAATAAACAAAAAGTAAGCTTCTATCTGTATTAGAAGTCCTTATACCGAAAAATTCACCTTGTTTATTGAATGACCCTCGTATGAGACAGAGAGATAAATATGAGATAACTATATATGGGATAGATATATACAAGATAGATATGAGATAGATATGATATAAATAGATAGATGTGTGATAAATATTAGATAGATGTGAGATATGAAAAAGGTATAGAAATATGAAGATACATGGGTAGATATAAAAAGGATAGATATATAGATGGATAGATAGATATGAGATAAATAGATATGAGACAGAGATATAAATATGAAATAAATAGATATGAGATAGATATATACGAGATATATACAAGATAGATATGAGATAGATATGCTATAAAAGGATATGAGATAAATAAATATGAGTGATAAATATGAGCTAGATGCTTGTTATTATAAATGAAAAAAGATACAGAAATATGATAAAGATAGATGGATATCAACAAGATAGATAGATAGATAGATAGATACATACATACATACATACATACATACATACGAATAGACTCATCGTATATATGAATGAGCGGAAAGAGACGGGAACGAATATAATGTAATACATAAAGATGACCAACGAGAGATAAATAAAAACTGATTGAAACAGAAATGACTGCATTGAGAGAGGGAGGGAGATGAATAAATATGAAGTGACTGTGATAACAATGACCACACTAAGATTGATAGATAACGAACAGACTGAGGTTTAATAGAAAAGCTGCAAATTTTGCCTCTCGCTTTGTCGAAGTGCCAGGTGTTTGTTCTTCCCGACTCTTGAAATACCGGAGGAAGAAACGAAGACGACTGTGGAGACGGTGTAAGCGACGGAGCGGGGAGGGGGTGATGGGCTTTCTGAGGCGGCATAGAAAGCTGCAGGAACGAAGAATACGGTTACTGATGCATAATTTCAATCATCTTTTCAGTGTTATCTCCTAAAATAAGTCTGGCTGAGGCCTAAAGACTCGCCAGGCAGACGGACGAAAGAAGGTGGAATAACCGTCGTTGATTTGGCTCCGTCGCACTGACCTCGAAGCTACACCTGCATCGATCCAATGCAATGTTGGCTCTTCAGAATCTTCACTTAGAATTGATATTCGTCACTTCATTTGCCAATCGTCTTTTGTAGGTATTTCTAAAGCTTCCTTTACTTGACTCGAGGGCCACAAGCTGGCGATACTTACTGTCAATAGCTTGCAAGGTGCTAATGTATTAATCGTCAAAGAATAACTGGTGCACTAACTTTGTTTTTACTAACCTTGTAAATGATTTGAAACCACAAAACAGTGTCTTGAACACATTGTTTTACGAAATTTACTGGGTAAGCATTGTGTTGTACCATACTTACGGACGATAATGGCTATGTCTCCATTTACATAAATACAGTAGTAAATACTTTATGTCGGTCTGTAGTTGGAGATTCGTATCCAACTGTGTTGGTTAAACTCTCTGCCTCCGGGCAGAGAGTATCCGCAGACGCGGCTATGTCGAAGGGCAGAGTGTCGTATCGGGAAACGGCTACCCGACCCCGTTTTTATACGGAGTCGACGGGGAATTTTTGGCCGAGCCTACGAGCTCGGATACCCCACATTAAATTCGACCTCGTGCCACATCTGACCGCATGGGGCGGTTGGTAGATATCCTGCTGTTGGAGATTCATTGTGGAATTCACTTGACTCATTCTTCTGGCAGTTGACTACTACTACTACGCACCGCTGGCGAATCTTACGTATGTTGTTCTTGTCCTAAGTATTATCGCTCATTACTAACCTTCGTTTGATTATTCTATTGCAGCAAACTTCCCTAGGTTACAACACATTGTCCGGCACTACTTCGAACAAAAGTTTTCGAAGGAAGTCCCATCAGTACTGGAAATAGCGATAACAGTTAGCGGACATGAGAAACCTATTTTTCCTATTTTTTGTTTTACAAAAAAAGTTGTTTTCACTTTGTATTACTGGTTGGTCTGCTAATATTACCATTTCCATTAAAGATTAGATCAACTGATTCTACACTTTGATCCCAGCTCAATGGCCAGGGAGTGAAGAAAAATATTAATCAAGAAATACAGGTTGCTCGGTCAATGAATATTAAAAACTTCCTTATAAAGAAACGGTTAATATTGCCACTAGGGATTAGATGAACTGATTCTACAGTTTGATCCTGTCACAATGCCCAGAGAGTGAAGAAAATTAACACTGGCACGGTCAATAATTGCTGAATGTTTTACCTATACGGAAGCGGCTAAAATACCTATGCCAGTATTCACAAGTCTGAAACAATACTTGTAATCATGATGGATCCATACAAGTTCGAATTCACTGTTAATGACTTGTGAGATATTAACGTTTCAATCATAACAAGTGCAAGAAATTGATTTTCATTACCTTTCCTTTAGCATATAGTCAAAATAAGACGACAGCCAGTGAATCGTTGACAATGGCTTGCGAGATATTAGCCAAGTAACGATAACAAACATGGCTGTGAGCGTAGCGTGACTGTTACGAGCGCGAAAAGTGGAATCGGAATGCCAAGTTCGAAGTCTTATCAAGTCTGTTTCGTTGACATAGCACCAATGCCCTTGGAAAAGGTATGAATCTATCTTCTTACATGTTAGCCTTCGGGAGAGTGATTTGTTGCGCCTTCTCGAGCTAATATTCTCGGCTGACATGAAGTGAAATATCTATATTGAATCTATTGCTAGGTCAACTGTTAAGAAAGTTGGTTAACTGTATCGTGCTAGACAATTTTTCTCTCCAGAATCTATCTTACTTATTTATAAGTCTACCATTCGTCCATGCTTCGAATATTGCTGACACATATGGTCCGGTGCTCCTGCTATATATTTAGAGATTCTTGATAAAATTCAAAGATGTATCAGCAATATTATTGATCCTGACCTGGCATCTCGGCTTCAGTCACTTTCCCACCGCCGTAAAGTTGCTTCCCTGTGCCTTTTCTATAAATACTTTTATGGCAATTGTACAGATGAGCTTTTCACTATGGTACCAAGACTTTATGAATTTAAGCGTAGTACTAGACAGAATTGGCTAAATATAACCTTAAGTTCTATGCTAACAGTTTCTTTTCTATCTCACCTTCCGGCTCCAGGCTTTCCAGTTCAAAAATTTAAATGCAATGATAATCTTTATTTATTGTCTTCCTGATTATTCTTCTGTTTTTCTCGCTCTTTAGAATTAGAAAACAGAAACATTACTTTCACAGTCAGTAACTCTTTGTGTCTTAGTGGCTTTACTGTCTTGCTTGAAGTGATCGCGATTAAAATAAAAAAAGATAAGATGTACCACTATCCCACGACCTCTTGGAGACCTTTTGGTCCTCAGGAGAACACGGCAAAGAATAGTAAACAACATGTAATGCCCGAAATATACTTGACCACACACCGGCATATCGAATAATCCTGAGAAAACAACAGATAAAAAATTCTACTTGTATGTGCATGGCTGACGCTTGACTCTAGGAGAGCAACGCACAAATGCATTCTTGGCCTCACGTTTTCCACTGAAGTGGAGTGACTATATTGAATCAATAGCTGCATCTACTGCAAGGAAAGTTGGTTCACTGTGTCGTACCAGAATTTTTTCCTCGTCAGAATCCATCTTGCACATTTACAAATCTACCATTCGTCCGTGAATTGAACATCGTTACTATATCTGGTCTTGGGCTCCTGTTGAACACCTCGAGATTCTTACTAAGATCCAAAGAAGGATCTGTAATGTAATCGATCCTGACCAGGGATCTCGACTTCAGTTTCTCATCGACGAGTTGTGGCTTCCCTCTTTCTTCTCTACAAATATTTTCATGTCAACTGCTCTGACGAGCTTTTTTCCTAGATGCCACGATTACATGAATTTAAGTCCCATCCTGAAATAGTTAAATGCAACTGCCACTTCTATTCCAACAGTTTTTTCTCGCACTTCCCACCTGTGAAATTCCCTTCTGTTTACTTGCTTCCCTGATAACTAAAATCTTCAAAGATTTAAATACAACATCAATCGCCATCTTCTGTCTTCTTGAATTCCGTTTATCTTTTGTCCTCCCTATTCTCAGTCTTCACTTTCGCATTCACTCCTTGTACCCACCCCCCACTGCGTACTAGTGGCATTACCGCCTTGCTTGAGGTGAAATGATTAAAAAAATAAGGTAAAGAAATACTTTTATTTGTAGGTATCCCTCAATCATTGATCCGTTTTTAACAGGTTATCATCCCTTTGAAGGCTATTTAAAGCCAGAAAATATTTTTAGTTTGTAAAAACTTTTTTAGATAGTAATGTTTTAGTAATACAAGTCTTACTAATTAATCCATAGCTTTTCGGGGAAGGTGGAGTCGTACCTTTTCCAAGAGTATTTGTGCGTAAGGGAATATAACGGACCCGGCAAGAATGGGAACTCGGCTCTCCAATTAATAACTCCGAGTCATTATCCACTACCAATACATCCAAGCTTACAGCACCTGGAATTCTCAAACACTCGACCATCTATTTACTGACCAAACTCGACGTTGCTTTAAATTCGGTGATCGTACGGGAACCGGTGTTTCATCGTGATGTGGCCATAAACTTCTCCCGCTTTTTCATTTGAACTTCATGCATGTGTATATACTATAAAGATATATCTTCATTTGCCTGCTTCTGTATTCTTTCAATTTAGTTTGCTCAGGCAATAAAATATGTTGTTGCTAATTGTACGTAATTGCGTGTATATTCTTTCTCACTTGTTTGGAGGAACGCCAATGTATTCGCTCTTCTATCAACCAATATATCTTCAACAATAGCAATATTGCTTGTCTATGACGTTTAATTAGACTTGTATTAATAAAAGTTGCCCGTGAAATACATATCTAATAAATAGTTCCTAATCTAAATTTTACTGTAGTTTTCTTCTATTCTTTTAGAAGTGTCTATTTTTCTCACTGAATTCTAAATTTATTTAAGTAAAAAAAAAAAAAAAAAAAAAAAAAAAGTAAGAAAATGCAAAAGTTCAAAACGACACACAAGTGTCCTCGGCGTGACAAAACAAATGGTTTAGTGTAGAGTTTTTTTTCTGTTTCCTTCCTGCTTGTATCGACGCTTTAGAAAATTGGAAACTGTTGATTTAGACAAAATTTAAAAACTGAAAAGTATTTATTTATGGAGGATCAAAAATCAATTAAGAAAAAATTAATTTTCCTTCTGCTTCTTCTTTTTCTTCTCCTCCTCATCCTTTTTATTCCTTTTTTCTTCTTCCTCTCGTACTTCCTTTTCTTCTTCTTCTTCTTCTCCTACTTCCTCTTCTTCTGCTACTTCCTTTTCTTCTTCTTCTTCTACTTCCTCTTCTTCTGCTACTTCCTTTTCTTCTCCTACTTCCTTTTCTTCTTCTTCTTCTTCTTCTTCTCCTCCTACTTCCTTTTCTTCTTCTTCGTCTTCTTCTTCTTCTTCTCCTACTTCCTTTTCTTCTTCTTCTTCTTCTTCTTCTTCTTCTTCTCCTACTTCCTTTTCTTCTTCTTCGTCTTCTTCTTCTTCTTCTCCTACTTCCTTTTCTTCTTCTTCTTCTTCTTCTTCTTCTCCTCCTACTTCCTTTTCTTCTTCTTCGTCTTCTTCTTCTTCTTCTCCTACTTCCTTTTCTTCTTCTTCTTCTTCTTCTCCTACTTCCTTTTCTTCTTCTTCTTCCTCTTCTTCTTCTTCTTCTTCTTCTTCTTCTTCTTCTCCTACTTCCTTTTCTTCTTCTTCTTCTTCTTCTTCTTCTTCTTCTCCTCCTACTTCCTTTTCTTCTTCTTCATCATCTTCTTCTTCTTCTTCTCCTACTTCCTTTTCTTCTTAAGTGTGGGTGGCCTCTGGGTAGTGACTTATTCCCACCCAGTTTCTCTCTGTAAATGCTCAGCAGTGGAGTGGGAGAGAAAAGAGAAGTCGGAACCTCTTGACCTTTTGGGCAATTCTTAAACGTCTGGAAATCTTTTGTCGACTCTCTAAACAATTTTGAATTTAATCACCTTTCACCTTATCCGTATCTGACTGACTGAATCGACAGCAGACTTCTCGCGAGCCGTAAAACTGAATCTCTTTCACATTTGCGAAAGTGAAGCACATGTTGCATGCTTTTCTGTGTGGCTGGGAAAACATTGTTAGCGTCTACGGTTTGCTTGATTCGGCTCTAAAAATAGACATCACCATCTCGAGTTTACAGCAGCTCTCACGAGAAATGACTGCTCGAGAATTAAGACGATCCTCCGGAGGTTTGGTCTGCTTTGTCACTGAAATAGTAACGTATTTTCCAATCGGTGTTCAAGCACAAATAGAAAAGAAAAAAAATATCCCAAATGCTGATTTTTAAAGTAGGAAGGTCTTCACCCAATTCGCAACACAATCTTCCTTCCCACGTGTTTAGCTCGGCACATTGAGCAATCATGAGGAAATACTGAAAAGAAAATGTCCTTCAATTGGCTGATTCTTATTTGATTAATTTGCTTTTTACGGTTTGCCAACCTTTTGCAGGTATATATATATGATGTAATGAAATAACCAGTCACCCCCATAAATGATTACACTATAGGTAGTAAGTACCTATAAAGTCAACCGTCTACGAGAGACTTAGATGAAAGGTTTATTGTACACAACAAGTACAATATGAAATACGGTACAGTCATACACACAGGTCAATCTAGTAGTGAGCGTCACTAATTGGAAGATCGGACGTGCTTGCGTCGTCTCACTCACTTCTCCCTCGAGTCTCTCGTAGTCGGTTGATTTTATAGGTACTTACTAACTATTCATGGAAGTGACTGGTTATTCCATTACATCAATATATTTATATTGTAAAAATTTGGTTGATGGTGGGAGATAACACTGATTTATTGATACAAATTCTACTAATTAACCCGTAACTAGTGGGGGAGAACACGTGGATTCATAACTTCCCCAAGAGTATTTTCACGTATATGAACCCGACTGGAATTAAAACTCAGCTACCCGACTTGCAATTTCGAGCCATTATCCAGTACACCACCCACACATCAAAGCTTACATCTCCTGGTATTCCAAACGGTCCCCTGGTTTCTTAATTTCGGCGATTGTAGGAGAACCGGTGTTTCAACGTAACATAACCGTAAGCCAAGGAAGTGGTGGAGGATCATAATCGTAAGCTGAATAAAATGTGAATCAACAAAAAAATAACGAATAAATTTTTAGTAGCTGAAAAGTTAAGGTAAGTAAAAAAAAAATGACCATTTGCCGAAACTTTGTCTCAAATATCAGTGTTCAAATATAAAGCAAGTGAGTATAAAACTGCAAACGTGCAGAAAAACTAACCTTACTAAACTCGAACCCCCGACCGGATGTGAAACCTGATTAGAGACCCCGGGTAGTGCACTTGGACCCTCACCACCTTATCAACATTTGCTTTTATTTTCATCGACATTTATATACATTACAAATTAAACTCTGCACAACTGACTATTTAAAAGATGAAAAACTTTCGCTGATTTTGACGTCATTCTCAGGTGTGTTCCAAATCCTTGTATTTCTTTTGCTTACGCTAAGTCTCAAAAAAACAACTTTGAAATTCATTATTTTTTATCCATAATGTTGAATGAGTGAACAATAAAAATCTCAAGTTGATGCAAAAATTGCCTACATCAACAATCCCCGTTGTAGTTGGAGCCCTCGGATTGGTTGGAAAAGATTACAGTAGATTAATTGAAGGGATCCCTGGAAGCCCATTCCTTAAAGAAATACAAAAAATTGTTCTCACGAGTAGAGCCCACACCTTACGCAGGGCTTTGTCTATGTAAACTTCTTTTTTTTCTTTGCAGTGGAAAACGTCATGATGCCATTTCTAACCTTAGGTCCATGGGTGGGGCCCGGAAATGTTGTCCTACGGGACGATCCTGAGAATACCATTAATCGAACTTGCGAGGAACGACGAAGAAAATGGAAACAAAAGAAAACACTTATACGTATCATCAGAAAGAGATAGTTGAAATTTCTAGGGCACATAATAAGGAAAGGGGGCTTGGAAATTTTGATACACGCGGGACAGATTGAAATTAAAAGAGACAGAGAAAAGCAACGCATAACCGACCTAGCGATCTTAGCAGAGATAACAAAAGGCCAAAGTTAATAAACGATGGACAGGAAGATGTGGAGAGTCATGATCACCAACATCCTGATAAAAGAAGAAGAAGAAGAAGAAGAATGTATAATAAAGAAAGGAATAAATGTGAAGAATGAAGAGAAGAAGGAAAAAGTGCTCAAGTATAAAGATATGAACATTCTAACGACATTTTCTGATTTCGCCTCCGCCCAGCAGATATGGAACAAAGATGTCAATTGACTGTACCCCGCTTATGAGAGAGCCCTCGAAATTTCGAGATTCACGCCAAGTGTTAAAAAATCGCTCATTTTTTCCTGATGGACGCCGCCGAGGCAGGGTGCCATCAAATAAAAGCGTTACTACGACAAGATCTGGCGCCCAAAAGATGCAGCCTTTGAAATCATAACACAGACAGACAAAATGATAGACTTTGAGTACAAGCACAATAAATATAAGTGTACGGGTAGTAATAAATAATTTAACTAAAAACTATCTTCATATAAAATGTCATGTTATTTCATATTAAAAAAAATGTAAAACATTCCCTCTACAGACCATACATAACTTTATCTACTTTTTCCAGGTTATCTCTTAATGAGAAACAAAGGAAAAGTGTCTTAAATGAGGTGGCTTACATTCAGTGTGTAGTAGATACTAAAATCACCCCGGGTGATGCAGGAATAGATTTTGCAATCAGTTGGTTTCCCAGAAGCTATTTCTCTCGTCAGAGTCCATCTGGAACATTTATAACTCTACCAATTCGTCCATTATATGGTGCATCTATATCTGGTCTGCTCCTCGTACTAGAGATTCTTGACAAAATTCAAAGAACCGTCTGTAATGAAATCTATCCTGAACTGGCATTTCGACTTCAGTCACTTTCTCACTGGCGTGACGTTACTTCTCTCTGTCCTTTCTGCAAATATTTTCATGGTAATTGTTCTGAAGAACTTTTCTCTTTGGTCCCACGACGTTCATGAAGTTAAACAGGCTCCTAGATTGACAACTAGATCTTACCGTTTTACTGTTGGATTAAGGAGATGCAATCGTATATTTTTTCTAATACTTTCTTTTCTCGATTGTGGAAATTTCTTCCCATTTCTTGGTTCTTTGCCAGCGACAATCTACAAAAATGGAAATTCAATGACAATCGCCATCTTCTGTCTTCCTGAAACTTGGTATTTTATTTTGCTTTCTCCTTGCTAAAGTATTCTCATTTTCTTCTACACGCAGTAACCCGTCGCCACGATATCATTGCTTTCCTTGGGGTAAAATGATTTTATATATATATATACATACATATATATATATATATATATATATATATATATATATATATATATATATATATATATATATATATATATATATATATAAAAATGGTGCGGTCAATAAATTGTCGTCTAAATTACGTCTAAACACTGACATCTCATTACGAAAGAGTAAATTTATTCAATTAAATTCCCCATTAGCATCAACCAGGACCTCCAGAAGACTTCAGGATCTCCAGCATCTCTTATGAACGGTCTGCTTCCTTAAGTTGGTGAATGCTGCCAAGATCCTTGCCTTCAGTTCATCTTTGATAATACAAGGAGTTTTGTTAGTCTCTAACTCACCTGCATCCCCACACATCCCCCATGATTAAGTGGGTTGTAGCCTGGGGAGTTAGGTGGCCAGATGTAAGTGGTGATGTGGTCACAGAAATTGTCTAACAGCCATGACTGGGTTCTTCTACTTGTGTGGCATGAGGCAAAGTCCTGTTGCCAGACGTAGGATCTTTCAGCAGCTACCCTCCCGATAAAAGCTAGCACTACCTCCTCTAGGCACTTGATGTAGACCTCATCAGTGTGAGGCTTTGTGGGAAGTTGAATGGAGGCATAACGTCGCCATCACTAGTGATCCCTTCAGACACCTTGGTAATCACCATGAGACTCATCCAACTCTTTCCGAATCTTCTGACTATCCTCAGATTTACACCCGGATTAAATTGCGTCATGATGCTCTTTTTCTCACGGTGCCCAACTGAGCGTACTATACCGTGCCGCCGACGAAATCAAAAACAAGCAACGCGCATGCGCGAAATTAAAATATAAAATGCCGACAATTTACCAATCACATCCTGTATATATACAGTATGTATCAAAAATACTTTTACAAGCTTTGAGGGAGGATTACTCACACCAAAACAAAGCCAAAAGTCCATATAAACAATATGTCTCCAAATCCTTCGTTTTGAATTATTACGTTTAAAGAATTTTACGGTAGATGGTGCTGTGTACAATTTTTACATGCTAATGAACGCGAGCCTTTAAAGCTGTAAAGCTTGACCACGGGATCATACATTATTTGCATAGAGTCTATATAACTGCATCTGGTATTATCCATAAAGCGATTGTTAACATGCTACTCTTGGTGATTATTATGATGTAGTGAGATTGAGGCTCACCAAGTGCTGAACAAATATGCGCCAAAGGAAGCTAATTTTACTAAATCTGTATAGACGTCCTCTTCTCGATGGATAGAGAAAACAAGGAATGATCGTTCAAATGTTAGAAAAATAATGGCAGAATTTGAATGAGAGATTTATTCTGTTATCTACGTCATCGGAATACTTTTTTCGCGGCTAACGTAATGAAGAAATATTCAATATATGTTTTCTTTTCAGAACAAAAATCCCTCCTCCTCTTCTTTCATTTTTCCCTTCAGCCTTGCATTATTATTCCTTTATGATTAGCTGCGCGTTTTTTTGTTTGTCTTTTTTTTTTCATGAATTAATCTACTTTGACATGAGTAATCTTAATCAATATATAGATTTTTACAGTTAAAAAAAATACATTTTGATTGTTAAAATTCTAATTTCTTCTCTCTGAAAAGTCGAAAAAAATATTTGCAATAAGAAAATTTGTTGTGATTAGCTGCGTTCATTCCTATCCACGTCTACTGCAAATGGATTTCATTTCAGATGGAAGATTTGCTTTGCTGTAAACCAAAATCAAATTTTTTTAACTTCCAAGCAATGACAGTAATGACTGGTGTCGAAATTAACCAAAAGAAATTTTCTACTTAAGTATCGCTGACCTCACTTGAGTACTGTAGAGTAACTGTTAGCGGCTCAAATTGAGGAATTCCAGTTGTGTTCATTGAATTAACTTACGTGCTAATACCCTTGGGAAAGATGTTAAGCCATCTTTTCCCATCAGCCATGGGTAAATATTGTGACAGACTAGACTCTATAGCCTCGGTTAAAAACCAATCTAAGAGAAGGAAAACTTTGAATTCAAACCACGTTGACACTTTAGAAAAAGGCAATTTCAAAAGCAAATCCACTTCGGATGTCGTCTCAAAGAAAGGAACTACTTCCATACTTTGAACAGTAACAGAAAATAATGGACCCATTGAACTTAGTAAAATGGTTCAAATAAAGCCTGGGACAAAAAAAATATCCAAAACCGGGTCACGGCACGACGCCTTGGACCTCTTTGATTTCGGATCATTCGCCCATGAGTATATCGCCTACGGCACTTTAGACTACAACGAAACTCTAAAATTGTCATTGTTCCATATTTAGAATAAAAGGGAATGGCCTTCTTTTATTGTCTGAAAGTTCTGAAATAAAATATTTTCATTGTTCCTTATATTTTTCGAACAATCTTTATGCGTGTTGAATATTTCAGACTAGAGCTTATTTGTCTTTCTTGTCCGATTAAGAATTTCATTATTGCATGTATCTTTTAGAATGAATCAGTTTTTATTATCAATATAAACATCAGAAAATTATTCAAATGTTTCTCTTGTGGTCAGCTCTCTATAATTATGTTCAGAATAGGAAATTCAAGTGGGCTTAGCCTAGAGACAAAAAGACTTCAGAAAAAAGATGTCTTGCTGAAAATGTTTA
>OZ038483.1:71877993-71895493 GCA_964036315.1 Acanthosepion esculentum
AATAAAATGCGTGAAATCCAGAATTAAAAACTATCCATACGATTGAAATCATATATATATGTATATATATATATATATATATATATATATATATATATATATATATATATATATATATATGCAAGCAAACCTCTCATCTACTGACCCCACATCAACGGATTTCGGATGCAACGTACAAAATCTGCAGGAAAAACTTCAAAATCTTCAGCGATGTATTTAAAAATGTGCGTGCTTAGCGGAACAAGTATTATTAGTTCTCAAAGTGACCGCTTAGCGGCGGTGGCAGGCTTCTTACTTGTAAACAAAGATGGATGTACAGTATATAAAGTACAATACATTAGCTCGTGTGTTATAAAATAACTGTGAGAAATCTATGATTTTTGTTGTTTTGATTAATATATCTATATTAAGTATATATTTATGTATGCCATATATACATTTTTATAGTATTCACATTATGATCATAACTATAGCGGTTTTATAACTCAAGAACAATCCCTTCCCATCTCCGAACAATCGGCTTTAGCGGACCGCCCTACCCCATCCTTTGCCTGTGTACATATATATATATATATATATATATATATATATATATATATATATATATATATATATATATATATATATATATATATATATATATATATATAACGGCTTGGATTGAGGTATCGGAGAGCCGAGTTCGAATTCCAGTCGAATCCATTACATTCACTTACGTGCTAATACCCTTGGAAAAGGTGTGAATCCTCTTCTCCCTCCAACTATGGGTAAATAGCAGGACAGACTGGCTTCTATAGCCTTGGATGGCAACTGGTCTAGGAGAAGGACAACTCTGAATTCAAAACCTGCGGAGGGTCGTTTGGGGACCTTGTGGCATTCCCTGCACCAGGTCCCTGTATTCGACCCTACAAATATATATATATATATATATATATATATATATATAAATATATAAAATGTGATCCACCTCCGTTGTATCACAGCTTATCAGTGCGGCTTGACATCCGATTACTTCAAGCCCGGCCCGAAACCCGACCGATTTGACATCAGATGGAGTTTTTACTCCTGAGCTATCAACGCACGAGAGAGGGAAAGATAAATTCTAGCGTATTATTTTTTTAGGAATGTAAACTAAAGAGAGACAGCCATAGTACGTATCTATGCATATATATCTTATTTATAGATTCATACATGCATATATATATATTAGGACATTTTTATGTTTATACATTCTTTTTAAAGATACAAATATTTAAGTAAATGCTCTGTTTATAATAAACAGTATTAATAGCATTTACCGGCCTGGATGTCCGATAAATTTTCATAGAAAATATTCGTCCTCTGACAGGAATCGAACCTGTATCCTATACAGAACCGATATATAGCCTAACGTGCCTTAACCGATTGGGCCACAGAGGATCGTTCGGTTAGCAAGGTCGATTTTACTGCTTTTAAACTACAATCTTCTATGATTCTCTCACGTGTCTCTCATATCTCCTCAATGCGTATCCAAATGTAAATAATGTGTGACGTTATTTGTCCATTTCCTAATATATATATATATATATATATATATATATATATATATATATATATATATATATATATATATTGTATATTATTATGCCTTTAGGTCAGATATGGGCATGATGCAATCGGATTTTTTGTACACGCCAGCGTCCTTTCTCTACGTGAAATAAAATTAACTTGGAGTTCTTTGCTTTTTTATTTTTTAAATTTTTGGCACTTCACTTCACTCCCGTCTAACAATCTGCAGTGTAAATTCCAAATCGATTCGTCGTGGAGCAATTCTTGTTGTCGTTTTCTAAGCTCAACGAAAATATTATAGGATAGAATTCACTAATCCCCCGTAATGGTCAACCAGACTAACCTGCTAACAATTTGCACGCATCCAGGTATCCCTTATAAAGCTTAGCTTAGTTTAGTTTTTGCTACTATTTCATATATGTGGGTCACTCAGTGAGGATCGTACTCACTTCTCACTATTAATGGTCGACCAGATTAGCTACGTATAGTTTTTGCTACCAGGTTACAAGTATGGGGTCAAACTCACTACTCTGTAATCATGATCAATCAGATTATCTCGTTAACCATTACCAATCCAGACAATCTGGAACTAAGCTATGTATAATTATTGCTAGAATATTACAAATATGGAGCCTCCGATGAGAATCCAACTCACTACTCAGTAATAATGGTCAACCAAACTAGCTCGTTAACCATTACCAATCCTGACCACCCTTATATAACTAAGCTATGTATAGTTTTTGATTTGGTGTCAAAGGTATGAGACCTTCGATCAGGATCAAATTAACTACTCGGTAGTAATAGTCAACCGGACTAGCTCGTTAACCATTACCAATCCTGACAACCCTTATAAAACTAACGTAAGTTTAGTTTTTGCTCGTTAACCATTACCAATCCTGACAACCCTTATAAAACTAACGTAAGTTTAGTTTTTGCTACAAGGCCATAAGCAATGATCAACCAGACTAGCTCGCTAACCATAACCCCAAACCCGAGGCGTGGTATAATTGTTAGTAAGCTAAGATCGTTGATTATTAGTAATGTACTCGGTCCTTATTGGGTGCTTTTTATTTGTGACCTTGTGCCAAACTAAGCTTAGTAAATATCCACTATGCATCAGGTTACAGAATTGTGTTTTCGCGTCTGCGCACGCGGGCGGTCCAATTCCCTTGACAAAATAAAAAAAAAATTCGATACATACTTTTATCTTTATTGCAATAGAGAATAAAGCCGTTTTTTTTTTAAGTGGATGATATTTTGGAAATCCACTTACGTTCTCTAGATAATGTAATTGATCGCTCAAAGCAGAACAAAAAAGAGAAAATCCTGATTTAAATTAAAATTTTCTAATCTTACCAAACTGTAATAAATTAATGTGGATAGATAATCTTTAACTGGTCTTCCACGCGCGGAAAACTAACCTGACCTAAAAAAAGAAAATAGCATCAGAATCTTGCCTTAAAATGCCAGACTTACCTATAGTGCTTAGGTTTATTTTGTTTAACGACATATCAACCTCAATGAGTTATTTAATGCCGACAATATTTTTAGAATAGATTCGTACGAATAAAATATGTATTCTTAAAAGAAATCAGTTTGCAGATCAGACTACATTGGCGTATTTTTTAAAAGAGAGATTTTGTGGAGAGTTAAATGTATTGCTGATAGTGTTGGTATTTTTACTATAAAATCTATTTCTATACTTTCATAGTGTTTTGACCACAGTTTGAGGGCTGACTATTTTCACAAATCTGGGACCCTAACAGGTGCTACAACTCCTGTTCAGGGTGGACCTGGGAACAACAGCACTTAATAGGTACTTCCACGCTCCTCAAAACCTCCCGATCAGAAGCCTTGCTACTGAATGTAGTTTATCGTCATACCCAGGACACTCAGCTATAGACTTAGCAGGCTGAAGCCTTAAAACCTAGGGGGCCTCCAGCCAATGTATATATTTGGCACTGACATAGGTCTTTCTTACATATGCTGTTGTAACACATTGTAGACTCTAAACAGTCCTTCAGTAATTTTTCCTTATATTCCATTTCAGAATAATTCTGTCTTAAGCCGATAATTCGATGCTAGCATTAAATTCTTTATAGATTTTTTTAAATTTTAACATTCATGCATTTTTTTTTCAATCATATACTGTCTTTAACAATAACATCTTATGTCCTTTAGAGGAGGAATTGTCAACTGTAAAATTTTAAACACCCGTCATCATCCTTAACTTTACTCAAATTATTAACACACTTCCATTTTCCTCTACTCATGAGAATGGGGGATTTGGAGAGGCCTCACAAGTGGAAGAGCCTAGCGCCTCTCTTCACCTAAATCCGGCCCTGCTTGGGTTCGAACAGCAAACTTCTGGAACTTGTGGATAGTGTATTGCTATTAACAGCGCTTAAGCCAAATCCGAGAAGAATGTAGGAAAATTATGTTGAGCCAATGTTTCAAACTAGGCAAGCTCTTTACTTTTTCTTTGGCCTGATCACGAATACTAGTCATTGTAGGCATAATATTATATTTATCACTTTTGACTTAAGGTCAAATATATCTAAATAGAGAGTGTTGTATTCATATGCAAATCGCCACTATATAAATAAAGTTGATACAGCTGGAGGCTAAACTAATCCTGACCTTGAAGACGAAACTACTAGAGAAACAGTAGTGAATAGAATGTTGTAAATTATAATTAGAAGTATTCACTATTATTTATCTAGTAGTTTGTTCTTCAAGTCAGGATTAGTTTCGCCTCCAGCTGTATCAACTGCTACTTATATGGTGGAGATTTACATATGAATATAACGAGGGGGAAAATGATTGTTCCAACAAGCTACATCTTGAGGAGGAGCCACTGGAGTTTTAGCATTTCAACTGGACTTAAACACCGACAAGATATGCAGGTGGTGTAATGGTTACAGTTTCAGAATGAGAAATCGACGTGCCGGTTTCGAGATCGTTACATTCATTTCGCATAAATGCCATAGCTTCTACTCCAGCTATGGGTTAAGTAGCATACCGGACACTCCAGTTGTGTTTAGCAACCAATAGAGGCGAAGGACAACTCCAAAATCCAAGACGTATGAAGCCGGGACACATATTTGAGATATAACTAAAGTCCATTCAGAATATTTGCAATAAAATCTACAGGTCGGCTCTGTAGGTGTCGAAAAAAAACGCAAATGGGCCCCGATAACTGTACTGAAAATAAGAAATTAAATTAATTTGCGTGTCTTCAAGTCGAAACAGCTTTGACGATGAAACACCGGGCACTTCCGCTAGTGAATTGTATTTTATAACCAGTTGCTTTAACAGACACTCATTCATTTTTTATTTTTAGATTCTGGGGTTGCTATAACATAGAGAAAAAAGTGGCAAATAACTATTACAGTTATTGATTTACAAAATATATCTTTTCGTTGATGAGAAACTTCAAATTTAATGCCGGACATTAAAAGAAAAAATGCTATGTAACGTGTTTCCTCCTTCAAAAGGACTTTTTCAGACTAAATAATGTTTTTTTATTGATGGGTTCATATATATGTAGAAGAAAGTGGCGAGAATATGAGAAAACGTTAATAATAATTAAAGATCGATAAAAACATTGATAAGATAAATAGACGCTTAACTGTAAATTTTAATTTTTAAATTCCTGGCGTCCTAGATGTACACCCGATCTGGCTTAATTCAGTTTCTTACCGGTTTTGTTTTTATCGCTGTTGTTTTTAAATATCCCACATTGTATTAGCAGTGATTTTGTTAAAAAACAAAAAACAAAGGTGAAATACTGGACGTAAATTTACCGTGGAAGATTCGGAAATTAATTTGGACAATCGTTTAAATCCGACGAATATCGAATTGTAAATAATTTTATTTTAGTCTTCCGCAGCGGACAAGGTGGACGATTCTAAAGGAAAAAGAAAGCGAAAAGGCTTCAAACTATTATGAATTCATAGAAAACGTCTTGTCATCGAAAGAAATGTTCAAAGGTCAAAAAGAAGGAGAGCTGAAAAGTTTGCGGCCCGTCTTATGACCAAATGACTAAATGGCAAAAACATCATTTTTGAAACCCATTCTTGAAAGGGCCGAGTATTTGTCTCCAACCTTCGTACATCTCCATATGCATATGGGTAGAGAAAGAATACAGGTGTGTATATATACGAAAACTACACACTGTATCCAGACACTGCACACAAACACACACTAAAAATTCAAACGTATATGTGCACATATATATATATATATATATATATATATATATATATTATATTATATTATATTTTTATTAATAATAAAAACATTTGTAAAATGCGATTTAGAAATGTTTTTATTATAATCTCTTATAATAAAAATATAACAATAATATATTTCTCTACTTTGCATTGAGCACTTTTTTTAAAGTAAATGCCATGAACTGTGGATTTTTACTCCAGTTGTTCTTTGTCTATTTTGTATATATATATATATATATATATATAGAGAGAGAGAGAGAGAGAGAGAGAGAGAGAGGGAGAAAGAGAGAGAGCGAGACTGTGAGAAAGACAGACAGAAAGAGTGGGGGTGTATTATTAGCTAGACGTGTTTTGAGTTGAAAGCCGATTCGAAAGAACTGATGGAAAATATCTTCCGGATTCTTATATTGGTCTCGAAGTATCATCACAACAACTACAACGGATTAGTCTCTGCCTTTTTCTCTTTTTACTTGAATAATGAAGAGAAATTTAATTTATTGAACATCTAAAAATAACACTAAAAATATTGAGTATAGACCAAGCTATCTTCTCCTCGTCTTTCTCTCTCACTCCCTCTTCCTCTTCTCTCACTCTCTCTGTTCCGCTATCTCTCTCTCTCGCGCGCGCGCGCTCGCTCTTTGCTTGAATAATATTGACGAATTACCACTTGAACTACAACAACGATCATGAAAAATTAGTTGAAGTATAAGTGTTATTCCATGAAGAATTTGCTATGTGTATCTAATTATAAAGGATATCAGGAAGAAGCTAAAATAGATATTAATAGGAAAGAAAGATAGATAAAGAAGGAAAAGACAGGGAATAAAGTATGAAAGAAAGCAAGAAAAAGAAAAGACAATAAATTATGAAAGAAGGAAAGAAACATGGGAATAAAGCATAAACGAAAGTGAATAAAGTAGAAAAGAAAGAAAGAATGAAAAACAGTAGAATAAAGTATAAAAGAAAGTAAGAAAGAAAGAAGGGAATAAAATAAAGAAAAAAGTAAAAATCCATATACTCTCTCTCTCTCTCTCTCTATATATATATATATATATAATATAATATATATATCTATATAACAATAATAAAATTATTAATTATTAAAAATTTTCAGACAGAAAATTATTTTAAAAATATCAATATTTTTTTGTTTTATTATTTCAATTAGGTTTCTCGAATAGATTCAGTCAGCATGGTCATCATCAGGAGAGAAAAAAATCCCTGCTTGTTAGTAGGAGTGATCTACAAGTAGTGAATGACTGTTTCACACACACACACACACACACACACATACATATATATATAGTTGCCTTGGTAATATTGTTGTGAAAATAATCTGGAGAGAGAGAGAGAGAGAGAGAGAGAGAGAGAGAGAGAGGGATGATTATTATTTATTCCTTTTTTTTAATTTCTTTCTTCAAACATTTCTTAAAGAAACTGTATTTAATTCTCTTTTCTTCTTTCTTTTCTTTTTTTTTTGTTGCACTTTTAAAAAATGTATTTTTAATATAAATATTAGAGATTTTTATCAATACGCTTCTACAATGTCATTATCATGAGAAAAAGCTTGTCGTTTTTTCTTTTCTTTTTTTTCTTTTCTTTTCTTTTTTTTCCTTCTACATTTGGATTTTTCATTCGTTCTTACCTAGCGTATTTGCAGGAAAATGTTGCCAAAATATGTACACTGACTTAAACAGAATCCAGACGACATCATCGGTGGCGCAGGGGTTAACGATTAGGCTGGTCAGAGACACAAGCACACAGACACAGGAAGATTGCCTCATAAAAGACACGCACACACACTGATAATAATGAAGAACCGATTGTAATTGATCAACCTCAAATGTTGCAACGTTATCTTCTTTATCAAACACAATACCTCTCCAAAATTATATCAATCAAATATTATATACTGAATTTTTCAGATCGAAACCTACGGAGCTACTGATATATCACGATCACGGGACCCATTAGCGACGTAGGGATAACACATGTAGTGCAGCCATAGCAGCAGGGGTGAGTCTTGGGTAATATAGATTGCCGGAACTCAACCCTAGTCGGGGGTAGAAGAGATGAGTTCATACTTTTCCCAAGGGTATTAAAACGTAATGAACCTGTCTGTAATTCAAACTCGACGCGATGTTTCGTCAATCAGTGCCTCCATACCATATATATATATATATATATATATATATATATATATATATATATATATATATATATATATATATATGTATATGTATATATATACATGAAAGAGATAGAATAAATAAATATATTTTCGAAAACGAAACTATTCCCATTTACAAAAAAGGGGAAACGAACATATATGATCTGAAGTTCGATTGAAACGTGGAGCTGACAGTCACCATGCAGTGTTGATTGATATGTCTACGTTATGTATAGCTACAAACGATCTAACTCCGTTAACTTGTCTCATTTAAATATAGCAAATTTTAACCAACAGACACACATACACACCCCTCTCTGTCTCTGTCTGTCGCTCCCTCTGTGTGTGTGTCTGTGCGTCACTCTCTGTGTATATATATATATATATATATATACATATATATATATATATATATATATATATATATATATATATATATATAATGTTTGTACATGTATTTATATATAGACCTAGTTCCCGGGTCTCACGCATAGAGGGAAGATTAACATAGAGAGAAGATTAGGCTTGATAAATAACTACATACGTACAAATATGATATATATATATATATATATATATATATCTGTGAGTGTCTGTGTGAGTGAGTGAGTGAGTGAGTATGCAGCATATATATATATATATATATATATATATATATATATATATATATATATATATATATATATATATATATATATATATATATATATATATCACTGTTGTGTATATATTATGCATATCTTACATATTATACATAATTATACATAATTTTAAGATAGATATTATTTTTTTGAGAATGGCTTCTTCGGTCGAAAATGTCACCAGCCCTTATATATATAAATATATATATATATATATGTGTGTGTGAGAGAGAGAGAGAGTGAGAGAGAGAGAGAGAGAAAGAAAGAAATAATACTAATAAAACGAATTAACTACATACGAAAACTTATTTTTGCAACTTGTTTCTTTCTTTCCCGAAATTCATCAAAGATAAAATTTATACATATATATATATATATATATATATATATATATATATATTATATATGTGTGTGTGTGTATACTTATGGCTATCAGTTGATCGTTAGATTCATAAGTAGGTCAGAAGCATTTTGCTGAATTGGTTCTCGGTAAATTTAATCACGTGATGAATGATGTAAAACCACTGAACAGTTTATTTGACTTAGATCCGGTACAATAAAGGTCGGTCTACTCTAGAGGATGTGACCCACTACCCAATATCTGATCAGATTTTTTTTCTTGAGACAAGCACACACACACACACACATACAAATTATATATATATATATATATATATATATATATATATATATATATATATATATATATAAGGATTCGTACGAACCTCGTAATGAGGCGTAATAATTACATTGATGTGAAGTAGGGGAAGAGATACACCGTTTAAAATCGAAAAAACTAAACATATTACCTATATCCTTCAGTTACCGATTATTAATCTGATATAGTAATTTCTATAAAATTCATATCTGCATATCATATCTTCCATATATACGTATGCATATACACATAGGTATATTTATAAATATATATATAGGTACACACACACAAACACGTATATATGAGTATGAGCACAATTATATATATATATATATATATATATATATATATATATATATATATATATATATATATATATATATGTATATATGTATGTATGTATTTTAACCAATCACTTTTTTATCCACCATGAATTGCAAACCCTTAAATGTTATATGTATGCGTGTGTGTATAACGTTATATATATAAAGTTATATATATATATATGTATAACGTTATTTATATTGTATATATATATATTATTTATATGCATATATACATACATATATAACTTTATATATATATATATTTATATACATATATAACTTTATATATATATATATATTTACTTTTATAACATAATACATATAACTTTATATTTATATATAACAACATTTATACATTATATGTATATATATATAACTTTATATGTATGCATATATGACTTTGGACGTATATATACATATATATAACTTTATATGTGTGCATATATATACATATATATACATAACATTATATATATATATATATATATATATATATATATATATATATATATATATATATAAGAAGAAGAAGAAGAAATATAGTCTTAAGATGTTCTATATTTATAGGATAAAGTGCTCAATATCAGAGATAAGGCGTGTGCAAATATAAAAGTGAACATAGAAGTCAACACTTAGAGGCGACAGTCTGTTTCATGCTAGATACAATCGTCAGGCTTCGAGTGCTGTTATTTTTCGCAGCTCTCGGCTATATATATATATATATATATATATATATATATATATATATGACAGAGAGAGAGAGAAAAGAAATAACAGCACTCGTGTCTGTCCAACTTTCTACTTTATTTTTTCTATATAACATCTTAGTCAGAAATTAGAAAAACTAAATATAAAGTTGGATAGACAGATATAGTAATTTCTATAAAATTCATATCTGCATATCATATCTTCCATATATACGTATGCATATACACATAGGTATTCTTTACTAAAACTATTCTTTACTAAAACTAGTTTGGAATATGTACATACATACATACATATATATATATATACATATATATATATATATATATATATATATATATATATCTGTGTGTGTGTGTGGATTCGCTCAGTTCTTAGTTCAAAATGTCACACAATCCGCCTGTATTAAAGTATTAAATGCTGCACAAAGTGCAACACACTGTCACCAAATGATCATCCCTTTGAATCCAGGCCCCTTCACTCACTTAGACTGGTTGCAAACCAAGAACGCTGGAAAAACTAAATACAAAATTAATTAGATCTTCATTGTATGCCATATTTAAGGAAAAAAGTTTAAAAGAAAGGTTACTTCCCAAATATACATTAATTATATATATTTTTTATATACTTTTGTTTGTTAGACATTAAATTGCGTCACTTAACATCCTCCATAATTATCTAAAGTTTTCAGTTAGCCTGATTAATATTTATGAGTGTTTCTTAAATTTAAAAATTTAAAAAACTAACATCATTCTTACTTTTGTTTATAACTACTTGTTGCCAAATAAAATCCTTATCCTATTTTTATTATTCTTAATATATATATATATATATATATATATATATATATATATATATTTTGAACGATAAAAATTATTAAAAAAATCAATTAAAATCTTCAGACATACTGGGTTGTAGATTAATATTCTTATGCTTTTATTATTATTATTTCATATATATGAGAGAGAGAGAGAGAGAGAGAGAGAGAGAGATGTATTTATGTAGGTATACATCTAGCTGATTAAAAAACGTTTCAGGCTGAGTAATATACGTTTTTCTGATAGGCGCAAACATTTTCATTTCTTTTTATATTTTACTCAAACGCATACATTATATATATATGTGTGTGTGTGTGTGTGTGTGTGTGTGTGTGTGTGTGTGTGTGTGTGTGTGACTCCGTTTCATCACAGGCATTTATCTATGAAGTGCTGACAGTTTCGATTCTAAATTTTCCACTTCGGCAACCGATCATAACAGTATGAACACACGGACACAGGTTAGACGCTGCCTCTATAGCTATTCGCAGAATCAACAGGTAGACGGAGAATCGACCTGATAGTTAAAACTGAAGAGATAGGTAAATAAATAAATAAATAAATAGAAGTCGCACATGTCACTGACCGACATACTCTGGTCAATATGTTTTTGTTAAAAAAAAACAAAAAAAAAACTTACGCCTGGATAGAGATATTAAAAACGAAACTATATATTTTTAATACGAGCTTCAATAAATACCGAATACAAGAACATGTGATTAGGTTGCACTTTCAGTTGGTAGTAGTACACGGTGACAGAAAAAGTCAACAAAGTCTAGTAGTATGTACCACAGTAGTATGTTAAGTTACCAATTCTTGAGGTGGGGATAGATGAAACCCTACCTGACCTCATAGTGAATAATGTTACTCTTCTGTATCGGGTACAAGTGCCGTCTTAAATAGTCATACCATTGGTAATTTTTCAACTTCGACAAAACAAACGTGCCAGTTCAAATAAACGTTCCGCTAGAAATTCTTATCTAAGTTTAATAAGCGTTGAACATAATGATCGTGCCACGGAGGAAATTGTTTCAGAAATAATAAGCGTACCCTAGTAAATAATCATCTTGACGACGTGTGGGAGAGGTGAATTGATAGAAAAAAAAATGAATCATGCTAACACTTCTATTTGTGCACAAGAATCTGCTTGTAAATATATGCAGTTTTTGTTTTTGATTTTTGGAGATTTTTTTTTCAGATGTACACTAATGTTTACTCAATACAAGACCCAAGAGCCATTCAAAGTAGAGGGTTATTGTGTGGTGTTGTATAAGCGTAAGAAAGGGTAACAAGTGGCGTTCATGGAACTTTGCAGAAAAGATAAACCGTACATTAACCCTAGACTTGAAGAGGTCAAGTTTGAAGTCATTGGGAAAACATCATGCGGGAGTCTGTTCCACAAAGCAACAGTTCTTGGGATGAAGCTGTCTGAATGGAACTTACACCTTACGATACGAATACGAAAGGAATGGTGGGTCCCAATTGTAAAGGCCAGGGGTGGGGACTAAGGAATGAAGTGCGTCTGAACACATCATGGAATTAGCGATAGAGCAACGAGAGACTCGCAACAATTAGTCTAGGGGAGAAAAAAGGTTATAGAATGGAAAATAATTCATCACCCACAAGGCCGCGTAGACGCTTTTGAAGTCTATAAAAGACAAAATCAAACGGCGAGTAACAATAATAGTAAGATTGTGTTACGACAATCTTCTAAGGAAAGGTGACTTACCTACAGGCTTATCTTGAAAATCAGCCTTCGAACTCCTGACTTTTTCATTGAATGAATTTTTAACCATAGCTTAGTCTGGCACAAGGTCAAAAACATTCAGTGTCGAGAGAGTATACAGTCTTGAAAATCAGCATTAAAATTGTAGGTTTTTTTATAATAAAAGATGATTACTAAATAGGTAAACTTAATCTAATAGCGAACTTCTACTAGACTGGTTGCCAGCCAAGACGAAATAACCCATTCTGTCCTGTTTAACCAATAGCTGGGAGAAGATATGAATTCATACATTTTCCAATGGTATTTACGCGAAAGTGAATGTAATGAACTCGACTTGGATCTGAACACAGCCCGCTGGTTTCCTATTTCGAAACGCTAACCATTACACCACCTGCAACTCCAACCCGAACGCTATCTATTGGTGCTGGTAACGAAAACACAACTATCTCTTCTAAGCAAGTCACCAGCTTACATATAAACATTAAAAAGAAATTGTTGTATATCAATAAAACGAGGACTGTAGATAAATATAATTGGTATCAAATTTACACAGACATGTGATGATAAATATAGGCATTTTATTTTCAATTATAAATGGCTTTGTCTACAAACAGAATTATGAATAATTCTTCTCTTCTTTAGATTTTTTTCTGTCATTTTGTATTTTGTTATTTAGATTCCCATTGGATAGAGAATATCAAAACAGTCACGTGTAGAAAAGTTTTTACTATATAAACTTTATTTATTTATTATGTGTGTATATAGATAGTACACTTTGATCTGAGGCAATACTATAATTTGATTCAAGGCAGAAGTGACCATCCATTCGATATGTAAATAAGCAAGTCATTACTATGCTTATAAAATTATGATAATTAGTATTAATTAAATTTAAAAAATTAAATTTCCATTCGAACCAAAAAAAACAACTGCAAATCACAGAACTTTTACGCTTTATTGTAAAGCATCTGTAATAAAAATTCGATTTTTTGGAGAATTCCAACGTTTTTGGGTGCTATAAATAATATTTATATATTTAAAAAAAGGAAACAACGTATTAAATAAACAATATTTATATATTAAACAATATTTCTAGACATAACAGTTTTAATTCTGTTGTTTTATATCGAACACACCACTGACAAGTTTTATTAAATGTAATGTTCAGGCCAATGACAATATATATATATATATATATATATATATATATATATGTGGGGGGGGGTGCAATCTCTCTTTAATAAATGTTTCAATCACTTACTACATACCAGTTATTATAGTACTATAACAACAATAAATAATCCTTGAAAATGGCTCATAATTTAGCCGAATGCAGAATAAATGTTACGATATTTTTACATTCATTAAGTCCAGAAAAGAAAACACTTGCACGCATACAAGTAAAATCTAATAAAACTAAAGAAAACTACTTCGTCAGTCTTGTTCGACAAAATATATACATATGTGTATTTGTGTGTGTGCGGTACATATTACGTCTTACATATGTGGATTTTTTTTACATATACACAAACATAACATATATTGATAGATACACAATTACTGATAAAATACACATATACAGATATGTTCATAGAGCAATAAGTACAGTTATGACTCTATCTTTCATGCACACACATCCACCACGTGCACATACATAGACAAACATAAAGATATTGAATTATACATACACACACACTGAAATATATGCTAGACGTGTGGTCATTGTGCTCACCCTGTCAACTGCTAAAATCCGCGCTGATGTGCGCCTCAGAGATGGACAATGGTTAACAAGCTAGTCTATTATTGTGTCGTGAGTTCAATCTTCACTGGGCGACCCATACTTGTAGCCTTGTGCCAAACTAAGCCGAGCGTAGTAATTTTTTTTTTTAAATAATCAACGCAGATAAAAAATACCAAAACAGATGAAAAGTTGAGTCCCTCCCCACATACACAAAAAAGTGTCCTCGGTATTTGATGGCGTCCTTCCTGTGTGGTGCAAACTAACAAGTACTGGAGGGGGGTCAAAATAAATGGGAAAGACGAGTTATCATCAGTTGGTTGGTTAGTTGACTGGTCTCCCCGTTGGTCGGTAAACAGGTGAGAAGCTTTGGGCGAAAATGTAACTTAATGGGGAGAGTAAGGAAGAAGAGGATGGAGAGTAACTGGCCGCGTACCGAGGAGCCAAACACGGTATTGAAAGTTAGAGGTTCCACTTCGGTTCGCTCTTGGAGAATCAATGTCATCATTGTCAGTATCATGATCGTTAATAAGAGTAAGATTACCTACCGTTTGGAACAGCAGCAGTATTATTACCATTACACGCGGTAGCAGAGTTAGAGATATCGATATTTTTATGTGGGTAGGCGGAAAGATGGATGTATAGCAGAAAGAAAGAGAAGAAAAGAAAAGCAAGAAGGAGAAAAGATGTTGGAATTAACATTATCATTATAAAAAAGTCATCATCATCATCATCATTAATAACAACATAAAAGCAAGAAAGGCGTTAATAATCTGAGGCTGTGTGCCGAGTTAATTGATTTTTGGTAGGTATTTACTAAGCTAAACTTAGTCCAGTAAACTCTAAATGGAGAAGAGAACTGTGATGTAGCAAGATTGTAGTGTGTCAGTATTCCAACGGGAAGGGGTGTTCTTCCTTTCTTTTTTGCTCTTTTTCTTTTTTTTCACTTTATTGTATTTTTTGTGGGGGTACCTGGGCTCGAACACAGATCACTAGCGCTGATAGAAAACACTTAACTACTACAAATGTGATACACCTATCCATCCATCCATCCATCTATCTATCTATCTATCTATCTATCTATCTATCTATCTATCTATCTATCCTTTTTTAATCATTTCACTCCAAGCAAGGCAATAAAGCCACTAAGACACATGGAATTACTGAGTATGAAAAAGAGAAAACATTAAGATAAAAAGAACAGGAATTAAGAATTAAGAAAATAGATGATAATGATTGACATTACATTTAATTTTTTGAAGATTAAAGTTGACTAAAAAGCAAGACGCCGGAAGAGAGTTTCACAAGGGAGAAGTGCAAGAGAAGAAACTGTTAACATAGAACTTACGGTTACATCTAGCGATTTCACCCTGTGTCTTTTCTATAATTATTTTCATGGCACTTGTTCTCTTGATCTTTCCTCTTTGGCACTTGGAATTTTTGAATTTAAGAGTGCTACTAGATTGGCGGCAAAATCTATCTATCTTTCTATTCACTAAGTACATGTTAATCTCACAACAGTAGCACAACAGCGAACTACTTTAAAGCGTTATGTACTACGCCTGGTTATCATGTTAATATGGTCTCCTTGATATTCTATAACCTTCATCAGACTTTCAATCATTGATTTTGTTAACTTTTCTACTTTTTTGACTTGTATCAGTTTTTATTGATTCCCAGAGATTTTCTTTCCCTGAATATTCTTTTCCATTTCTCATAAAACTCTTTTAATAATGGACCACAAGTTTTTTGTTTGGAGAGAATGTGAACCATTACATTAATTTGGTGTATTTAAAAGTTTGTTTGTTTTTTGTTTTTTTTTGTTGTTTTTTTTTTCGTACGGTGAGGAATAGCTTCGCGCCATGTGAAAGAGAATTGTCTAGGATGAATATAGTCTTCAGTTTACAGTGTGTGGCCAGTACCACTCAAAAAGCTGCTTGTCCAATAATTTTCAGTATTTTTTCTACATTTATCTTTATACCGTCATCAACTTTGAAGGGACCTATTGTTTGATTGCCTATTATTCTAACTCCAAAATATTACTCTTGCTATCCGCTATCTGTCTTTGAATTGGTATTCGTAAACTATTTTCATGACCTCTATCCAAATCAAGAGGTTTATCCAATGTAGCTCTACCATCATCATTAAAAGTTTTCATGTACTTCTTTAATCAGCGTAATATTGTGTGTGCGTGCGTGCGTGCGTCCGTGCGTGCGTCCGTGCGTGCGTCCGTGCGTGCGTCCGTGCGCACGCGAGTGTGTGTGTGTGTGTGTGTGTGTGTGTGTGTGTGTGTGTGTGTGTGTGTGTGTGTGTGTGATGTTTACTTATATGTGGTAATTTGGTGGTTGCTTTCATATCATAGTCAATTATATTAATGTGTAAGTCTCTTCAGATATTTTCTTGCTGGTTAATCTTTATTTCAAGTCTCGTATTCTTAAAGCCAGATTTGCTTTTTTCTTGTTCCTCTCTTGCTAATGTTTTCAATATATTTTTTTTATTGTTTTCTTATCTCTGTTTAACTTTTTTCACAAATTGCAAACTTGTGTTTCCATCACACAATAACTTCATATCTTGGTTTTCTTATCAGGTTGTGTCCGAAAATTTAACATCTTTTCTCACCATGCTCCTATTATGTCTAAAGGCCCTACTAATATACATTAATTATTATTATTATTATCAATATTATCATTGTTGGGTTTTATTTGTCGAATTTCATTCATCGGCTTACTATATATTTTTTTCTTCAGAAGGAGTAGATACGTTTGCCTATCGTCTGGTTCACACAACTCTCTCAGTCTTTTGAACAGGAGTAGAGGTCAATCCATTGTTTCCTATTTAGGATTATGTTACTTGTTCCTTCTAAAGTATTTTCCTTCTTTTTCACTCTCAGTAGCCCCCATCCTTTGTGTCTTAGTGATATTATCGCCTTGCTCGT
>OZ038483.1:71900493-71905493 GCA_964036315.1 Acanthosepion esculentum
TGGTAATCGGACCTCAGTGCATGCTGTAATTCTAGATACGTTCGTGTCTGTAAATGTGCATTTACTAAACTTACTCGGGTAGACTGAAATATAGAGAAGACTGAACATCGTCAATTTTCTGAATGTGGACCACCTCCTTTGGAAAGCGGTATTCGAAAACGTACCAGTCCTTACTAGCAAAGTCGGCTCTGTAGAGGTATACACTACGCCTAACTTAAGCTGGCGCTTCGGCAAGCGTGCTTAGTGTGAACTGTTATTTGCAAAACACTGGGTGCCCCAGTACATGTATTACAGTAGTGGGTCACCCAGTGAGGCTCGCACTCTTTATTGGTCTTCGAGATGAGCTTGCTAACCATCGCTTGACGGTTGACACCCCCGATGTGTATGCATGTGATTCAACGCACACAGATTTTGCCGTTTTCTAACCACCACCCCACCGTATACATTTTCTCTTTTTCTTTTTATCACTCTCTATGTATGCATGTATTATACAACCTTCTTTTTCTATACATAATTGTATGCGTGTGTGCGATTGTTATGTAGGGAAGCGGGGTGGGGCGTTGTACACTTTACGCATGCATAATATACGCGTATAAACATTTAAAGCTACCATTCTTGGTGTCATGCACGTGTGGGGGCGGCATTGTCACAGTCGGCAATAACATTAGTAACTCTGCCTGGTTCTTCTTGTGCAAAAGACCGAAAGACTGAGAGTGGGGAAAAGGAAGAGGAAAAGGACTAAAAGAGGTGGTAGGAGTATTAACATCACTATCAGCAGCAGCAGCAGCAACATCATTATCTCTATTGTCGGCAATCTGATCAGAAACTTGAAGTGCGCCAGTTAAAAATAAAAAAAGAAAGAAACGGTGAAAAAGAAAGGGAGAAAACAGAAAGAAAGTAAGTAAGAAAGAAAGAAAAAAGAAAATGAAAGAAAGAAAATAAAAGAAAGAATATAAAAAAGAGAAAGAAAGAAAACGAAAGAGAAAGAAAAAAGAAAGAAAACAAAAGAAAGAAAGAAGACGAAAGGGAAATAAAAAGGAAAAAGAGAAAAAGAAACAAACAAACAAAAGAAAGAAAGAAAGAAAAAAAGAAAGAAAGAAAGAAAGAAAAAAAGAAAGAAAGAAAGAAAGAAAGAAAGAAAGAAAGAAAGAAAAAAATAGTGCTTCATTGTTGAGGGCCAGAACTCGAAATGCCGGGAAGATAAGAGAAGCGACGAGAGATACGAATATCCTTTAAAAAGCGAATTGGTTACTGACCACTCATTCCATTATTTTTGCCTTGATAACTGAGCCCTACCATTTTATACGGTAATAATTATTCAGCGCTCGCATTATTTTACCAATTCTACGACCAGGACCCTTTTCACTACTGCTACTACCACAACAACATGAAAGTACACAGCTAAACCGTTATTATTGCCATAACCGGATTGCTATTACTACTACAACACCGTGTGCTACTACTGTCACTTCAACTAAGTGTTTGGAGAAAAACTCCCCTGTTTCATAGTCACAGTTAGATAACTGTAATTATTTCTACAACTCTTGTAATGGAACTCGAAGTGGAACTTGCTATCCATCCATTTATCCGTCGATTCACTCCTTACCAATAAAAAAGGGAAAGTAGAAATTTACTCCCCATATACAACACGACTATAAATATATATTAATAAATTTAAAAAAGAAAAACTTAATATAAAGTCTTTTTGGAAGAGATGTTCTTCTCTAAGGATTAAAGCAGTTCAATTCTGTTGCTATTCTTGCGTTACTTACAAATGGGTAAGTAAATCCGACTTTACTTTATTTTCAGAGTTCTTAAACATAGTTCTTTGCGCAGTCATTTTAACACTTAAAAAAAGAAAGAAAAGAAAAACAGACAATTTTTTATACCAATCAACGTCTGTTTTGTTGTTGTTGTTGTTTTTTAATGGTTTAAAAAGACAAGCTCAAATTGTAATAAGCGCTACGTGAGTATTCCATGTTTAATCATTAGTTTTACTACAACTGTTTCAAGAAAACACAAACCTTTCTTTCCCATCTCTGCATATGTGATTATTATTCAATTCGAGTAAAGTCAATGCTTGATTGTTGGAGCGTAAATTGTCGTCTGCTTTCTTCCTGAATTTGTCAACAAACAACAACTTCTCAATGTAAACAACACTTTCTACAAGAAGCTGCTAATTTTTTCTCTCACGTAATAAATGACCAATAACTGGACAACAATGTTCAGTTATTGGCACCAAATCGGGGATGTTCGATTATCAAACATTAATTCTCTTAGAAGAGATAATGAATCCAGAGAGAAAAAAAAGACAAGTCGTATACTTGTAAAATCTTATAGCCAGGAGATATTTAAAAGTCGACAACTGCTTCGTTCTAATTGTAAAGTATATGTTTTCCTTACTGCAGCTTTTTTTTTATTTTTGTTCTTTTTTTTTTTTGTTTTGTTACAAGCTAGTGGAGTTTTTACGATAAATATTTTTTAAATTCAAGAAAAGAACCTGACAAAAAGTAAAAAATATTGAATTAATCACTTAACCCAACAATTAACTTCTTTATCTTTTCTTTTCAAAATAAGGAACAATAAAAATGTCAATAAAGAGGAATTATCACAATAGGAAAACTTGAAAAATAATGTTTTAATTTTTATTTCTCACCCTCATAAGCCATTAAATTTTGAAAAAATCTTTTTAAAAAAAATAACCGCAATAAAGTGCTGTTGATTTAAATACACTTTCGAAATATGGATTTAATTTTTATTAATAATTAAAATTTACTATTTTTCCCAGTTGTTTTATGCTTAACGTGTTTGTCAGTGAGATGATGGAAAACCTGATTGTATATTTTTTATGTAAGGGTCTTATCTTACCTAAAATTATATTAGTTATCAGGTAAACCGACCGACAAACATGCATGATCCATAAAGAATTACATTTCAAATCTACGCACACATAAAGTCGGTAGCATACGCCTAAAACCCCGACGCACGCTCAAAATTAATTCAAATTCCACCACCACCCCACGACATACACATATTTTCTAATATATTTGCATAGATATACACGCATAATTATTATTAATATATTATTTGCCTAAGAGACACCCATACGTTTACGTAAACATATTATTAGTATATTCGACTTTGACGAACCAAGGTAGGCGCTGTGCATGAAGGTTTTATACAGAGTGAAATAATTTCTCTCTCTCTCTCTCTCTCGTTTTATTTCTCTGTGTAGAGAGAAATTTTTCAGAAGAGTCGAGCATTTTTGTGGGCAGTACCGACATAATTTACGACAGAAACCATTACAATCATTATTTATTTCTTTCCCTCATCACCAGTTTACATTATTTACCTGGGAATCTAGCTGTCGCTTATTTTCGACGGTATACAACATCAAAGGCACAAACTCCGAATAGGATTTTTTTCTCACTCTCTCTCGCACACTCTTTTTCTTCCTTTTTTTTTAATTTCTTGACTGTTGTTTGAACTGGAGAAAAAAAAATATATGCTTAAAAAATATGCATTTTACATCATTTAGAAGGTAAGGTTCACTTTTTTCTCTCCCCCACCCCTAATTTTTACTTTTTAACTTGACTGTGTGCCTAAAAATAAAAATTATATATATATCTATCTGTCTATCTATTTATCTATCTATATATCGATATACACACACAAACACACACACATATATATATATAAACACACAACTTTTATTTATTTCATAAATTTTCTTTCAACTATTTTTCTTATTGAATTCTTTGATTTAACGATCCTTTTCTCTATAATTTCCCAAAATTTTATTAAGAAAAAAAAAATAGTGCCCATGAATTCGAAAGTTTTTTTGCTTTTTTTTTACAACTCTCTTTCTGAAAGCTTACTTTAAATATACAGAAAATATCACCTATATTAATTTAATAATATATATGCATGCATATATGTAATTTCTTGGCCATATGCCTTTTGGTAAGGTATTTTATAAACTTAGTATTTATACGAACCTAACCCCAATCAACGATCTGTGGTCACTGTATTTTCTTTAAAACACTTTAAAAAATTCTGCAGTCGGTCCTGCAGTAAAAATGGCGGTTTATTATAGCTAACAGAAACAATACTTTCTCTGAATAGATAATAAACCGTTTAATTTTCAATAAAAATTCAACCTTGCAACTGCTGTATGCAGGATTTAGGATAGGCTTTATCCACAATTTAGCCCAGTACTAAGTTAAATAGATAATATTATTATTATTGTTGAATATAAGGTATATATAATTCATTAATTTTAAAGTAGGTAATAGTTGTTGCGTGAGGGGCGCCTGCCGTAGTGTGGCGGCAAGCTAGCGCAATGGGTTCAATGCTTAGTGGGCGCCACACGACTGCAGCCGTATGTCAGCTGAAGCTCAGCTCAGAAATGTCTTTGAGGCCTGCTAGTTACCCTTTTCGTGCCAGTGGTCAATTCCAAGTAAAAACTAGTATTACGAATACTTTTTTTTGTCATTATTTCTTAAGGTTGACAGTTTGTGATGGTTTAAATGATGGCACTGTACAATCTTCTTTCATTTCTATTTGGTCTGTAAAAAGTTTGGTCTGATAAACTAGTATTTTTTTTTCTTTTAGACATACGTAATTTAGTGTTAAATACACAGCTTTTCAGTTTTTACCTTAATTTTTTAATAATAGCAGCAAAACAGTAAAGCAAACCAGTAAACTGAAAGTGTTTTCGATAGAAATCTGAAAGTGCTTAGCGATTAACTTACAGTTAATAGTCTACAACCGTCGTCTTTGTGTTTCTCTCATTTACACTTGAAACACACACACACTACAAATACATATATATATGTGTGTGTGTGTGTGTATATATATATATATATATATATATATATATACAATATATATATTATATATATATGTATATATATGTATATATATGTGTGTATATATAATGTGTATATATCTATATATATGTATATATATAATGTGTATATGTATATATATAATGTGTA
>OZ038483.1:71907993-71920493 GCA_964036315.1 Acanthosepion esculentum
ATATATGTATGTATATATAATATGTATGTATATATATATGTATAATATATATAATTATATATATATATATATATATACAATTTTAACTAAATGATGATCGGTTTACAATATTCAGTCATGGAATGAATTACTTATTGTTAATGTTTACTGAGCCTATCTTCAGAGAAGGCTTCAAGTTTTGGGTATCGAATGAGAATCAAACTTGACACAGTAGTAACGCTTCACGAAAGTAGCTAAATAACCACTGCTCCCCGGCAAGATGATTATTGCTGGCGATTTCGTTAAATCAACAGGTTAATCCTTATTTTTAGACGATAACCAATTCTTTCATCTTCATTTTTAGACGCGGTAGAAAGCAGCTAAATTTGAAATTAAATATTATTTATAACAGAAAACAAAATAAGTTTGTTCGTATTTTTTTGTCTTGTTTTCAATCGACAGGCTTTCAGTCGTCTAAAACGTTATCTTTGTTTTTAAATAAACGTGACAATTTACTCACCTCGCAAACCATTCCTAGTGAGTTCGATCCTTACAAAAAGCTCCAGTCTCATCTTTAAATGAGCATTATTGTCTCACAAGCAAATCTGACAGAGGGTGGGACATCTCGTTAAAAATCGAATTAACTATCGTACCACCGGTCTGTGTAACTAGCTTGCTAACCACTACACCACGGTGAGTTGGTTGAATCTATATACTAAGTTTGACTTAGTTCGGGTACAAGGATGCAAAGAGAGAAGCATTGGTTAAAGAAAGTTGAAACTTATTTTTTATATACTGTAGATTAGATTAGTAACCTCTTCGCTACTACGAATTCACCCACTTTTCTTACCATGATCCGTTCAAGATCTGTATACAGATTCATTTATTAAATTTAACTAACACATAGAAAAGAAGAATTTTTTCTTTATTTTTAAGTAGAAACCTTTTTGACGAATAATCTTGTGCGTAGAGATTTGCCGATAGCGTTGTGACGTACGGCCTAAGCATATTTTTAAAATTCTTCCACTAACTAGATAATTTAGCGAGAACATATGTACTTTGTGTAGATCTTAAATGCGTCTAACTTTGTACCCGTTATATCTCCAATCTCCAAGTGGAAAGACCACCTCTCATTCAGTCTATAGGTGAATTTGTAAAAGTCTTTTCTCAGCTACCTATAATTCGTCTTCCTTTTAAACGAAGTGTAGATGCTAGTAAATATTATCACATGCGGTAAAGATGATGGATTAGTGTTCATCTAAATTAGCCAACCCAAACCATATCAGAATCGCATGAAATCTTGTACAAACGCTAAATGATTTTGCTTTGGTTAAGATGCCTACTTCATTAAAGTTTTCATTGTTTTAATTAAAGATAGGTACATGCATTCGCCCTTGCATTGAGTATTGCTGCCATATATGGTCCGGTGCCCCTTCCGTTTGTCTCAAGGTTCTTGATAAGATCCAGAGACGGACATGCAATGTAATTGGCCCTGATCTGGCATCTCGTCTGTAGTCGCTCTCTCACAGACGTGCCGTCGCCTCCCTCTGTCTTTTTACAAATACTTTCACGGTAACTGCTCCGATGAGCTGCTTTCGCTGGTTCCCAGACTTCATGGATTTAAGCGTTCTACTAGGCTGGCATCTCGCTCACACCCTTTCACTGTCGAAACTGTTAAATGTAGCCGTCTCTTCTACTCCAATAGCTTTATGTCTCGCACCTCTCGCCTGTGGAACTCCCTCCCCTTTTCCTGCTTCCCTGATAGCTATAATCTCCTACTATTCAAATCTAATATCAATCGATGTCTCCAGATGCCTTGATCTATCCACTATCCTTCTCTTCAACCTTTCCTCTATCACTCCTATTTGCTCTCGCTCCAACTCTCTGTAACCCCTTGCGTGCTAGTGGCTTCCCGCCTTCCTTGGGGTGAAACGCTTAAAAAAAATGTTACCTACTACCATGACTATGTTAAATCCAGGTGATAATTTTGTCTTGTTATGAAGACCAAAAAGAAAAAAGTATGAAACGAACTATAGTTTCATTTTTTTTTTTTTTTTTGTTTACGACGTAAGCGATCATATCTCTCCACATATACCTTTTCTTTATATACAAATCGCAAAGACTTTTTCGCAAAAATAGTGGAGTTGTTTCCTGTTGCTTTCGGTACGGTCTGGAATTAGGAATTTTCCCAACTCTTAGACTAGTCTGACCCCCAAGACTAGAAAATGTAGTCCATCTTGCAATTTAACCCATAGTTAGAGGGGAGAGAGGTCCATGGCTTTGCTAGGGATATTAGTACAGAAAGTGAACGCAAAAGACTAGACCAGAATTCGAACTCGGATCGCCGTTTCCATAATGTTAACCATTACGCTATCCGAATATTATTTAATAATTAGCGTAAATTGTAGATTACAGGTATTTACTTTTGGCAAAGTGTTACACTCTCCGAAGATCGAACTCTCAAAACTATCGTATTATCTACAAGATTAGTATATGTACAAAGAATTCAAGTGGATATTTGCATAATTTCTGGGATGAGGAATTTTTCATATTATTTACTTACAGTCTTTGCTGTTGTTATCATAACGTTTCGACCCTTGTGCACTCCGGCCTTCATCAAGTGTACGTCGATCCGAGAAACCTACAGAGAATTCAGACAGGTCAGATTTAAAGCCCTAAGTCCTTCTCAGAGAATTTCCCCACGTGGATTAAAGCCTTTGTTGGTTTAATTTGGTGAGTTCAATCCCTGGGCCGTGTACTTGGACTCAGTGAAAACAGGGCAAGCAATAACTGAGCAGTACTAAAACTAAGACCTAGACGAGATATCCCGAGATACGTGCTCGTGGAACGAGAACAGTCTGTAGATTAAGTAAAGGGTTCAGTTCTGTAGGTTATCCGGATCGACATGCACCTAATGAAGGCCGGAAAGCACAACAGCCGAAACGTTATGATAACAACAAAAAAGATGAGAAGAATAGTCTATATAAAAATAGTGTAAATAATAGATGTTTGCATATATGTGAATCATGTAGATTATCCTTTGGCGTATAGAGCAAAAGCACAATCTACAATAGGTGTTTTTGCTAAGGATTCTGTATCAAGTAGATTTTTAAGGTGTGGACATTCTAGCCCCAATTCCAATTTGGATTCAGAGTTGTGACTCCCAGACTACTTGGAAACCAACGCCAGTCTGTTCTGCTATTAACCGAGAGCTGGAGGAAAAGAGATGGATTTATATAATTCAAAGCGTGTTTGTGCGAAGACAGACGCAACGGCTACAGCTAGAATTTGAACTCTGCACGCTAATCCTACCTACTACGGCGATAATCACTACACTACACGCAGATCCGTGTAGATATTTATTAATCTTACTTTTAGTCTGAGTCAAATTTCTGTATAGAGGATCTGGTGAATATCGAACCCAGTACAGTTGTAATTCTCTGTGAGACAACCAAAGTTTGAGATTCTATAACTATACGAGCTTATTCATCTTTATCATAAATTCCATTCCATTTCTCGGTATAAATATGATTGATTCATTCATTTTTTTTTTATGTCTTATCAACCCGTTACAACCAGAAAATATTTTAAATTGTAAAAAATTTCTATTTGAAGAAAATAAGTTCAGTGATACAAGTCTTACTAATTAACCCATAGCTGAGGGAGAAAAGGTTGATTCGTGCCTTTCCCAAGGGTATTTGCGCATAAATGAATATAACGAACCCAGCGGGAATTGGAGCTCGGCTCTCCGATTAACAATTCCGAGCCATTATCGCTTACACCACCTGCACATCCAAGCTTACAGCAGCTGGTATTCCCAAGATCCGCGAAACTGGATTGTTGCTCATCATATAAGGCGACTAGATAGAATTAAAAGAAAAGATTGTGTAGCTAAGTAACTAGATCATGTCTTGAAAATTAGTATTCGAAATTCTGGTCTTTAGTTGGGCCCCGAACACTAACCACTGACGCCGGTTGCAAGTATGTAACCACCTAAAATATCAAGCAAGTTTTATATAATTATCTAATAAATATAGCATTGTCTGGCACAAGGCCAGAAATGTGGGATATTTGATGAGTATAGTGCTCTATAAAAATAGTGACGCCCCGAAGGATCAGCTTGATAAGCACTGTTCAATGGCGAGACACCGAAATGTTTTTGTTGTATACACGAATTTTTTGCAACTAAAATAAATAGAAATTTTCTTTACATACTAAAATCGTTTTCAGGCAAAAATTTTAATCTTCAAACTTTTTCCTAATAATAATTCCTGATACATGATGCGAGGGTTTAGGGCCTGGCCAAAATCATGTTATCTGATACATTTACACCTAAACTTAATATTTGGGACGATGTTTGATTGATGTCAACTTCAGAATTTGACACCTACACTAATAAAGAGAACTTGTTTGATAATTGGTTAACAAGTTTGTCTTGGAAGCTTTTGCTAGGTAGTTCGATTCTCACTGAGGTCCTTATTATGGATCAATGTCAAGCTTCGTCCTCAAAGTCTATCTAGGGATAATTGTTATCAACCTGATCTAGTAATCCCTTGCTAGAGGGTTCAGTCCTCACCTAATAAATAATTTTCATACTTGTATGAAGCAGTGTTAGTCGAGTGAATCATTTCAAGTCTCCTCTTGTCATAACGTTTCGGCTGACTTGCTCTTTGGCCTTGCTAGAGAAATTATTATAATCAGAACAACAAAGGGAGTATACTAGTCTGAGTATGGTGTTTTAACAAGATTTTAAATATTAGCCCACTTGTTGTCACTTGAAACTTGAAGGCACAAGGAAACACGAAACGTTTTGTTTTTTTAAAGAGTGCTACTATGAAGGCCTTTTTTAAAGAATATAAAGTCAGCTTCGGTAGGGCAGTGAAATCCAATGTTTGACATGTGATCTTTTCCTCGTACTTGAGTGTTGACTACTGTTAAAGGAAGCTTGTGCAAACGTGTACAGGGGCAAGCACTTTTTGATACTACCATTCAGATCGATATATCTGCGTGTGTGTCATTGCAAAAATGACAATGAAAGAGTCAACATTGTAACTAGCTGGGCGCTTTGTCATAGGGTAATGTTTAGCAAGCAGGTACTAGAGATCATTCTTACTAGGTATCGAGTTCGATCCTCTCTGTGTTTCCCATACAGCTGGCCTTTTACCCAAACTAATGTACATTTAATAAATAAAATTGTAGCTAGATGAGCAACGATATCCTAAACGGGGATCTTTATCCCTCTCATTTTACGAGTATGGATATTTTCTAAGCATAGCTTAGATATGGCACAAGGCTGAAAGTACGGGGCATCCTGTGAGGATAACTTTTCAGTTATAATTGATCAAGTGAGACAAGCTTGCTAACCATTACCCACGTCGAAGTGTCCCTCGTGTTACGAGTATGAGTCAGCTGATAAGCAGTCTTTCTTTTGAAATAAGTTTTTGATGCATGCAAACAAGAAAATGTCATTGTCAGTCAATTAATTGAACTAGTATTTGTTTATTTATCACAACGAACGCACCGGTCTGCTGAGTGTTGTGGTCGAGTGATGAGGATATTAGTCCAAATGATTCATCACATAATAGCAGTTCCAGGTCTTGACAACCGCTATGTTCAAACAGCTCTTCTTTCTTGCAACGTTTTGAAATCTGTCGTGCTAGATTTTAGTTTCTGATATTTAATTGAGTCTTGGATTTAGTCGTTTGAATTGAAAATGTTCCTATTTTGCTTTTAAAATATGAAAGGCTGTTTAGGTTAATTCAGGGAGAATGTGACGTAACTCGATATTGATCGAAAAAAAAATTTATTTTGTGGGTGGGGGTTTATTTGTTATTTGTTTTTTATTATATTGGTTTTTTTTTCAGGATTTTTATTTGTTTTTTAGTTTATTGTTTGTTGTCTTTTATTTTTTGTTATTGCGTTTGTTAATTTATTATTATTATTTTTGTCTGTTTGCGCTGAAGTTTTCTAATACATTCTGCAATTTGTACCATTGACACCAATGCAAAGGAAAATATAGCCACCATTTTCTTATGTAAGGGGTCCATTCTGGAATCAAGATTTGAACCTTGGTCAACTGTTTCAACGTCGGCCATCTCTAAAAATAATATCACCGTTATATTTATTTTTTTAAATCATCTTTGGTTTTAAATCTGTATACAATGAGTGAGGAGTTTTGATTTTAATCAGAGTACTAACCACTGATATGAGATCGGTTCAAAAACTATCGGGACTGGTACTATGGCAATGGAAATAAAGTACGCAGAGGGAAGCCGCTTGGCACAGGTTGACATTGAACTCTGTCGCGCATGCAAACTAAGGTATAACGTTCTCGTTCACTTCTGTTGTCTATAGCCGTGCTTGGAAGGAAAGTGTGTAGAGTGTGGTCGGCTCACCACACCACAGAGGTTCCATCAGTGACCATCGCTTGCACAGTCGTTTTTTGGCCAAGCACTAGATTTCTCAAGCCCGACAACTGCTCTATTCCCCATATCTTGCCCCTTACGTCGTTTTCCTCTTCAAAAATTAAGTCCTACTTGAAAGGAACAAGATTTCAAAACTTTGAGAAAATTCAAGAAAATGCGACGAGGCATCTGCACGCTATCCCAAAAAAGGGGTTCCAGAAATTCTTTCATCAACGGAAACAACGTTGGACAAAGATGGACAGAAGTGGGGTTACTTGGAAGGTGATTTTGTTTTTATAGCATCTGCCCTGATACTTTTTGATCATATCTCGTATATTCGTTTTAAATTACATCTTCGTGTCATATCCCTTCAGGGGGTAAACGATCATAGCCCTCCACATCTTCCTGTCCCTTGTAGCTTTTTTATAAGTTTTGTCTTTTGGTTATTTCTCTTAAACTTTGTTCTACCATCCATTTACAAAAGGCCATCAAGTATGTTACGCGCGGCTTTCCTCAGTCCCTGTGAGTATCTGATTTTCAAGCCCTCCTTCCTCATTACGTGCTCCAAACATTTAAACTGATGTCATGTATAAGTTTCCTTTTTGTTTCCATTTTTCTCTAAAACCTCTAAAATGCTCGGTCAATAATATCCTCAGCATCTTTCTGTAGAACCATACTTCTGTTGCATCAGGTCACCTCGGCGTGGTGTAATGGTTAGCAAGCTTGTCTCGCTAGATCAGTTACGACTAAAAAAGTGAGTTCGATCCTCACTAGGTGCTCCATACTTTCGGCCTTGTGCCACATCTAAGCTACGCTTAGAAAATAACCATTTCCGTTGCATCATGTCTGTCTGCATCTTTGAGGAGATTGTTCAGTATTCGCTGCCGTACAGGAGGACGGATGTCACGTAACATTTCAGTAATCTTTTCTTTGTTTCTAACGACATTTTTCTATCTCTTGATACTCTGCTTAGGTTTTGGAATGCATCTTTGGCCATCCCAATACGTCTTCAGATTTCAGTGTCGCACTTTCCGTCCTCTGTTAAAACACTTCCTAGATATTTTAATTTTTGTACTTGTTTGATTTTAGTATCCCTGTTTTTGTTTTGTTCGTTTTGCACTCATCTTTTTACTGATAACCATGCATTCTGTGCTTACATATTGTGATTAAATAACCTGCAATTTCTGCTTCCTGAAAGTAACTCAGCTTTGTAACTGATCTCTTGCGTTAAACGATAAAGGATCAAGCCACGTCTCTGCATCAGCTAATTGCACAAATAGGAATAAGGTCAAGTGTTATACATCGATGACTACAGCAATGACGAAGGCTAACAGCCAATGTCTTGAACGACCATAAAATGTGATTTGTGTGAGGAATCTGTTAGGAAGATTCTTCTACACTAAATTTTTAAAAAAATCATATTGTTACAAAGACAAATAAAAATCCAATCAACAGATTACATAATATCCATTATGTAACAACAATTTCACCTTGCAAGAAGCAACTTTTTATTTATGCCTGGTCACATGTGAAATTCTGGAAATGAGTTCCGAAAAATATTTTAGATTGCGGACCGGAGATTCGTAATTCTGACAGCACCTCATTGTATAAAATAATAAAACTAAGTGTATAACTTGCTGGTAATAACAAAGAGATACAGATTTGTTTTGATAACTGCCCGCATTTTTTTTATGTGTACATTACATCTGTGCGTCTACAAAAAAATCTTATCCCGCGAAATGATAGGTACCCCACCTGATTTCGTATGATCAGAAATAATTCTCTCACGTTACTTTGCACTAAAAATAGGGAGAGTTTAATACTTTGATATCTATGACAGAAACCAACCAACCTAATCGTAGAGTGTTCGGAAAATAATTACGTTTTAGCAGAAATGATATAAAAACAAATGTAAGTTTTGAGGGGGTTTTATTAGTTTAAATCATTTCACCCAAAGCACGACAATAAAGCAACTAAGATGCAAGGGGTTACGGAGTGTGAAATAATATGAGAAAAGGTCAAAACATTGTTAAGTAGCGGGAACAATAAAAGAACAGGAATTAATAAGACGATGAAGATAACGATTGGCATTGCATTTAAATTTTTGAAGATCAAGCGAGTTCTACAAGATATGAATGCGAGAAAAGAAACTGTAAACTTACGGTTACATCTAGTCATTTCAAATGTAAAATGATGAAGCCTTGCTGCCAATATAGTACTGCGCTTAAATTCAAAAAGTCTAGGTATCACAGAGGAAAGATCTTCAGAAAATTATAGATAGTATCTGTATATTATATAAAATAAGCTGTCGAGAACCATGATTGCCCACGTTCTAAAGTGATGCGGCACATAACAGAACACGTAACGGACAATGAAATGTGGCACTTTTTAATCCTTTCACTGCAAACAACGCAATAATGTTTGCATCTAGTCATTTCAACTGTAACATGATGAGACCTTACCTCCAATCTAGCACTGCGCTTAAATTCAGGAAGTTAAATTTATTTATATATTATTAAAAATGTAATCACCTCTATTTTGAACGACTGCAACCCAACGAGAAATCAACTTTTCGATTCCACATTTGGGGACCCCCCACCAATTTAAAAAAAAAACGTTTAAAAGACTGTTTTTAACGTCTTTGTTTCTGAATGTTTTACCCTTTATGAAATATTCTTGTGATCAAAACAAGTGAAAATTATAAATGCTAAATTTGGAGAGTATTGAGGGTGAGAGAGAATCTCTCATCATCATCATCATCATCATCATATTGTCTATTCGTTTGTTATGTCGTGCGCCTTTTCATTGTCAGGGTGGAGAATAACATTTTCTGTTTTGCATAAGACACTTTCGACCCAATGCTTTCTTTACTCAATCAAGTTGTTAGCAATATTTTTTTTTCTCATAACTGAGAGTTCATGCAATACAAATCTCAATGACCACTCAAGTTACTGTTGAACCTCGGTTCACGAATTTATTTCATTCCTGAAGGCTGTTCGTAACCCGAAATGTTCGTAAACCGAAACTATTTTACGAATAGGAATCAATGTGGAGAAAAAAGTCACAGTACAATAAAATTGGGGAAAAAAAGCACAACACAGCACACGAATGTATACAACACGGAGGTCGACTCAGAAACTATTCCGTTCGGGTTAACTCGATTCGTCAATGTTGTTCGAGAACTGAAATTTTGTTCGATAACCGAGGCATTTTCATCTCGAATTTTCTGTTCGAAAACCGATTTGTTCGAAATGTGAGACGTTCGAGAACCGAGGTTGCACTGAAGGAGGAAGTAATAGAGTATTGTGAGGCAGTGTAGGATACATATATATATATATATATATATATATATATATATATATATATGAAGAAATATGGTCTTAAAGTGTGCTATATTTATGGGATAAAGTGCTCAATATCAGAGATAGAGCGTGGTTAAATATAAAAGTGAACATAGAAGTCAACACTTAGAGGCTACAGTCTGTTTCATGCTCGATGCAATCATCGGGTCATATATATATATATATATATATATATATATATATATATATATATATATCGGTTGACTCTGGACTTAGATTTTAATTGTCAGGGAAGCATCCCCTTGGGAGTTAGATCCACAAAATAACAGTTCTGCAAAAAAAGCTATTTGTTGCAATGCAATAAAGCAACCGTTCTTCCAGGATCTTTGGTATTGGCATGATATACACGTTTCATTTGAGATTGGGAGTGGTGTTTAGCCCCTGCAGGCATTCAAGACAAGAGGCCACTTTGAGAGTATGACCACTCGTCAGGCTTGGTGCAGGTTTGGGCTCTGCTCGATGGTGATGAAATTATACGAGTTTAGTTTTGGATGTATTGAACGATATCGTTTTCTCTCATTGAGCTGTGAGATTTTTTTTTTTAAGCATTTCAGTCCAAGCAAGGCGGGAGTGCCATTAGTACGCAAGGGGCTACAGAGAGTGTAAGTAAGTGAAAACACTGGGTATAGGTGGGGGGGTGAGGAAAGAATAAAAAGATGAACGGGGGAGGATAAAAAGAAGAATGGGAATCAAGGCAACAGAAGATGTCGATTGACATTACATTTAAATTTTTGAGGATTATAGTTATCAGGAAAGCAACTAAGAGGAGTTCCACTGTCGGGAAGTGCGAGAGAAGAAGCTGCTGAAGTAGAAGAAGCGGTCACATTTAACTGTTTCGGCAGTAAATTTATGCAGTCGGGGCACCTGTGAAAATAGCTTCTCAGGGCAGAAGCTATGAAAATATTAATAGAAAAGACAGAGGGGAGCCACATTTCGTCGGTGAGAAAGTGACTGGTGTCGAAACACCAAGACAGGATTGATCACATAGAGAAGAGACCAGTTAACAGGCACTGGTCATCAAGATATTTGGAGGTGCAGGCATACACTGTGGTATTATCTGCATAAATATTTACTAGATCTGATAATGTTCTTGGGTAGATTGTTGATATAAAGAAAGAGGGTAGAACCGAGGAGAGACCCGTAAAGGATGTTAATATTGATAATAATTCTTTCGTGTTCCACTAGCTTGTAACAGACGAAACCTTTCATAATTCACCAGACATAAAGGAAGGAACTCTGTAAACGAGTTTTCAGGTTTGATGTTGTCATTGGTTACTCATCATGTTTCTCGTTTTCTTCTGGCATACAAAACCCATTTTTCGATCATCTCTAACGATGTGATACCCCCAAAAAATGGTTGGTATTCCTGGTTAAACCTGCTGCAGATGATAGAACATTGTATTCGACTCGCAAACTGAAAGAGCGTGAGAAATCCAAATTCTGTCACTGCAAGTTTAAACTCTGAAATACACTATAAACGACACCCTATCATATAGAAGAGATGTTAAACTAATTCTAGACAGCTTCCTCCCAAGAATTTTTACTTCGAGAAACAGACTCCCGATCACTGTATATCTTGACCTCTTCAAGTCTAGTGTTAACTGTTTTCTTTCCAACATAAGCTCATGAACTGTACTTCTTTCCTTTCGCTCACAGTACTATACTGTAGCACTTTACTTTAAGTGGTTCTTGGGCCTTGTATTGGGTGAAATTTTGTATAGAACAATACTTTGGCATTGGACACCATTTTCAGATGTACAACCAAGTCACTGAAGATGCTGGATGCAGCTTGAACGTATTAGCATCAACCATAAATAACCAGGAAGGATGTCATCATGAAGTCGAGCAAGCTCGATACGATGATGATGTGTATCAATCATCACTGCTATAAAAATACAAATTGTTTCATTATACTTAGTTACTCGCTTTGATCTTTAAGTGATTATATTACTTTGATTTGGCAAGTTTACAAATAGAACTCGTGAACACCAAAAGAACAATTATTAGATCGTTGCAAAAGTTCTTGTCCGAAAGGAAATTAAAAACAAAATTTTACATACTCATAAAAAAAAACATTTCTTAATCCAGTACATAATCTCCATTGTTTTATCAACGATCTCCCATCGTTCTTGATGGCATTTTCGTAAAAAGTTCGTGTTTTTTGTTGGAAGAAGGTCATGAGGTATTTTTCAAGTGATTGTACAGCGTCATTTTTTTTGTCATTTAAATTACTCTATACAGACCGGAACAAATAGAAATCCGAAGGAGTCAAGTCAGGAATTCGATTTTAAAAAAATAATAAAATTTTGAAAATTATGACTTGGCCGCCTCAATCACTTAACATCTTTTCTATTGAATTAGTAAGGGATGAATTGGATAGAATAGTTCAAAAAGAATGCCCAAAGATTGAGAGTGTCCTTTTACAGTGCTTGAAGAATACTTGGGAAGGTATGCCATTTAATTTTTTTTCAAAAACTGTTGGAAATAACGCCAAGAATTTCTAAACACGTAATTAAGGCAGGTGGTGGTTTTATTGACGAAAGCAAAATATAATGCTTTTATATAATCCAGTGCTTATTTTTTTGTTACAATAAAAGAAATACACTGTAGTTACTGAAATTTTATCTTTTTACTTTAAAAAATACAGAAAATAAGGCATTTTAAGAGTTTATAAATAAATACAGCATGGCCCCAAATTTTTTGACTGTTATGTATATGCAACTATTAGTCTCATGACCGAATGTGGTCGTAGGGT